>JAUDYJ010000014.1:6767634-7232634 GCA_030761175.1 Masticophis lateralis
GGGAATGACTAGCACATATGTGCGAGGGGAACCTTTACCTTTACCTTGCAATAGCCAACATTCAACACCAAGGCAAACTAGGAGAGCCAGTTTGGTCTAGTGGTTAAAGCACCAGGCTAGAAAGCAAGAGACTGTGAGTTCAAGTCCTCCCTAAACCATGAAAGCTGGCTGGGTGACTTTGGGACAGTCCCTCTTTTTCAGTCCAATCCACCTCACAGGGTTATTGTTGTGGGGAAAACAAGAGGAGGGAGGTGTGTTGGATATGTTCACCATCTTAACTTATTTAAGAACTGTGGTAACACAGTGGTTAGAATGCAGTATTACAAGTGAATTCTGCTGACTGCCAGCAGTTCAGCAGTTTGATCCTGACCAGTTCAAGGTTGACTCAGCCTTTCATCCTTCCAAGGTCAGTAAAATGAGGACCCAGATTGTTGGGAGCAATTGGGTGACTCTGTAAACTGCTTAGAGCGGGCTATAAAGCATTGTGAAGTGGTATATAAGACTATTCCTAGTGCTATTGCCCTTCCTCCCTCCCTCCCTCCCTCCCTCCCTCCCTCCCTCCCTCCCTTCCTTTCTCCCTCCCTCCCTCCCTCCCTCCCTCCCTCCCTCCCTCCCTTCTTTCCAAAGTGTACAGTGGTTAGAGTGCAGTATGACAGGCTAACTCTGCCCACTGCCAGGAGTTCAATCCTGATTGGCTCAAGATTGACTCAGCCTTCCATCCTTCCGAGGTGGGTAAAATGAGAACTCAGATTGTTGAGGGCGATTGGTTGACTCTGTAAACCGCTTAGAGAGGGCTGTAAAAGCACTGTGAAGCGGTATATAAGTCTAAGTGCCATTGCTATTGTCCTCCCTTCCTTCCTTCCTTCCTTCCTTCCTTCCTTCCTTCCTTCCTTCCTTCCTTCCTTCCTTCCTTCCTTCCTTCCTTCCTTTGCAGTAGTTAGAAAGGAGTATTGCAGGCTAACTCTGCCCACTGCCAGGAGTTCGATCCTGACTGGCTCAAAGTTGATTCAACCTTCCATCCTTCTGAGGTCAGCAAAATGAGGACCCAGATTGTTGGGGGCAAGACTCTGTAAACTGCTTAGAGAGGGCTGTATAAAAGCACTGTGAAGCGGTATATAAGTCTAAGTGCCATTGCTATTGCTATTATTTGTAAAAATAATAAAGCTGGGATATGAATAATAAATAAGTAATTAAAAAATGCTGGGATGGGGCAGCTTGTCCAACTAAAAAGCAAACAGGTATAAACATTCATATTCCCCAGGAGCTCAGATAAGAGGAAGGCCAGAAAAAAATCTTGGCTTTAAAGAAGTAAAAAACCCCAAACATTTCCCAGCCCTCATTTCCAGCTGCAGATTTCCAAAGATTAAGGACACGCTCACAGGCTGGGTATTCCTCATGTCAGGCAGACTTCGACAGCAACAGCGACAGCTGCATTCTACCAGATTGAACCATCTTGGCAGACCAATATTGTCAATTTAAAGTGCCAAATCCTCCACAGGGTTTCTTCCATCCATTGCGGTTTAACCCTTCCCACTGGAAAAGTTGGAGGGAGAAGCCCAGGCCACAGTTAAAAAAAAGGGGGAGGGGAGGAGGAAAAGAAATGGGTTGTTCCTAAATAACATAAAGGTAAATAGACAGACAAACAAACAGACAGACAGACAGAAAGATAGACAGATCATAGAGGTGGATGGAGAGAATGGATGATGGATGGAGGGATGGAGAGAGAGTTTTTTTTAAAATTTGATTTATATGCCGCCCTTCTCCGAAGACTCAGGGCGGCTTACAATGTGTTAAGCAATAGCCTTCATACTTTTGTATATATACAAAATCAGCTTATTGCCCCCACAAACTGGGTCCTCAATTTACCTACCTTAGAAAGGATGGAAGGCCGAGTCAACCTTGAGCCTGGCGAGATTCGAACATGAGTAATTGCAGACAGCTGGATGTTTAATTAGGGTGCTTTGTCTACAGAGCTATCCAGGCAGATAGATGATAAAAGATAGACAGACAGACAGACAGACAGAAAGAGAGAGAGAGAGAGATCATAGAGAGAGAGGGAGGGAGGGAGAGATGGATAGGGGAGGGATGGAGGGATGGAGAGAGATGATAAAATAGAAAGGTAGATAGATAGGTAGATAGGTATAAGTAGAGAGGTAGAGAGAGAGATGGATAGATGGATGGATGGAGAGAGAGAGATAGATGATGATAAATAGGCAGATAGGAAGATGAGAGAGAGAGAGGGAAAGAGAAGGAGAGAGAGAGAGAGAGAGAGAGATGGGTGGATGATGGATGGAGATGATTAGTAGATAGATAGATAGACAGACAGAATGACAGATAGATGACCGACCAACCAACCGACCAACCAAACAAACAAAGAAGCAAACAGGTTTTTCTGACACAAATTGTAAATGTTTCCTGAAGTACATCAAGGTTAAATCCTGCATGGTGGAGAAACGCCCAATTTCTATGTATTTTGTGTGCCCTGGGTGATCACATCTTCAGGTCTTCTTAGTTCTTCCGGACTCAGACAGTCTGGTTTTGACAAGCAGGACATGGGGCTGGATGGATGGTAGGAATTATCCATTCTGACTGATCTCATCTCTTTCCCTGCGCTAATTTAATCTGACATTCCAGCAGGGAGGAAACATCAGCCTTGCCATCTGTCTCTTTTACTATTCTGGCACAGGTATGGTTTGCATTTTCCCAGGTGACTTTACTGACAAGGAGAGAGAGAGACACACAGACACACACACACACACACACAGAGACAGACAAAGACACTCATGCACAGAGACAGAGAGAGAAAGAGAAAGAGACATGCAGACAGAGAGACAGAGATAGAGACAAAGAGACAGAGACAGGCAGAGAGAGACACAGAGAGATAGAGACAGACAGAGAGACAGACAGAGAGACAGAGAGACAGACAGAGAGACAGACAGAGATAGAGAGAGAGACAGAGAGAGACAGACAGAGAGAGACAGAGAGATAGACAGAGAGACAGAGAGAGATAGAGAGAGAGACAGAGTCAGACAGAGAGACAGACAGAGAGACAGACAGACAGACAGAGAGAGATAGAGAGAGAGACAGAGAGAGAGAGACAGAGAGAGAGACAGAGAGATAGACAGAGAGACAGAGAGAGATAGAGAGAGAGACAGAGACAGAGGGACAGAGAGAGTGAGAGAGAGCAAGAGGGTCAGAGAAAGAAGAAAAAGAAACGTGGATCTCAATCAGAATGAAAAGAATGCGAGCCCACCTGCTCGACCTGAAGTGGGGGACTTTGGGATGGGGAAGAAAGAGGATGCTCTTCACAGCAAGCCTATGTTGATAAACCGACACACACCCAAACTCAATTAACACGGAAGGCTGGCAGAGAGCTTTTTGACAGAGTTCCATTTGCCTGGTGCCATCGCATATTAAACAATGGCCGAGGAAAGCTGCTTGATGTAAGAAGATAAAGGTTAAGTCCTTGGCTTAACATCAGTTATTTATCCCAGAGGTGTTGGCTTTTTTTTCCAGGAGGCAACTGGACTTTCTTGTTCTTTTTTTCCTTGGAATAGTGCTAATGGTTCCTGTAGTTTGCAATTTTTCTCTTTGGAAATCCATTCCTATTCCCACACCGTTCAAAGGGAGTTCATCTCAAATTGTATAGCTAAAGGTGTGTAGAGATTCTCAGTCCTCCAGGTCATGGTTGTCCCAAAGGGGCTTTTTCTCAAGAGGCTACTGGACTTCCTGATTTGTCTTTGAAGATGTTTCGCTTCTCATCCAAGAAGTTTCTTCAGCTCTGACTTGGATGGTGGGGGAAGGAAGGATTGATACTCCTTGCAGACAGCTGGTCCTTTGCATCCTTTGAGAGGGTCTTTGAAGCACTTGGAGGTTTCTCTGTGTCCTCAGGGTCACCTGAGTGGTGCAAATGGTTCCTTAATCTGCCATTTTTCCTCTGGAAATCCATTCCTACTCCCACACCATTCCAAGGGTGTCCATCCCAAATTGCATAGCTAAAAGTCTATAGAGATTTTTAGTCATCCAGGTCATAGTTGTCTCAAAGGATCTTTTTTTCAGGAGGCAACTGGACCTTTCCTTTCGAAGATGTTTCACTTCTCATCCAAGAAGCTGAAGTGATGAGAAATGAAACGTCTTCGAAAGAAAAAAACAAGGACGTCCAGGAGCCTTGGTGGTGCAGCAGACTAAAGTGCTGTTAAAGTAGCACTTAGCTGCCAGCTGCCTGCAATTACTGCAAGTTTGAATCTCACCAGGCTCAAGGTTGACTCAGCTTTCCATCCTTTTCAGGTAGGTAAAATGAGGACCCGGATTGTGGGGGCAATAAGCTGACTTTGTATAAAAAAGAACACCGCTTGGGGGGGGGGGACGAAAGCCCTACCAAGCAGGTATATACAAAAGTATGAAGGCTATTGCTTAATGCATTGTAAGCTGCCCTGAGTCTCCGGAGAAGGGCGGCATATAAATTGAACCAATAAATAAATAAATAAATGACCTGGAGGACTGAGAATCTCTACAGACATCAGTCATTCAATGACCAAAGTTACAACAGCACTGAATAAAAGTGACTTATGATCAATCGATGGACAACAGTCGATTTCCTGCATGAACAATCATGCAGTTCTACAGTAATTATAGATTAGGGATCCAAATATTCTTCTTTTTGAGATGTAGACTTTGGATGCACGTTCCATACTTTATAGAAGACATTGTCTTCCTCCACTGGGGGCATCTAGAAACCTGAGTCTACCCATGAGGTCATAGAGAGGGGCGGAAGACTGATTAGTTGGCTTCTGGTTTTTCTCTCCTGGACCATTCATTGTTGGAAGTGGTTGCTGTTTTTGATCTTTTGCTTCAAAAGACCTCCATGAAGTGGAGAGGAAAGGGAGAGGCTGCACAGTGCCAATAAAAGATTTTAGAGAAGGACACATGTTTTGGAAGCAACCGTGTTGATGTTTTACACATCCTCCTTTTTGCCACAGAGTCTACTGTAGACATAGAGAAAAGTGGTAAAGGAAAGGAAACCCTACACCACTTCAGACAAATGGTTATCCAACATCTTCTTAAAAACGTCCAGTGTTGGAGCATTCACAACTTCTGGAGGCAAGTTCTTCCACTGATTCATTGTTCTCACTGTCAGGATATTTCTCCTTAGTTCTAGGTTGCTTCTCTCCCTGATGAGTTTCCACCCATTATTCCTCGTCTGGCTTTCGGGTGCTTTGGAGAACAGCTTGACTCCCTCCTCTCTGTTGCAACCCCTCAAATATTGGAAGATTGCTATCCTGTCTCCCCTGGTGCTTCTCTTCACTAAAATAGACATAGCCAGTTCCCGCAACCATTCTTCATATGTTTTAGCCTTTCTTATAGGAATGGAAAAATTGATCAGTTCTCATTGGATTAGCTCCCCATCATCACATCACACCGCTGGTGTGATTTGCCCCATTTCCACAAGTATCTGATTTTTTTTTTAAAAAAAAAAAGCAAGGACATTTGCACGCATTCTCTCTGAGGTCTATAGCAGGGAGCACATCCTTTCTTAATGTACATCATTTTCCACGTGTCACAAGATTCAGAAGCCCGCTGGTGGCTCGCTGCTTTCCGACTGAGTCCATTGATTGGGGAAATGCAAATCGACTTAGCTCGGCCCGAACATAGGAACCAAAAAACACAATTCTCCTCTCTTTACAGGGGTGGGGCTGCTGGGGTTTCTCAGGGGTTCGGGAGAACCTCTAGCTAAGATTCTGTGCAGTTCGGAGAACCCCCAAATCCCACTCCTGACTGGCCCTACACACCCCGCCTCTCCCAGGAGTCCCCACGCAGCCTGTTTTGGATGCAGGTGTGTGCAAGGGTGTGCACGGAGGCTCAGGGAGGGTGAAAAACGGGCCTACGGGAAGTTCAGGAATTCTGGCCTCCAGAGGGCCTCCGGAGCCTGGGGAGGCTGTTTTCGCTCTCCCGGAGGCTCAACGAAAGCCTCCGGAGGCAGGGGATGGCAAAAAGCCCCCCTCCATGGTGCAGGAGGCCAACTAGGCCACGCCCACCATGGCCACGCCCACCATGGCCACGCCCACCCAGCAACTGGGCAGAGAACCCCTTGCTAACATTTTTGAAGTCTACCCCTGCCCCAAGGGGTGGAAAGACAAAGGACACACTGTTTGTGACACACAACACTCTGACGCAAACCATGGGACTTCTCTACTCTGAACGGATCTCGACGAAAAGTAGCACAGCTCCCCCACTCCACCATGCTGCTCAACTTCTCATCGCAGCCCCTCTCCCCCCCACACGCACAATTGCCGGCATCGGTAACAAAAAGAGTGAGAATGCAAATGAGGACCACGAAATAGCAGCCTGCAAGGTTTGAGAAGGGGGAAAAGAGGTAGAGCAGGTGAAGGTTTATCAAGGAACATGAAGATTTCCTGAGCTATTCCTTGCCTACATAGCGAGGCTCAACAAAGAAGCAGGAGGGTAGCTGATAAGGCCCGAGCCCTGCTCGCTGGTAAATAAAGTTCACCAAATGCCGTTTGTGTCCCTCTGTTTGGCAGAGATAAGAGGAAAGCGAAAACTAAGGGTATATTTGCATCCTTTAGGGAGATTTGCCAGGTTGGAGGAGGGTGGAGGGAGCTGGCGGCTTTGAGAAGGCCTGTTACGGATGGAATACCTGCCCTAGGTAGAGCAGTAGAGAACACTGGAGGAGATTATCAAGGGATCTAAATGTCCTTTTGGCTTCATTTACACACACACACACACACACACACACACACACACACACCTCGCTGCAAACAACGCTTTCCAAAATCTAGGATAAGTCATCTTTGCATCCCTTAACAGCGATAAAGCCACAGGACAGGGGAAAGAAAAATTAAGAGTTGAGAGGAGACAGAGTGTTACAACAGGGGCCCTTCCTGCATCTATCACTCGGGTGGCCTCTAGGAGACAACGTGATGGATGGAAACACATCAAGGAGAGATCCAACCTAGAACTAAGAAGGAATTTCCTGACAGGTGGAGCAATTGATCAGTGGAACGAGTTGCCTCCAGAAGCTGTGGGTGCTCCATCACTGGAGGTTTTTAAGAAGAGACTAGATAACCATTGGTCTGAAATGGTCTAGAGTCTCCTGCTTCAGCAGTGGGTTGAATTAGAAGATCTCCAAGGTCCCTTCCAATATTCTATTATTTTGGGATTCTGTGATTGTGTTATGAAAGCACCTCAAAGCAAGTGCATGGAAAAATAATCAGTGCCCTATGAGATTGATCTCCCTACTTTCTAGTTTGAGGATCATGGGTGGCCTTCCTAGAATTTTCCATGCCCTATCATTAAATTGGAATGGTAAAAAGAAGAGAAAAATCAGCAGTGGAACTGTCTAACATTTGGAGGAAGAGAATGAGATAATTGCTAGGGCAGGGGTCTCCAAACTTGGCAACTTTGAAGACTTGTAGACTTCAACTCCCAGAATTCCCCAGCCAGTAGCCTTAACATTTGCCAAGTTTGGAGACCCCTGCTCTAAGGGGTGGCCTAAAATAGGCTTCACACATTTATGGTAAGCAAAGCAAAATTCCCAAAACTCCAGTTCTTGAATAATAATAACAAAGGGGAAAAGATGGATAACCCAATACACATCCATGTGAATTAGCCCCACCCTTATGGCATCATCTCCCCACCCAATGCTGGCTTTTTCCATCTTCCAAATGGGAAAAGCTGTCATGGGTAATCAAAAGTCAAGCTAAGAATGATAGCAGGACTCAACTGGATCACTTGGTTTAAGGCCAACCAAAAGCCAAGCTCAGAATAATGGTGGAAACCAAATGGGCCATTTGGTTTAAGGCCAACCAATGGTCAAGCTCAGAATGATGGCTGAACCCAACAGACTCACTTGGTTTAAAGCCAACCAATGGTCAAGCTCAGAATGATGGCTGAACCCAACAGTGTCACTTGTGTGAAGAAAGCTGGTCTGGAAAGCTTTGCAAGTTGACAACTTGGTTTAAGGCCAACCAATGGTCAAGCTCAGAATGATGGCTGAACCCAACAAACTCACTTGGTTTAAAGCCAACCAAAAGCCAAGTTCAGAATGATGGCTGAACCCAACAGGCTCACTTGGTTTATAGCCAACCAATAGCCAAGCTCAGAATGATGGCTGAACCGAACAGAGCCACTTAATTTATGGCCAACCAATAGTTAAGCTCAGAATGATGGCTGAACCCAACAGGGTCACTTGGTTTAAGACCAAGTGATGGTCAAGCTCAGAAAGACAGATGACCCTGAGGGCCACTTCATTTTCATGACCCACCAATCATCATCTCTCACAGATACCTGTTTTGAGAATCACCCAGAAATGGCCACCAAACTATCCTTTTTTGCAGGGAATCACCTGATAGGTGCAGACTCATCTCCTCTGTCCAGCCAGTCCTGTGGTGGGATGATGTACATGCACCAAAGACCCCAATTGTAGCCGTGGGCAGCATTGGCATACTGTTGCACTTCAAAAGTATTGTACTTGATGTTGTCTATAGCAGGTAAAACAATCCGTTTGCGGTCCTCTTTAATCCGGGTCAGGGCTGGCTCCACCCTATAAAACAATTGAGATGGGTTATTTATTCATTTGGACAATAATTAGTGAGTTTTGAGGCTATCTGTTGTGGCCTGCCAGTGCCCAGTAGAGCTGGTTGCAGAGTTGGACAGTGAGGAGGTTGGGGAGGAACGTGGGCCAGTCCTGGAGTCTGGGGAAGGCTTGGACGAGGGCTCTGCGTCGGAGGCAGAGAGGGGGCCAGGGCCATCTGGGAGTTATGTGCCGCCTGTGGAATCTGACATCAGCGAGGCAGAAGAACAGCGGGAGCCTGTTCCCAGTGTGCGCATGTGCAGAGCTGCCAGAAGGAAGAACAATTAAGGAAAAAAAGGGTGACTCGGGAGTAAGGCTTGGAGTTGATTGGCCCCTCCCATAAGATATAACAGAGGGGCAAACGGACATGAGCCTTTGCAGGAAGCAATTCGTTCATATAGTCAATTCAAGCTCTGAGAAGTCCTGTTTGACTCTGTGCTCCATTTGGCCTTGCAAAACCTAATTGGTTTCAAGGGAGATAAAGGTGGTGCTTATTAGTCTTATCCTGAAAGACTGTGTCAACTCAAGCAGACATCTGTTGGAATCTGCACAAACTCTTTGTGAATCAGTACGGGCTGTAAATGACCACAATTCACAACTGTCTTAATAAAAGAGGTTTTTTGGGACTAAGATTGTGCTGTAATCTTTCTCAGGAAGCCTAGATGAGAATACTAACCATCTCTATAGGACTCTTCGTGGCTTAGAGTGGCTTTATTTTATTTAAAAATAAATAAATTAAGAGATGGATCATAGGTCTCCAGAAGGCAATGTCTATATAACAATCAAAACACCGTACAGGGACCAACCTATCAGCCTGCTGAAGGTCTGGGAGAAGAGCCAATTTTCTTAATATCTCCATTTTATTGTTAGGTATTTATGAAAGAAATCTATTATATATAGTGAGAGAGCGAGGTATAGGTCATGCAACAGGGACAGATAACCAAACTGAAATATCATAACATTAATTTGTTCCAAGAAGCTTGTGAGATATCTTCTAAATTTGGAGTTATTTTCCACTCGAAACTCACATTTATATATTGAACATTAACTGGGAAGCACTTGGTTGATACATTCAAGCCATGAAAAAAAAAAAAGAAGATTGGATGAAATGAAAACAGCCAAGATTTTAATGACTTTTTAAAAACATTTTCAGAGGAGGGAGGCAGATACATCTTGGGGGGTATGTGGTTCCAGAAGTCAAGCACAGTGATAGAGGAAGGTGTTCTCATTCATACAGGTAATTCTTATTCGGTGACTTTCTCTTTTAATGACTTGAAATTGAAGCTCCTGTTTCATCCCTTAACTCTCCAGAAGCCCACTCAGGCGGACAGACCCTGCTTTTGAAATGAAGTCCTCAAGCCATTAGAAGTTATGCATCTCTGGAGTTTGAGAATGAGAGACAGTAAAGACTTCTTTTATATGTTCTCCACCAAGCCACGTTCTACAATTCAGACTGGATGGGAATTATGGAGATCTCCTGCCTTCTGTATTACTATTATTGTTCTCATCCTTCCTTTTACCTATCTCCTTTTCTACCTATGACTATAACCTTGTTGCTTCTATCTTTACGATTTATATCATTTCATTTGGTTTCCTAGTATGATTTTGATTGCTTATTTAGTATCCTAGGACTATCAATGTGTTGTATCTTATGATTCACGATGAATGTATTTATGATGACTGTGATGATGATTTATCACCTATATCTTTTATGTACACTGAGAGCTTATGCACCGAAGACAAATTCCTGGGGTGTCCAATCATACTTGGCCAATAAAGAATTCCATTCCATTCCATTCCATTCCATTCCATTCCATTCCATTCCATTCCATTCCATTCCATTCTTAATTAAATTCTATTCTATTCTATTCTATTCTATTCTATTCTATTCTATTCTATTCTATTCTATTCTATTCTATTCTATTCTATTCTATTCTATTCTATTCTATTCTATTCCTGTTCCAGTTCTAATTTCTATTCTATTCTATTCTATTCTATTCTATTCTATTCTATTCTATTCTATTCTATTCTATTCTATTCTATTCTATTCTATTCTATTCTATTCCACACCAATTCACCCCACCCCACCCCACCCCACCTCACTCCACCCCACCCCATCCCATCCCATCCCATCCCATCCTATCCTATCCTATCCCATCCTATCCTATCCCAACTCTATCAACGCTCTTCTCTTAGTTCTACCCACAATGAACATGTCTTCCTCTGTGCTCCGTGCAATGCGTATGGGAACAGACCCCATACCCAAACACAGAACCACCCCTGATTCCCATTTTGACTAGACTATCAGGTCCCTGAATCCTAAAGCAATTGATGCAGGGGGTGGAAAAGGAGCTCTTCGCTTCTGCAGTTCTTGTGATACTTGGGTGCAGTGAGGAGAGAAGTCACCTTGGGCTCCGTAATTACCAAATGACAGCTCCCTGAAGGAAGACGCCACAGGCAGTTGTCAAAGTTGCTGTAGGAAGAAGACGAATGCTCTACATCATCATTGCAGAAATACAACTCAGAGTCTTGCAGTGAAGGGGATCAGTGGGCAGGCATAGCAACCGTGATGGACATCTACCCTGCCCAGTTCAGCTGATTTGCATGGAACCGAGGCGCCAGAGATAGCGTCTCGCAGGAATAAGAGGTTTTGACGTCTGAACTCCATGGCCTTCATGGAAGCTGGATGCTTAGCCTTTTCTCCTAACAAAGATACCCAACTTTCAGCCAATTATCCAATTAAACAATGACGGACAATTTTTCTCCTTGAAAACCACCTCCTGCTCCCACTTCTCCTCCTCCTTCTCCTCCAAGGATGGGAGGGGAATGCTTTCCCATGGATTTCCCTGAAATTTATGTCAACATTGTTTTGGAGGAAGTCTTTCCTTCCTTCCCTACCTTCCTTCTTCCCTCTCCCTCCCATTACTTTCTCCTTCCTTCCTTCCTTCCTTCCTTCCTTCCTTCCTTCCTTCCTTCCTTCCTTCCTCCTCCACTCTCTTTTTTTTCCTTCCTTCCTTCCTTCCTTCCTTCCTTCCTTCCTTCCTTCCTTCCTTCCTTCCTTCCTTCCTCCCTTCTCTGTCTTTCTCCTTTCCTGATCCTCTCCTGATCTTTTTCTTTCCTTCATTCTTCTCTCTCTCTCTCGTTCCTGCCTTCCTTCTTCCCTGCCCCTCCCATTACTTTCTCCTTCCTTCCTTCCTTCCTTCCTTCCTTCCTTCCTTCCTTCCTTCCTTCTCTGTCTTTTTCCTTCCTCCCTCCCCACTCTTTTTCCTTACTTCATTCTTCTCTCTCTCTCTCATTCCTTCCTTCCTTCTTCTCTCTCCCTATTTCTTTCTCTCTCCCTTCCTTCCTTCCTCCTCCCCTTTTTCCTTCCTTCCTTTTTTCTATCTCTGTCTTCCCTTCCTTCCCTTCCTTCCCTCTTCCTTTTCCCCCATTGCTTTCTCCTTCCTTCCTTTCTTCCTTCCTTCTCTGTCTTTCTCCTTTCTTCCTCCCCACTCTTTTTCCTTCCTTCATTCTTCTCTCTCTCTCTCTCGTTCCTTCCTTCCTTCTTCCCTCTCCCTCCTATTTCTTTCTCTCTCCCTTTCTTCTTTCCTCCTCCCCTTTTTCCTTCCTTCTTTTTTCCTATTTCTGTCTTCCCTTCTTTCCCTTCCTTCCCGCTTCCTTTTCCCCCATTGCTTTCTCCTTCCTTCCTTCCTTCCTTCCTTCCTTCCTTCCTTCCTTCCTTCCTTCCTTCTCTGTCTTTCTCCTTTCTTCCTCCCCACTCTTTTTCCTTCCTTCATTCTTCTCTCTCTCTCGTTCCTTCCTTCCTTCTTCCCTCTCCCTCCTATTTCTTTCTCTCTCCCTTTCTTCTTTCCTCCTCCCCTTTTTCCTTCCTTCTTTTTTCTATTTCTGTCTTCCCTTCCTTCCCTTCCTTCCCGCTTCCTTTTCCCCCATTGTTTTCTCCTTCCTTCCTTCCTTCCTTCCTTCCTTCCTTCCTTCCTTCTTTCCTTCATTCCATTTCAGCAGCGTGATTTGGGAAGATTTGGAGATGGGAATACAAAACTTGGCTTGAGGACACATTCAAGTTGGACCTCTTTTATCCATGCTATAGCAGTTGCTCAGTAACGTGTTGGGGGAACATGAGGTTGTTACTTTGGGATGGATATATATCTCTGAACCCCTTCACTGAAATGTTTCTGACTGCAAAGGGAAGCTGGGTTTAGCATCCGCCAACACCCACGGTCAAGTTCAGCTCCCTTTTTCATCTCAATATCAAGCCCTTCCCACAGCTAATGGCCATGCAGGTGTTGCCCATTGAGACAATGAAGATTAAAAAAAAAAAGACCCGGTCCTCTATTGGAAGATAAATCTTGGATGCCTGGCGGATCTGTCATTCTGGGTATCGCTGAGCCATTCCCTTCCTCTCTCATTAAAAGCGTAGCCCTCTAAGGCCAGAAACGGTGTCCTTCTCTTCGCACGCTTTACATAGCTCCATAGCAACACCATAAATATTCCCCTTCTGTTTATGCAGTTTCCAATAATAAAAAAATAAAAGGCATCTGGTTCAGTAGAAGGAGAAGAGGAATCTCTGCTCTGCACGGGTAGTCTCGTCTTACAATGGTTTGTTTAGTGACCGTTCAAAGTTACAACAGCCCTGAAAACAGAGACTTATGACTGCTTTTCAAGCTTACAACTGTTGCAGCATCCCCAGGAAATAGAGTAGAGTAGAGTAGAGTAGAGTAGAGTAGAGTAGAGTAGAGTAGAGTAGAGTAGAGTAGAATAGAATAGAATAGAATAGAATAGAATAGAATAGAATAGAATAGAATAGAATAGAATAGAATAGGGAATATAGAGTAGAGTAGAGTAGAGTAGAGTAGAGTAGAATAGAATAGAATAGAATAGAATAGAATAGAGAAGAGGAGGAGAGGGGAGGGGAGGGGAGAGGAGAGGAGAGGGGAGGGGAGGGGAGAGGAGAGGAGAGGAGAGAGAATGGAATAGAGTAGAGTAGAGTAGAGTAGAGTAGAGTAGAGTAGAGTAAAAGAGAAGAGAAGAGAAAATGGAATAGAGTAGAGTAGAGTAAAGTAGAGTAGAGTAGAGTAGAGTAGAGTAGAGTAGAGTAGAAGAGAAGAGAACAGAATAGAATAGAATAATGAGAGAAGAGAGGAGAGGAGAGGAGAGGAGAGGAGAGGAGAGGAGAGGAGAGGAGAGGAGAGGAGAGGAGAGGGGAGGGGAGAGAATGGAATAGAGTAGAAGAGAAGAGAAAAGAGAAGAGAAGAGAAGAGAAGAGAAGAGAAGAGAAGAGAAGAGAGAATGGAACAGAGTAGAGTAGAAGAGTAGAGAAGAAGAGAAGAGACGAGACGCTATGACTTGGGAGACAGAATATAGATGGGGGCAGGGCCAGTCAGAATTTTTACAGAATTTGCTGGTTCTCCGAACTACTCAAAATTTCCACTACCAGTTCTCCAGAACTGGTCAGAACCTGCTGAAACCCATCTCTGGACCAATCATCTCCAAGCCTTACTCCCAGGTCGACCCTGTTTTCTTAATTGTTCCTGTCTCCTGGCAGCTCTTCACATGCCCACACTGGGAACGGGCTCCCACTTTTCTTCTGCCTTGCTGACGTCAGACTCCAGCAAAGAACTACCAGATGGCCTTGGCCCCCCCTCTGCCTCTGAATCAGAGCCCTCATCTTATCCTTCCCCAGACTCCAGGACTGGCCCACGTTCCTCCCCAACCTCCTCACTGTCCGAATCTGCTGCCAGCTCTACTGGTCGCTGGCGGGCCACATCTATATCAAGGGAACCCAACAGATGCTCTCATAACACAGCTAACTTGAAAGAAGTTTGGGTATTCACCAAGTGTCCAAATGATGGCCAGTTGCAAGCAAGCTTTCCTAGCAGGCAAACCATCCAATGGAATTGGAAATTTGAACAAGATTTTCTTTAAGTGGCATGAAATGATCATGACAGAGCACATTAGCTGGAGCTCGAAGAGATCCTTTCAAAGAAGGCTGCTCTAAAATTGCCATCTCAAGGTCCTTTATGGATTGCCCATTAGAGAAAAATCTCTGTTGGTTTGGTTTGTTTATCAAAGAATCTAATGAATTCCTTATTGAAAAATATTTTCGGTCCTTTTTTTGTTTTTTTTTGCAACCAGAGAAGTAGGAGGAATAAAATATATTTACCGTATTTTTTGGAGTATAAGACACACTTCCTCCCCCCAAAAGAGGGTGAAAATTTGGGTGCATCTTATACACGGAAAGTAGCCCCACCCACCTGCTGGCCCCCATCCTTTGGCCTCTGCCTCCCAGCAATTTACCTCCTTGCAGCAAACAGCTCATTTCAGCTTCAGCATAGTCTGAGTAGCACAAGCAGCTGATTGTCGGTTGGATTGGCCTCCTGACCCTCAGCTTCAGGGATTGCCATTGCCTATTGCCACGCGTCCCATTTGCTGCAAGGAGGCAAATAGCTGGAAGGCAGAGGCAGATATTTTTTTCTTGTGCTAATCAGGCTGTGCTGAAAATGAAAATGAAACTAAAGTAGGCTGTTTGCTGCAAGGAGGCAAATTGCTGGGAGACGGAAGCAGATTTTTTTTCTCGTTTTCCTCCCCAAAAAAGGTAGGTGTGTCTTACAGTCCGGAGCGTCTTATACTCTGAAAAATATGGTATACAATAAAACAGAATAGAATGACTAGCGTAAAATTGCAAAATATAAAAAGCGGTAACCTATAAAATTGCAACGCGAAGCTTAAACGCTGTAAGTTAGATAACAAAGCTAGGTAAAATAAGCAAGTCAAGAATATATTCTTTTGTGAAAGAGAGACATACGTGTGGCAAGAGATGAGTTGCAGGGATCTGTAAGGTATGGTTCATTGCTTTTTCTCATATATTTTTTTCCCCAATTCGTCAACTTAACATCAGCTGGAAATTTCAGAAAGCTTGCCAACTCGCACAACATCTTACCAGCCAGTGTTGAATTCAACGTGAGCGTCGAAAAAGCCAACAATTGGAGACGTTGAAGCTTTCCATCCTTGGATTCTTGCTCGGATCAACCCTTCCCGTTTATTATTGCGAACTATTTTCACCAAACCCGGGTATCTTTTGTGGACGTATTGGTCCAAATTAAACTTCAGCTCAACTGCAGATAGGAAAAGAGGCAACGTTATTCATCGGGAAATCAGTGGCATTTCTACGTAATCTTGAAGTCATGCCTGGAAACTACATTAACTGTGTGCCTTGAGGATCCACAATCTAAAATTTATTACTACCAGTTCTGTGGGCGTGGTTTGGTGGTGGTGGGGGTAATGTGACTGGTGGGCGTGGCCAATTTTTTTTAACTTTTGAAACCATTTTTTCTACAACCTCTTCGGCGAAGAGGCTGTAAAAAATGCTTTCAAAAGGCTCTGACGATCCCAGCTGAGTTGCCTGATCTTCAGAGGCTTTTTTTCTTTTAAATGCCTCTGCTGATCAGGCAACTCAGCTTGGATCGTCAGGCATCGTCTTGGATCGTCAGCTGGGATCGTCAAACTCAGCTTGACGATCAGGCAACTCGGCTTGGATCGTCAGAGGCATTTATGCTCCAAGCTCAGTTGCCTGATCAGCAGAGGCTTTTTTTTCTTTTAAATGCCTCTGACGATCCAAGGTGAGTTGCCTGATCAGCAGAGGCTTTTTTTTCTTTTAAATGCCTCTGACGATCCAAGCTGAATTGCCTGATCAGCAGAAGCTTTTTTAAAAACCTCTGCTGATCAGGCAACTCAGCTTCGATCGTCAGAGGCATTTAAAAGAAAAAAAGCCTCTGATGATCGTGCGGCTCAGCTGAGCATGGGGGGGGGGTGCAGGGATTTTTGCTACCGGTTCTCTGAACCACCTGCCTCCATCGCTGCCGAATTGGGCAATCCGGTCCAAACCGGGAGCGTTTCCCCCTGCCATGGGGAGTTGAGAGGGGGGATTGCACGAGTGAAGTAGAGATAGCCATAACAAACTTCTCTAAGAGAAGTTCAAAGCCATGGTGTCCGGCAGCTGTGCAAAGAAGAAATTGGAGGATGTCCTCTGTTCAGGAAAGAACTGATTGGATCTGTGTGGAACATGTGGGAGATGTGGACAAGGTCTTGAACTCACTTGTGGGTGAGGAAAACCTGGAAGCTTTCAGATTTGGGTTTTCCCAGATGTGCCAATCTCTAATAAAAGTTAGCTTTGAGGAACTTCAAGCCTCGGAGTTTGATTTCATTGGGGGTGTTACTTGGAACCCTGACATTTGACTTACAGGGAGTCCTTGACTTACAACTGTCCATTTACTGACCGTTCAAAGATACAATGGCGCTGAAAAACAGGGACTTAAGAACCACTGTTCGTTTTGCAGCATCCCCATAGTCAGGTGATCCGGATTCAAATGCTTGGCAACTGACATGTACTCATGACAGTTGCAGCGTCACCCGGAAGTTCATGGGATCCCTTTTTGAGACCTTCTGACAAGCGAAGTCAACGGCGGAACCAGATTCACTTAACAGCCAACTTAACAACTGCAGTGACTCGCTTTATAACTGTGGCGAGAAAGGTCGTCCAATGGGGCAAAGCTCACTTAGCAAAGGTCTTACTTAGCGACAGAAATTTTGGGCTCTATTGCAGCTGTAAGTCGAGGACTATCAGGGTAAAGAAATCAGTAAGAATATCCAGTTCAGCCATCTCTTTCCCCATCCCACCAGTGGTGGGTTTCTACTGGTTCGCCCCGGTTTGGATGAAGCAATAGTGGCAGCGGTGGGAAGCTCCGCCCACCCTCCTGGACGTCATCACAGATGCTCTGCGCACATGCAGACTCACAGTTCCGAACCGGTAGCGAAGGTAAGTGGATCCCACCCCAAATTGCTTTCTCGCATGATGGACAAGGGAAGCTTAACAGAGTCAGGAACACAAACCAGCGAGCCGGGGTTGCGAACACTTGTGAACAGTTACCGTTGTCGCTGTTGTCGTCCACCAGAATGACCTCCTTGAGCAAGTGGGATGGCGTGTGATTCACCACGCTGTGAACTGAGCGTAGGATGACCGACAAGGCTTCGTTTACAAAAATAAAGACCACCGAGATTTGGGGGAGGTCCTCGGGATAGGACATCTGTTTGCACCTGCGGAGAAGAAAAAGAAGTCTAGGAATGTAATGATCGTTAAAAATGTTGATAATAAAATAAATAACATATATATCAACAGAGGCACAGACTCAAAATCACGTGAAGAATTTGTACTGCTTTATAAATTCCGCACCTGGAATACGGCATCCAGTTTTGGTCACCCCCATTACGAAAAAAGATGGTGAGACTAAGGGGTGAAATCCAGCAGGTTCTGACAGGTTCTGGAGAACCCGTAGCGGAAATTTTGAGCAGTTTGGAGAACCAGCAAACACCACCTCTGGCTGGCCCCAGAATGGGGATTTTGCAGTATCCTTCCATGGAGTGTGGTGGGAATAGAGATTTTGCAATATCCTTCTCCCAGGAGTGGGGAGGGAATTGGGATTTTACAATATCCTTCCCCCAGGAGTGGGGAGGGAACGGGGATGTTGCAGTATCCTTCCACTGGAGTGGGATGGGAATGGGGATTTTGCAGTATTCTTCCCCTGGAGTGTGGTGGGAATAAAGATTTTGCAATATCCTTCTCCCAGGAGTGGGGTGGGAATGGGAATTTTGCAGTATTCTTCCCCTGGAGTGCGGTGGGAATGGGGATTTTACAATATCCTTCCCCCAGGAGTGGGGAGGGAATGGGGATGTTGCAGTATCCTTCCACTGGAGTGAGGTGGGAATGGGGATGTTGCAGTATCCTTTCACTGGAGCAAGGTGGGAATGGGGATGTTGCAGTATCCTTCCCCTGGAGTGTGGTGGGAATGGGGATTTTTCAATATCCTTCCCCAGGAGTGAGGAGGGAATGGGGATTGAGCAGTATCCCTCCCCTGCCATGCCCACCAAGCCACGCCCACCATGCCACGCCACGCCCACCAAGCCGCACCCACAGTAGTAGTAAAAAAAAATTGGATTTCACCACTGGTGAGACTTTGGAGGAAAAAAAGTGCAAAGAAGAGCAAGCAAGATGATTAAGGGACTGGGGACTAAAACATATGAAGAACGGTTGCAGGAATTGACTATGGTCAACCTAGTGAAAAGAAGGACTGGGGGTGGGGGGACATGATAGCAGGCTTCCAGTATTTGAGGGGCTGCCACAGAGAGGAGGGGGTCAAGCTATTCTCCAAAGCACCTGAAGGCAGAACACGAAGAAATGCATGGAACTTAATCAAGGAGAGAAGCAACTTGGAATTAAGGAGAAACTTCCTGACAGTGAGAACAATTTAACCAATGGAACAGCTTAACTTCAGAAGTTGTGGATGCTTCATCACTGGAGTTTTTAAAGAAGGGACTGGACAGTCACTTGTCTGAAATGGCATTGGTTCTCCTGCTTGAGCAGAAGATTGGACGAGAAGACCTCCAAAGTGCCTTCCAGCTC
Source organism: Masticophis lateralis (assembly GCA_030761175.1). Taxonomy (NCBI): domain Eukaryota; kingdom Metazoa; phylum Chordata; class Lepidosauria; order Squamata; family Colubridae; genus Masticophis; species Masticophis lateralis. The sequence goes on from JAUDYJ010000014.1 coordinate 6,786,678, forward strand.
TATTTTGATTCTGAATGTCTCCTGGTGAGGAACAACTTAGCTTCCTCCTACCGTCTGTCCATGAGCTTTACTTCCACAGCCATCTCAACCATGCATGGCCCTTCCTCTCCATCCTAGCCATCTCAGACATGACCTCTCTCCAAAGAAGTCGCTCTCCCTCCAGATATTGGCTGAGAATCCTTCCAATCCAAGATGAGTTGCGGTGGCACAGTGGTTAGAGTGCAGTAATGCAGGGCTACTTCTGCTGCCTGCCTGCAATTTGGCAGTTCGAATCTCACCAGGCTTAAGGTTGACTCAGCCTTTCCATCCTTCTGAGGTGGGTAAAATGAGGACCCAGATTGTTGGGGGCAAGAGGCTGACTCTGTAAACCGCTTAGAGAAGGCTGGAAAGCATTGTGAAGAGATATATAAGTCTAAGTGCTATTGTCCTTCCTTCCTTCCTTCCTTCCTTCCTTCCTTCCTTCCTTCCTTCCTTCCTTCCTTCCTTCCTTCCTTCCTTCCTGTGCAGTGGTTAGAGTGCAGTACTACAAGCTACTTTTGCTGTCTGCTGGTGCCTGCAATTTGGCAGTTTGAATCTCACCAGGTTGACTCATCCTTCCATCCTTCTGAGGTGGGTAAAAGGAGGACCCAGATTGTTGGGGACAACAAGCTGACTCTGTAAAACCACTTAGAGAGGGCTGGAAAGCACTGTAAAGTGGCATATAAGTCTAAGTGCTATTGCTATTCCTTCCTTCCTTCCTTCCTTCCTTCCTTCCTCCCTCCCTCCCTCCCTCCCTCCTTGCTATTGTCCTTCCTTCCTTCCTTCCTTCCTTCCTTCCTTCCTTCCTTCCTTCCTTCCTTCCTTCCTTCCTTCCTTCCTCCTTCCCTCCCTCCCTCCCTCCCTCCCTTCTGTGGAAGACTACAAGGTACCCATTCATGGTGCACAATGGTTAGATTGCAGTATTGCAGACTGACTCTGCCCACTGTCAGCAGTTCGATCCTGACCGACTCAAGGTTGACTCAGCCTTCCATCCTTCCGGGGTGCGTCAAATGAGGACTCAGATTCTTGGGATGCAAGAGGCTGACTCTGTAAAACCACTTAGAGAGGGCTGGAAAGCACTGTGAAGCGGTATATAAGTGCTACTGCTATTGCTATTGCAAGGAAGAAGTCAAAGGATCAATCCATTCGGGAGAAATCGCCCTCAGGGTAAAAGGGGAACGTGCAACCCCTGGCTGGGATTGTGACAGTTTAATAGACCAGGTGGGTTTTTTGATCGGATTCATCAAGGCCCTTTTTGACATTTCCTGCAACGCACACCTCAAGAAAGTAACACTCTGGTGCTTGCCCTTGCACGGAAATTAACATTAAAAATAACCGACACGCTCTCACAGGCAATTCCAGAGCCCAATTACCATAGCAATTACAGTGCCTGTTCTCTAAAATACGGCTAATGATGCCAGGGGAAATGACTTCTTTTCCTCTTGTCAAATTCACTGACCTCCTCGCTCAACACTTCAACATAGTGATCATGGTTTTTTTCCCTTTCTTTTTTCTTTTTTTAACCATTAGGTACTTCTCTCTAGGGATGGGAAGACAGGGGGGTATGGAAGATTACAAGGTACCCTGCAAAAGGTGTTGAGGGCAGGATCCAAGAATTTATTCCTTTTTCAATCATTTTCCATCACTGCCACCCCCTCTGCCCCCACCTCCCAGGAAGAATCTTTCAGGAGAAAAACAAAGGAGGAGAATTGCAAGGCCAAGTGAATGAGTGAATGAGTGAATGGAAAAAGCTTGTGAACATCAGGAGATAGCAATAGCAACAGCACTTAGACTTATATACAGCTTCACAGCGCTTTACAGCCCCCTCTAAGCAGTTTATAGAACCAGCCTCTTGCCCCCAACAATTTGGGTCCTCATTTTACCCACCTTGGAAGGATGGAAGGCTGAGTCAACTGGAAGGAAGGAAGGAAGGAAGGAAGGAAGGAAGGAAGGAAGGAAGGAAGGAAGGAAGGAAGGAAGGGGAAAAGGAAGAATAATAGCACTAGGACTTAGACTTATATACTGCTTCACAGTGCTTTCCAGCCCTCTCTAAGTAGTTTATGGAGTCAGCCTATTGCCGCCAACAATCTGGGTCCTCATTTTACCCACCTCAGAAGGATGGAAGGCTGAGTCAACCTTGAGCCGGTGAGACTCGAACTGTCGAACTGCAGGCAGCCAGCATTCAGCAGAATTAGCCTGCAATAGTGCATTCTAACCACTGTGCCACCATGACATATGTTCATGGGAAGCAGAGGACATAGGTTGTTTCCAACCCCCTAGAAAACTTCAAAGAGACAGACAGATCACGGAACAACAGTTGGAAAGGACCTTGGAGGTCTCTTAATCCAATTTCCTCCTCAAGAGGAAACCCTATATCCCATTTAGGACAGATGGTTGTCCATAAAGTAGTGGGTTAGAATGGGAACCTAAGAAAGAAAAGAATTCAATTATTGGCTCAGCAGACTAAAAGCATTGTGATTAACATCAGCTGTCTGCAATTACTGTACATTCGAATCTCCCCAGGCTCAAGGTTGACTCAGCCTTCCATCTTTTCTAAGGTGGGTAAAATGAGGACCCAGTTTGTGGGGGCAATAAGCTGACTTTGTATAAATATACAAAAGTATGAAGGCTATTGCTTAACGCATTGTAAGCCGCCCTGAGTCTCCAGAGAAGGGCGGCATAGAAATCAAATTTTAAAAAAAATTGGTTCTTAACCCCAATAAGACCAAGGAGCTCATAGTGGACTATAGAAGGAATAGACATCCAGCCCTTGCTTATCCATGGAAACCGAATGCAGCAAGTGGCCAGTTTCTGGGTGTTATCATAAAAAGAGGACCTGACCTGGGGCGCTCACATTGCAGCCCTGGTCAAAAGGGCCCAGCAGAGATTATACTACCTGAGACTTCTCAGGAAACAACAACTGAATGGAAAACTGCTGGTGACCTTCGCTGTACCATAGAGAGTATTTTAACTGACTGCACCTGTGTATAGTTTGCCAATTGCACAATGGCAGGTAGGACAGTACTTCAGAGAGTTAACATCATTGCCCAGAGGATCACGGGTTGCCCTGTCCCCTCCTTAGAAGAGCTTTATAGCTCCCGTTGTCTTAAGAAAGCTCAAAACATTCTTAAACATCCATCTCATCTTGGGCACCTTTTTTTTTTAACTATTACCATCTGGCAGACGGTACAGGACAATAAAAACAAGGCCAGAAAGGCTGAAAAACAACTTTTAACCCAGAGCAGTAACTATATTGAATTCTACTACATAGTGCAATATTAATGCAATATCGGTTTTCAGTTCAGTTGTATAGAATGTGAAAAATGTGTGTTTGTGTTTTATTTTTATAATTATAATGTACACTGAAGATGGGATTTAATTTCATTGTATGAAGTGCAATGACAATAAAGTAAACCAAACTAAACAACCACACTTTTCGAAGTATAAGACGCACCTTAGTTTTTGGGGAGGAAAATAAGAAAAAAGCTGATTGGTGGGTGGATCAGCTTCCCTGAATACCCCCAATCAGCTGTTTGCAGAGGTGAATTTTAGCAACAGGTTCCTTGGTTGTGAGCTCTGTGCCTTGCTTTTTTTTGCCTCTGAAACTTCTGAAACTCTGTTTCAGAAAAAACTTTTTCTTCTGCCTCTGAAAGACTCCGAAACAGAGCTTCAGAAAAAAAGAGCCTCAGATAGCTCAACAGGGTAAATAGCCCGTTATTAACATTCAGCTGTCTGCAATTATTGCAAGTTCGAGGCTCAAGGTTGACTCGGCCTTCCATCCTTTCTAAGGTAGGTAAATTGAGGACCCAGTTTGTGGGGGCAATAAGCTGACTTTGTATAAAAAATATACAAAAGTATGAGGGCTATTGCTTAGCGCATTGTAAGGTGCCCTGAGTCTCAGGAGAAGGGCGGCATATAAATCTAATTAAAAAAAAAAAGTTGTTCAAAGACTTTTTTTCTAAAGCTTCTTTCAGAGGTTTTTTTTTTTGAAGTTCTGTTTGGAGGCTTTTTTTCTGAAGCTTCTTTCAGGGGCTTTTTTTTCTGAAGCACTATCTGAACTCTGTTCAATCTCTTTGGCATTGGTATATAGATTAACCTCTTCCGATCTGTTGGTTATTGTGTCATTCTCCAGATTTGTTAGCATAATTTGGTTAGAACCTTTACTGATTCTTCTTTTGTTGCTTGCCATATTATTTTAGATAGAAGCCTTTCAGAGGCTTTTTTTTCTGAAGCTTCGTTTCTGAGGTTTTTTCCTGAAGCTTCTTTCAGAGGCTTCTTTCAGCCTCTGAAATCTCTGTTTGCGAGGCTGGGCAGGGCTAAATTTGGAGTATAAGGCGCATCCAGATTTTCACCTTCTTTTTTGGGGGGGGGTGCGTCTTATACTCTGAAAAATATGGTAATTTCATTAAAGTCGTATAAAAACATTTGAGAGCCAAGTCTCTCTTGAAGGGCATCACACATATTTCACAGAGACACCTTCTCTTCAATCACTGATTTTTAAAAAAACAAAACCCTAGCCATTGGAGAATGGTTTAACTCTGAATCCTTCTGCACCCAGAGAAGTTCAGGCATTGCCAATTATTTAGGCATGAAGGGTTTATGTTAGAAACATGGTAGTTGGGCATATTAGACGTGAAAGTAGCAGCAGGAACTTAATGCTTGCCAAATTAGCTATGCAGACTGGGTCTAATGGCAATTAAAGGTCACTTGAAGAGCCCTCGATTGAATTAGCCATTGCTTTAGATCCGTCTTCAAATTCCTTCGATTGCAATGCACCCTTTCATCGGCATCTATAATAAGCTCCGTAAAACCAAACACCGTACTAAAATTTGTTCCTAATCTGGATGCGCGACCTCAGCAGTTTTCTAAAGCAATTGTGCTCAAGATGTTTTATTTTATTTTATTTTTGGTTCTCCCTCTCAAGCGTAATCCACCACTTTGATTTTTTTGGACCTTGCTTTGAAAAAGTCGAATGTCGCATTTTGGAAAGGAAAGGAAATGTATGAAAGCTGGTGAGAAATTTCTTGTAAATTCTGCTCTCTGGTGAGAAAGGAAAACTGAAACAAAATCAAGCTGAAACAAAATGAGGATCCGGTTTGTGGGGGCAATAAGCTGACTTTGTTTAAAAAAAGAGCACCGTTTGGGGGGGGGGGTGGGCAAAAGCCCTACTAAGCAGGTATATACAAAAGTATGAAGGCTATTGCTTAATGTATTGTAAGCCTCTCTGAGTCTCCGGAGAAGGGCAGCATATAAATCGAACCAAATAAATAAACAAACAAATAAATAAGGTAAACAAATAAATAAAATAAACATTTGCGGGCAATGCTAAGTTAAGGGGTTGTTTTTAACCATGGTGTCAGGATTCCGACGGGTGTCCTAAGCTTCAAAAGAAATCCAGTTATTTATTAGGAGTTTCATGTCACCATGTTCCCAAGTGAAGCCAGCTCTGACCCTATGTAATTTGTGCCCCAATCATCACCCTGTTCCCCCCACTCACCAGGGTGTGTCATCAATCATATTCCCAACGGAGCAATTTCACGGATTGTAGAGACCACTCCCCTCTGGCTGCTGTGGGTAACCCTGGGATACAGCCTTGAGAGAGATAAGTCTGGAATGTGCAGCTGTCTTTGTGCTGCCATGCTGTTTTCTCGGTTCCCCATCCCCACCTTGCTTATGGCAACTTGAGAGCAGGCCAGGGATGCTTTGCGAGTTGACACATGGTTTCTTGAACTATTGATCGAATCAATGGCAGCTTGTTCAGAGAATTTCCGGCTTGGTTCTCCATTTCTTTTGTGTAGCAGATATAAATGGAGTAGAAACACAAAAGGCCAGGCTCTGGATTCAGTTATGACAACCAATCATATTTAAAATAAGCCAGGAGTTGTTTAAACCAACAACAAACCATAGTTTCAAATGAAGGTGTGTTACTACTAAATAAAGTGGATTTTTTTCCCCCTTCCTTGATTTGGATTTATATACTATGAAAACCGGACTTGGCCATATGAGTGCGTAGACTCCAGCATTGGGTTCTGTCCTACAACAGGCTTAAACTGGATTAACCTGTTTTATGAGTTCATACAATATCTTGAGCCATGAGCAAACAGACTGAGTTCACTCAATGTTCTCAACTCAGAAATCATGCAAACAGGGGAAAGAAATAACCCCCCCCCCAATCCTAACTAACTTTCACACAAACCGAGATCAGTATGTGTGAATGGTAGGATTTTTAACTACCCTAGTTAGATGGGTTGTGAGCGGCATGGTAGTGTAATGGTGAAGAAGCTCACGCCCACTTGGAAGGTTGAGAGTTCAATCCTAAGCAGGGAAAGATATTTCTGGACGCAAAGAGAAAATATCTGCTGTGAACTCCACATAGGCATCAGAAAGGGCATCCGGCTGGCAAATGCTCAGTTCCATCCAGGTGCCCAAACTCTACCCCGAATGAAGAGATTACAGAGTCATCAAAAGGGAGTTTTAGTTGTTAGATTTTTGATTTGCATCCAAAGTTTGGTTCCTTCCTTAGCTTTCCTTAACGTTTAATCTGACATATCAGAAGACCTTAGCTGTCCGTGGCTGATCTGTACCAAGTACAAAGTAGGACATGAATTGTGGACTAAGCAAAGACTGAAGAAAAAAACCCTCTTTTTTCAGCTGGAGATTGGAGTTGGGGGGAGGCAGAGAGGGGGTTGGTTCAGAAAATATTGCTACCATGCAAAGAAATTAATATTTCAGGCACCTCAATTTTCAGGTCTTATATATAATTTACTCAGCAGGTCACTCCTGCTTGGAAAGCTGAATCGTGCAGAAAAAGTCAAAACCCAAACTTACAGGGGAGAAAAAAAGAAAAGAACCACTGCCTTGCAATTTCATAAGAAACATTGTTGAAAGGAAAATTGCTAGAACCACTTGTCCCTAGAATATGGTGCAGGGCAATGATGGGTTGCCCCCGGATCGGACCGGTTTGCAAGAAGGGAGACCCCACCCACTGACCCGGATGTCATCATTGCCAATCTGTGCATCTGCAAACCAGTAGTAAAGGTAAGTAGACCCCAACCCTGGTGCAGGGGGTAATTTTCTGATGGTTTCTGGGACGGGCAGTCACTTAAACCTCCCCTTCTCAGGGATGCTGGATTTACCCCCAAAATGTAGAATTGTACTATTGGGTGTAAGTGAGAGCATCTCTTCAAAAGCTCACCCTCCCTACACATGGGGTGATGTCTATCTCAGCCCTGGATTGTACCAGCCTTGATTCGGTAACGCTTTCATGCTTCCCCAAGAATTGGAAAAGTCCCCAAGCTCTAATCATAACTGACAGTTGAAAATACATTCTTTTAACTAGCTGGAATAAAATTAGTTCAAAGTAAAATGTCATCTCTAGTGTTTCTTTAGTTGCAGAAATAGTTCGGGAAGAAAGAGAAGGAGAAAGGCCAGGAGGAGGAGAGAGTGGGAGAAAGAGAAAAGGAGAGGAGGGGAGGAGGAAAGAGAAAGAAGAGGAGGAGAAGGAGAAGAAGAAGGGAGAGGAGAAGGAAAAGGAAGAGAAGGAAAAAAGGAAAAGGAAAAGAAGGATATTTTTTTATAATAGTAGAGATGGAAGCGGGAGGAGGAGGAGAACTTTGCGGTCCTTGATACTCTCTGAGCTTGATTGTTTTCTTGCAGATGTTTCATTAGCCAAACTAGGTAGCATCATCTACCTAGTTAGAAGGGAGAGGAGGAGGAGGAGGAGGAGGAGGAGGAGGAGGAGGAGGAGGAGGAGGAGGAGGAGGAGGAGGAGGAGGAGAAGAAGAAGGAGAAGGAGAAGGAGAAGGAGAAGGAGAAGGAGAAGGAGAAGGAGAAGGAGAAGGAGAAGGAGAAGGAGAAGAAAAAGAAGAAGAAGAAGAAGAAGAAGATGGACTGTGGGATCCTTGGTGCTCTCTGAGCTTGGTTGTTTTCTTGCAGATGTTACATTACCCAAATAAGTAACATCATCAGGGAGTGGGGTTTGCAGGGCGGAAGAGAAGGAGGAGGAGAAGACGAAAAAGGAGAAGAATAGGAGGTAGTGGTTCAATGCCTATATCTTAGAAAACAAAATGGCAGGAGGCTCTTCCCCATGCTTACTTGAAAACAGGACTTGACCACAGAAAGAGGGAAGGTGGCTCAGCTGTATTGATCACGTACATATCTAAGATCCACAGAAGTTGATGTATATCTTCCTTCTGGCAAACAATGGCTTTTTTGTGAGGGGTGTCCATCCCATCTCCAATTCCAGATGTGCTAATTAACGTCCCCCCCTCCCAAAGTCTGCAAATCCCTTTCCTGTTGTCTCAGGAGTGACCACACCATGAGGTTATTAAAAAATCCTCTTTTTTTTTTCCTCCTCAGCTCCTGACTGAACTACAGTTCCCTGGGCTCCTTGTGGAGAAAGGAATTAAAGCTGAGACCAATTTAAGCCTCGTCGGCACAAATTTGCATCTGTTTACTGTCTCCGCCGTAGGTCAGAGAACATAATAAGAAACACGGAAATATAAAACTTATTATTCCATCGAACAAATATTTCTTCACAAAAAAGCCAAACACTTCAGGCACTAGGAAACGCAACCAATTATCTCTGAAACAATAAACGGCACAATTTCTCTACATCAGTGTTTCATCTTCCTTCCAAAATGATGATGGCCAGCTAAGCTCTATAAAACCATGGGTGCTTTCAGCAGAAAAGGCCCATTGAATCCAATAAGAACGGTTTCTAAGTAAGAGTCCCTAAATCCAGGGGTGGGCTTAAAATTTTTTAGCAAGGGGTTCTTTACTCGGTTGCTGGGTGGGCGTGGCCATGGTGGGTGTGGCCTAGTTGGCCTCCTGCACCACCATTTTTGCCCACCCTGGGCTCCAGAGGCTTTCCTCGAGCCTTCCCAGGCTCCAGCGGCCTTCTGGAGGCCCGTTTCCGGCCTTCCCAAACTTCCAATAGGCCCGTTTTTCTCCCTCCCCGAGCCTCTGCATGCGTCCTGCACTTACCTACATCCAAAATTGGCCGGGTGGGGACTCCTGGGAGGGGAGGGGAGGGGTGGGCACGGCCATCAGGAAGTGGGATTTGGGGGTTCTCTTAGTTAGAGGTTCTCTCGAACCCAATGCGAACCCTCAGCAGCCCACCCCTGCCTAAGTCTCTGGAAGAAGCAACCTCTAGTCCCCTTTTCCCAAGGTCAGAAGCCACTGTAAGCAGGATCAGTCCTAGTTAGTGCTTGGATGGAGATTACCAGGAGAGTAGAACTGATTATAAAATAAAAAGAATCTCCTGAGATGGAGGCAGTGACAAACCACCTCCATCATGACTGGTAAGAAACCCATACGGCTGTCTCCATGAAGACATCAGAATCTGAGGTGAAACCAGGCTTAATAGCAGTGACTGTGAAGAGAGATCTTGGAGTCTTAGTGGGCAAACAATTAAATATAAGTCAACAGTGTGCGGTGGCAGCCAAAGAAGCCGATGCAATCTTAAATTGCATCAACAGAGGGAAACAATCAAGATCAAGGGAGGTACTAACACCACTCTTTAAAGCCTTAGTAAGGCCACACCTAGGATACTGCATCCAGTTTTGGTCACCACTATAGAAAAAGATGTTGAGACTCTAGAAAGAGCGCAGAGAAGAGCAACCAAGATGATTAGGGGACTGGAGGATGAAACATACGATGAACGGTTGCAGGAACTGGGCATGGCTGGTCTAGTGAAGAGAAGGACCAGGGGAGACATGATAGCATCTTCCAATATTTGAGGGGCTGCCCCAGAGAGAAAGGGGTCAACTATTTCCAAAGCAACTGAAGGTCAGACAAGGAATAATGGATAGAAACTGAACAAGGAGAGATTCAACCTGGAAATAAAGAGAAATTTTCTGACAGTGAGAACAATCAATTGATGAAACAGAAATTGCCTTCAGAAGTTGTGGGAGCTTCATCACTGGAAGCTTTCAAGAAAACAATGGACTGCCATTTGTCAGAAATGGTGCAGGGTCTCCCGCTTGGATGGTAGGATTGGACTAGATGACCTACAAAGTCCCTTCCAATTCTGTTAATCTGAATCTATCTAAGATGATCAAAGATCTGGAGACTAAAACATGAAGAATGGTTGCAAGAACTGCACCAAGCTAGTCTAGTGAAGAGAAGGACCAGGAGAGACATGATAGCAGTGTTCCAATATTTGAGGTCTGCCACAGAGAGGAGTGGGGCAAGCTATTTTCCTAGACACCCAAAGGCCGGACAAGGAATAATGGATGGAAACTGATCAAGGAGAGATTTAAACTAGAAATAAGAAGAAATTTTCTGTCAGTGAGAGCAATCAACCCATGGAGCAGCTGGCCTTTGGAAGTTGTGGGAGCTTCATCATTGGAGGCTTTCAAGAAGAGATTGGACAACCATTTGTCTGGAATGCTATAAGATCTCTTGTTTGAGCAGGGGTTCACTAGAAGACCTTCAAGGTCCCTTCCAAGTCTGTTATTCTATGTTCTGGGTCAGAGGTGGGTTTCACATAATAAGGAGCTGCTGATCCAGTTCTACAGAAGAATTATTGAGTCCATCATCTGCACCTCCATAACTGTCTGGTTTGGCTCTGCAATCCAACCAGACAGACACAGACTTCAGAGGATCATTAGAACTGCAGAAAAAACCATGGCTACCAACCTGCCTTCCATTGAGGACTGTATGCTGCACGAGTCAAAAAGAGGGCTGTGAAAATATCTACAGACCCCTTGCATCCCAGACATAAACTGTTTCAACTCCTACCCTCAAAACGAGGCTATAGAGCACTGAACAGCAGAACAACTAGACACAAGGACAGTTTTTCCCCAAACTAACAACTAAACACCTAATTCCCTCAACACTGTCAAACTATTCCCTAAAGCTGCATTACTATTACTATTAGTCTTCTCACTGTTCCTATCGCCCATCTCCTCCCACTTGTGACTGCACAACTGTAACTTCTTGTTGTATCCTTATGATTTATATTGATTGTTTCCTAGAATGATTTGATTGCTTATTTGTTCCCTATGACTGTCATTAAGTGTTGTGCCTTATGATTCTTAACGAATGTATCTTGTCTTTTTATGTACACTATCAAGACAAATTCCTTGTGTGTCCAATCACACTTGGCCAATAAAAAATTCTATTCTATTCTATTCTATTCTATTCTATTCTATTCTATTCTATTCTATTCTATTCTATTCTATTCTATTCTATTCTACTCTACTCTACTCTACTCTACTCTACTCTACTCTACTCTACTCCTCTACTCTACTTTACTCTACTCTACTCTACTCTACATTCCCTATTCTATTCTACTCTACTCTACTCTACTCTACTCTACTCTACTCTACATTCCCTATTCTATTCTATTCTACTCTACTCTACTCTACTCTACTCTACTCTACTCTACTCTACATTCCCTATCCTATCCTATCCTATCCTATCCTATCCTATCCTATCCTATTCTATTTTACAACCGGTTCACTGCACACCAAAAATGTGAGCATACACATGTGCTTTGCTCTCTAACCTCAGCTTGCACACATGCAAATGGCTTAGAAAACATGGCTAAATAGGACAGCATAGCACCAGAGTGAGTGGGCGCCACTAGAGGCTCTCCTGAACCGGTCTGAATCGGTTGAATACACCACGGTTCTGGTTGCAAGAATGCATGTCAGCTTTTTGAAGTAGGCCAGGTTAGGAAACAAATATTGCAAGGATAACAGGAATACTTTTGTTGTGGGGTATAATAACAGAATTTTGAAAGCTTACCAATTTTGCCTTCTAACCCCTCTTATATCAAACAGAATTAAAGAGAGGTTATTTTTGGTGACTTTCTTATGTTTTGCTCCTTCCCCAGGGCTGAAATGTTGCTATAACTATTAAGAGATCATTCTTTTTTTTTTTAAAGAGAACATTCTAAAATAAAGTGCACTCAATTTTCAATCTGGAGGGTATTTATTGTGTGATTTCTATAGTACAGGTAGTTTTCGACATACTGCAGTTCATTTAGTGACCGTTTGAAGTTACAATGGCACTGAAAAAAGTGACTTAGGACCATTTTTCACACAACAGTTGCAACCTCTCCGTAGTCACGTGATCAAAATTCAGATGCTTGATAACCGATTCATACTTATGATGGTTGCAGTGTCCCGGGTCATGTGATTCCCGTTTTGCTGAAAAGCAAAGTCAATGGGGAAGCCCGATTCACTTAACAACTGTGGCATGAAAGGTCGTAAAATGAGGCAACACTCACTTAACCAACGTCTCCCTTGATAACATACCGTATTTTTCGGAGTATAAGATGCATCTTTTCCCCCCCAAAAAGAGGGTGAAAATCTGGGTGTGTCTTATACTCCGAATGTAGCCTCACCCAGCTTCTCAAATGGAGGTTTCAGATGCTGACAAAAGCATCAGGAACAGAGCTTCCGAAAAGAAGCCCCCAAACAGAGTTTCAGAAAAAAAAGCTTCCAAAAAAAAGCCTCCAAGCAGAGCTTCAGAAAAAAAGCCTCCAAAAAGAGCTTCAGGAAAAAAGCCTCCAAACAGAGCTTCAGAAAAGAACCTCCCAAATAGAGCTTCAGAAAAAAGGCCCCCAAACAGAGCTTCAGAAAAAAAGCCTCCAAAAAGAGCTTCAGGAAAAAAGCCTCCAAACAGAGCTTCAGAAAAAAAGCCCTCAAACAGAGCTTCAGAAAAAAAGCCCCCAAACAGAGCTTCAGAAAAGAAGCTCTCAAATAGAGCTTCAGAAAAAAAGCCCCAAACAGAGCTTCAGAGGCTTTTTTTCTGAAGCTATGTTTCGGAGGCTTTCAGAGGCAGGAAAGAGAGTTTTTTCTGAAACGAAGTTTTAGAGACAGAAAAAAAAGCAGAAAAAAAGCAAGGCACAGAGCTCACAACCAAGGAACCTATTGGTAAAATTTACCTCTAGGAACAGCTGATTGAGGGTATTCCGGGAGGCCGATCCACCTGCCAATCAGCTTTTTTCTTATTTTCCTCCCCCAAAACTAAGGTGCATCTTATATTCTGAAAAATATGGTAAATTTTGGGCTCAGTTGTGATCCTAAGTTGAGGACTAACTGTATCTGACTTCTCTCAATGTTCTTCGCAATCTCTTCTTATTCTCCACTTCAACTGATGGATTCGACTTGCAAAATTGTACCTCCGCCTTTAGCAAAACACGAAAAAATTATTTTTGGCGACAAGTCCATTCCAGAAGAAATCCGGTCCCTGTTTATCAAGTGTTCGTAGCCTGGCCTTGAACACATTTTATACGCAGTAGGTTTCTGCCTTTTTGATTGTTTATTTTCAGATTGCATGTGTGTGCATATATGTGTGTGCGTGTGTGCGTTTATAATGATGCTTTCAGGCCCAATTAAAATAACAAACTCAATGCCAGTGGAACTGTAGCTCCTTAAAAATATGCAGATTAGGATGTTCAAAAAAAAGCTTTGAAATAGTGTGAATTTCCCAGGTCAACTGTTAACATCAAAACAAATATGCATTCTCTTTACAAGTTGTTTCATTGCTTCGCCAATTCTGTTCCATTCAGAGACTGATAGAGCTTAAAATAACTCACAGCACAATCCTACGCATGTCTTAGAATTCCTGTCTGATGATTTTCAGATGTTCAGGAGAAACTCCCGCAAAACTCTCATATAAACTGTCGCTATTTATAATTAAAAACCAAGACAGTTCAGGGTAATGAACCATTCGTTGCTTTGAAGAGCACGATGGTTCTGTGGGCGTGGCTTGGTGGGCGTGGTGTGGCTTGGTGGGCATGGCAGGGGAAGGATACTGCAAAATCCCCATTCCCACCACACTCTGGGGCCAGCCAGAGGTGGTATTTGCTGGTTCTCCAAACTGCTCAAAATTTCTGCTATTGGTTCTCCAGAACCTGTCAAAACCTGCTGGATTTCACCCCTGATTTAGAGTCACTGAAATATGAACCACCACCACCACCACCCCAATGGCAAACCAGCAGCTTTGCAATTTGGCTGTGTTTTTGTTCTCTCTTCCAAATTTCTCAAATGCTAAAGAAAAATAGCTGCTTCTTCTTCTTCTTCTTCTTCTTCTTCTTCTTCTTCTTCTTCTTCTTCTTCTTCTTCTTCTTCTTCTTCTTCTTCTTCTTCTTCTTCTTCTTCTTCTTCTTCTTCTTTCATTGCACAATCAGCCAGATGTTCAGACTGGATTTGACATTTTTGACCATCTATTGAGTCCTTTCCAAGGACGTTGGATAGGCAGATGTTGATGTTTTATGGTGTTTGAGATAGCATAATTATATTGTCCTGAGATTTAGCTTTGTCTCCTTCTCCTTCTCCTTCTCCTTCTCCTTCTCCTTCTCCTTCTCCTTCTCCTTCTCCTTCTCCTTCTCCTTCTCCTTCTCCTTCTCCTTCTCCTTCTCCTCCTCCTCCTTCTCCTCCTCCTCCTCCTCTTTATCTAGTAGTAGGTTATCAAATGCCTTACTGAAGTCCAAGTAAATTCTTCTTCTTCTCCTTCTCCTTCTCCTTCTCCTTCTCCTTCTCCTTCTCCTTCTCCTTCTCCTTCTCCTCGTCCCTGGAAACCCCTTTTCTAGCACTGATATAGCAACAGCAATAGCCCTTAGACTTATATACCACTTCACAATGCTTTAGAGCCCTCTCTAAGCAGTTTACAGAGTCAGTCTCTTGCCCCCAACAATCTGGGTCCTCATTTTACCCACCTCGAATGGATGGAAGGCTGAGTCAACCTTGGTGAGAATTGAACTGCCGAACAACTGGCAATCAGCAGAAGTAGCCTGCAGTACGCACTCCAACCACTGTGCCACCATGGCTCATAATCATGTTACCTAGTTGAGTCATGAAACATCTGCAAGAAAACCACTAAGCTCAGAGAGCACCAAGGACTCCATAGTCATTCTCCTCCTCCTCCTCCCCTCCCCCCACCTTCAAAAAGAAAGGATTATTAGAGGAAGGGGGTATAGCATGAATGCCAGGCCCCATATCAATACAAAATTTAGGAAGTCAGTTGAACCTTCACTTTTAATCCTGATACACTTGGGATGCGGTGGCTCAGTGGCTAAGACGTTGAGCTTGTCAACTGAAGGGTCGGCAATTCAGCGGTTCGAATCCCTTGTGCCACGTAATGGAGTGAGCTCCTGTGACTTGCCCCAGCTTCTGCCAACCTAGCAGTTCGAAAGCAGGTAAAAATGCAAGTAGAAAAATAGGGACCCCCTTTGGGGGGAAGGGAACAGAGCTCCATGTGCCTTTGGCATTGAGTCATGCCGGTCACATGACCATGGAGACGTCTTCAGACAGTGCTGGCTCTTCGGCTTTGAAATGGAGATGAGCACCGCCCCCTTGAGTTGGGAACGACTAGCACAGATATGTGAGGGGAACCTTTACCTTACTCTTGAGAAGGCAGAAGGGAAAATGTTTTAAAGGAACTGAGTTCTCCTTCAATTTCCTCAGCTTGGATGAAAATTAAACTTACACTCATAACATCCACTGGATTCCAATGTCAACAAGGGATAGAGCACATTTTGAATTTCGCATTTGGATTTTGAATAAAGGCTATCATTCCGGGTGTGTGTGTGTATTTTTCAGCATTCTATCGAATTTTCTTTTGCCCATTATCTCTCAGTTATTCCCCAAGGGCTGCTGCTAGTAATTAAGATCTACATTGCACCCTTTTGTGATATAATTAAACTCGGTGTTTAATTAGAAAGCCAGCCAGGGCCAAATGAAGAGAAATCAATTTTGTATCTAATGGGCCAAGCAAGGATGAGGAAAAAGACATCCAGGAAATCTTGAAATGGCATCAAAAATTAGCGGAAACAAGCTAACGTTTGACGTTTCCACGAATCGAACCTTGCTACAGAGGCTTTTGAATCCCTTTTTCTATTTTGGAAGTTAATTATCGGGTTAAAAGGTGTATTTTTTTTTTGAATTGGGACAACTTAGCAAACTTCTCAGGTTTGCCCAGCAGCTCAGGATAAGTCAGTTACAATAGTACCGTATTTTCCCGAAAATAAGACCCTGTCTTATATTTTTTGAACCCTGAAATAAGTGCTTGGCCTTATTTTCAGGGAGGTCTTATTATTTTGGGGCGCGTGGAGGAAACCAGAGGAAATGGCGGGGATCAGCTGTGCATGCATTTAAATATTTTTAGGGAGGGCTTATTTTTAGGGGGGGGTGTCTTATTTTAGTGCATGAGCTCAAAAGACCAATTGGGGCGATTATCAGGGAATGTCTTATTTTAGGGGAAACAGGGTAGTAAAGAACATTTGCTCAAACACCAATAGTCCTTGACTTAATAATAGTTCATTTACTTACAACAGCACTAAAAAAAGTTTTTTACACGTACCGTGTTTCCCTGAAAATACACCCTATTCAGAAAGTAAGTCCTAGCTTGATTTTTATAGGTGAACCCAATATAAGCTCTACCCCCCCCCCCCCAAAATAAGCCATAATTAAGACCTCACCCACTCCAGGATGCACAGGTAAAAATTAAGCTAGGGTGGGGATGGAGGGGGTGGAGCTATCCAGCTACTTACCTTTGGACAGTTGCAATTGGGCCTTGCACACCTCGACCCATTTCTCCTGCAGCCGGTAAGGCTTTCTTGAAGGCCTCTATAGCCGATGACAGAACTCCGGATCAATCCGGAGCTCTGTGATCGGCTGCAGAGGCCTTCAGGAATCTCACCAGGCTCAAAGTTGACTCAGACTTCCATCCTTCCGAGGTCAATAAAATGAGGACCCAGATTATTGGGGGCAAGAGGCTGACTCTGTAAACTTCTTAGAGAGGGCTGTAAAAGCACTGTGAAGTGGTATATAAGTGCTACTGCTATTGCCCTCCCTCCCTCCCTCCCTCCCTCCCTCCCTCCCTCCCTCCCTCCCTCCCTCCCTTCCTTCCTTCCTTCCTTCTTTCCTGTTGGCTCAGCCTTCCATCCTTCTGAAGTGGGTAAAATGAGAACATAGACTGTTGGGGGCAATAAGCTGACTCTGTAAACCGCTTAGAGAGGACTGTAGAGCACTGTGAAGCAGTATATAAGTGCTATTGCTATTTTCTTTCCTTCCTTCCTTCCTTCCTTCCTTCCTTCCTTCCTTCCTTCCTTCCTTCCTTCCTTCCTTCCTTCCTTCCTGTTGACTCAGCCTTCCATCCTTCCAAGGTAGGTAAAATGAGGACCCAGATTGTTGGGGGCAAAAGGCTGGTTCTATAAACCACTTAGAGAGGGCTGGAAAACATTGTGAAGTGGTATATAAGTCTAAGTGCTATTGCTATTGCCCCCCCTCTGGCAACTATGAGGCAGCACAAGATGGCTTCAGCCAGATTTGCTTCAGAGTTGACAGCCAATGGGTGCATTACTCAGAATGCTGATACCCTCCCTCCCTCCCTCCCTCCCTCCAGTTAGCCTTCCATCCTTCTGGGGTCAATAAAATAAGGACCCAGATCGTTGGGGGCAAGAGGCTGACTCTGTAAACCGCTTAGAGAGGGGCTGTAAAGCACTATGAAGCAGTATATAAGTCCTATTTTCCTTCCTTCCTTCTTCCTTCCTTCCTTCCTTCCTTCCTTCCTTCCTTCCTTCCTTCCTTCCTTCCTTTCTTCTTCCCTCCCACCCTCCCTCCCTCCCTCCCTCCCTCCCAGTTGGCTCAGCCTTCCATCCTTCCGAGGTTAGAGAGGGGCTGTAAAGCACTTTGAAGCGGTATATACATCTAAGTGCTCTTGCTATTATTATGTATAAGTTAAATTGACTTAGACAGTACACAGTTTACTAAGCCCTTTTATGCATGCTGAAGAAAAATGTATAAATAAAATTACAAAAGAAAAAGAACTAAATAGGATTTCCATAATATATGCTGTCATATCTCCTGGAAATATCCCCCCAAACCTGCAAAACAACGGCCTCTAAATACACTGGTACAAATATAACATGTTTCAAGCTTTCTGTTCCTCCGGAGGGGAATCTTATCTGCATAACGACAAGAGGAGAAGGTGTCTCATCCTGTTGGGCATTCATCTCTCACTTTGTAATAATATTTTCTGCACCTCACTTCGTGCGCGGATAAACATTTGAGATGGCTGCCAAAGTGAGTCCTACTCATTCTGGAAAGGTGGGTAGAGCAAACCATGTATGACAGGTGTGTATTTTTTATTTTTTGCCGGGGGGGGGGGAGGGGAGGAAAGGGGGGTGGGAAACAAAGACTGCTATGTTTTAAAGGAGGGTCTTAGCTCATATGGTTTCAAAAGCCAGCACGAGGCAAATGAATGTAAAACAAAAGGGAGGCGTTGTGGAAAGAAATCTGCAAAAGAGTAGAGTTTTGCATCAAAACTATGAGCATTAGATTCAGATTAACAGAGTTGGAAGGGATCTTGGAGGTCATCCAGTCCAACCCCACCCCCCACCCCCACCCAAGCAGGAGACCCTACACCATTTCTGACAGATGGCAGTCCAGTCTCTTCTTGAAAGCCTCCAGGGATGAAGCTCCCACAACTTGATTGCCAATGCTGCCACTCTTTCCCCTGTAAGTATGTGGGAATCAGCTTGGGAGACAGAAGGAAAAGCCACAGCCAGGGCAAGGATGAGATAAACTCCAAATATTTAACCATGTGTAACTGCTAGCTATTCAAGGCTAACCTTGATGTAAACAGAATCTTCTCTGAGCTGAAGAAGCTTCTTGGATGAGAAGCGAACTGTCTTCGAGGAAAAAAAACAGGGAAGTTCAGTTGTCTTTTGAAAAAGCATCTTTGGGACAACCATCACTTGAATGACTGAGAATCTCCGTAGACATTTAGCAAGAAAAAAACCATGGCTACCAACCTGCCTTCCATGGAGGACCTGTATACTGCAGGAGTCAAAAAGAGGGCTGGGAAAATATCTACAGACCCCTCGCATCCTGGACATCAACTGTTTCAACTCCTACCCTCAAAACGACGCTATAGAGCACTGCACACCAGAACAACTAGACACAAGGACAGTTTTTTCCCAAATGCCATCACTCTGCTAAACAGATAATTTCCTTAACACTGACAAACTAGTTACTAAATCTGCATTACTATTAATCTTCTCATTGTTCCTATCACCCATCTCCTCCCACTTACGACTGCATGACTGTAACCTTGTTGCTGGTATCCTTACGATTTATATTGACTGTTTCCCTATGACTATCATTAAGTGTTGTACTTTATGATTCTTGTCGAATGTGTCTTTTATTTTATGTACACTGAGAGCGTATGCACCAAAGACAAATTCCTTGTGTGTCCAATCACACTTGGCCAATAAAGAATTCTATTCTATTCTATTCCATTCCATTCCATTCCATTCCATTCCATTCCATTCCATTCCATTCCATTCCATTCCTTTCCTTTCCATTCCATTCCATTCCATTCCATTCTATGCGCTTTGCGATGAACACCCTTCGAAAGATGCGGGATTTCCAGAAAAATTGCAGACTAAGCAAACTATTTGCGCTTCAGTTTGAGATGCAGACAACACAGACTCATCCCCCCCCCACCCTCATCCCCCCCACCCTGAAGGGACACAGGGCAGAAAACATCCTGCAGGAAGCTCAGCTCCACAACACGGTCCTTTCAGCAGTTCCAAGAAGGCTTCACACACGTCTGTGACACTGATAAAGTTCCAAGTGGCCTTAATGGCTCTCTAAAAGACTGCAAATGGCCAGCTGTCTGCAAGGAATATAAATCCAGGGCTGGGCTGCTGGGGGTTTGGGAGAACCTCTAGCTAAGATTCTGTGCAGTTTGGAGAACCCCCAAATCTGGCTGGCCCTGCTCCCCCCTCCCCCTTCAGGAGTCCCCATGCAACCTGTTTTGGATGCAGGTAAGTGCAGGGTGCAATTGGAGGCTCAGGGAGGGTGAAAAACGGGCCTACTGGAAGTTTGGGAAGGCTGGAAACAGGCCCGTTTCTGGCCTCCAGAGCCTGGGAAGGCTGCTTTCACTTTCCTGGAGGCTCGAGGAAAGCCTCCAGTGTCCCGGGAGGGCAAAATCACCCCTCCTGCCATGGTGCAGGAGGCTGATTAGGCCACACCCACCATGGCCACACCCACCCAGCAAGCGGGAAAAGAACCCCTTGCTAAAATTTTTAAAGCCCACCGCTGTATAAATCCCTCTGTTCCCTACCATCCAGGCAGAGCTGAAGAAGCTTCTGGGATGAGAAGTGAAATGTCTTCAAAGAAAAACCAAGGAAGTCGAGTTGCCTCTTGAAAAAGCACCTTGGAGACCACCATGACCAGGATGGCTGTGAATCTCCATAGACTTCTCTGTTTTGCCTTGGGGAATACTGTAAATGCATGAAGAATGAGGGCCATTTATTGGCGCTAGATAATGGAATTCAAGAAGGGTGGGAACTTAGACCATTTGTGGGAATGTAAGGACTCCAGGCTGGTTCCTCTCTTGATGCCAACACCAGGCTCTGCACTCTTTCCCCTGTAAATATGTGGGAATCAGCTTGGGAGACAGAAGGAAAAACCACAGCCAGGGCAAGGATTAGATAAAAGGCATCTTAGCCCACAGAAGTAACACGGGTGTGTTAAACCAGGGGTGAAATGCTCCCGGTTCAGACCGGTTCGGCCGAACCTGTAGTGATGGCAGTGTGAGGCTCCGCCCACCCACCCAGTCATCATTACTTTCTGTTTTAACCAGGAAGTAAGTGGTTTTTTACCCTCTGTCACGTGCACTTGACGTGCGGTGCTTGCACTTCCGAACCTTGGGAAGGTAAATAGATTTCACCCTTGTGTTAAACCCCTCAAAAGGAATCATCCATAGTTTCATAGTTTAGAATAGAATAGAATAACAGAGTTGGAAGGGACCTTAGAGGTCTTCTAGTCCAACCCTCTGCTTAGGCAGGAAACCCTACACCACTTCAGACAAATGGTTATCCAACATCTTCTTTAAAAACTTCCAGTGTTGGAGCATTCACAACTTTTGGAGGCAATTTATTCTACTGATTAATTGTTCTAAGTGCCAGGAAATTCCTCCTGAGTTCTAGGTTGCTTCTCTCCTTAACTAGTTTCCACCCATTGCTTCTTGTCCTGCCCTCAATCCAGGAAACCAACCATGCCCTTGTAAATAGAAACAGGAATTAAAAAGAACCAAAGCAAAGCATAAAACAGTACGAATCAAATGAGAAAAACAAGAATCTTAACAATGCCCTACAGATTATAGTTTTTCAGTATTTGTATGCTAGAAATTATGATTTCCCAGTCTATAATTAATGCAACTTTGAGGATTCATGCAAAACAAGTACAGGAAACAGAGTAATTTTCACCAATGGTTGGTCACATGAAGAGCTCACTTACTTTTTGGGTCTATAGTCTGGAATAGATCTGTCCAAAGAAATCCGATCGCTCAGTTGTGCGTTGTAACCATATTCCTCATATTTCGTTTCAGATTCATGGCTGTCGTCTCTCAGGGTGGCAGCCATTCCTCCTTGGCCCAAGCCTCCTGGGCCTTCAACTAATCCCATTGGCTTGGCTAGACCTGGGAAGGGGGAAAAAAAGGAAATACAGATGCACTTAGTTTGGAAAATCAGGGGAGTGGGTCAGAGTTATAGTGTTAAGGGCAGAGTAAGTCAGGAAGCCCAGGCAGTTCAAATGAATATAAAGGTTTATTGCAAGCTTAAAGCTCTCTAAAAGAATCTGAACTATTAATGGCTGAAGCAAACTGGCGGTAGAGAAGAATCAACAGAATTCAAGGTGGGTTGCACTTAGATCTCTTGTAGGTGCAAAGGGACTTGAGACTGATGATACCCTTGCTCCCTCCTCGGGTTCAACCTGGTCATCTCCTAGATGGATGGATGAATGGATGGAGAGAGAGAGAGGGAGGGAGAGGGAGAGAGTCATCTCCTATATGGATGGATGGATGGATGGATGGATGGATAGATAGATAGATAGATAGATAGATAGATAGATAGATAGATAGTCATCTCCTATATGGATGGATGGATGGATGGATGGATGGGTAGATGGGTAGATGGATGGATGGATCGATAGATGGATCAATGGATGGATAGAAAGATAGATAGATAGATAGTCATCTTTTATATGGATGGATGGATGAATGGGTGGAAAAATAGATGATAGATATAGATAGATAGATAGATAGATAGATAGATAGATAGATAGATAGATAGATAGATAGATAGAGATAGATAGATAGATAGATAGATAGATGATAGATAGATAGATAGATAGATAGATAGATGGATAGTCATCTCCTATATGGATGGATGGAATGGATGGATGGATAGATGGATGGATGGATGGATGGATGGATGTGCAGATGATAGTCAAGCACTTGAAATCAAGAGTCCAGGAAATTCAAATGAATATACAGGTTTATTGTGTGCTAATACTCTCTACAGAACCAGGACTATTAATGGTCAAAGCAAATTGATGGTAGATAAGAGACAACAAATTCAAGGTAGGCTGGAGTTAGAATTCTTGTGGGAGTGAAGGAACTGAAGACTGATAAAACATGCTTGACCCCTCCTTCGGCTCAGTGTGGTCATCTCCTACACATAGACAGTCAAACTGGAGCCCGCACCACTTCCTTCTCTGTTGTCCCATCCCAGGAGAAACTTCATTTAAACCAAAATTGCAAACTTCTCTGGGTGGAAATCACACAGGTGGTTAAAAATGCCAAATTCTCTCTGAATATCTGGCTGACAGTGCAACGGACCATAATAAAGACACTCTCTCTCTCTCTCTCTCTCTCTCTCTCTCTCTCTCTCTCTCTCTCTCTCTCTCTCTCTCTCTCTCTCTCTCTCTCTCTCTTGTGGATTGTAGAGCTGCTAATTGAATAAATCAAGGGTTTTGTCATTGTAGGAAGAAACATGATGTCCTACTGCCCATCACTCCTAAGTTCCAGTCTGTGGAGATTCGCAGTCATTTGGGTCATGGTTATCCCAAAGGTGCTTTTCCAAGAGGTAACTGGACTTCCTTTGTTTTTTCCTTGAAGACATTGTGGGGAAGCTTCTTGGATGAGAAGCGAGACGTCTTCAAGGAAAAACAAAGGAAGTCCAGTTACCTCTTGGAAAAAGCACCTTCAGGAACTCCTAAATAATAATATTTGCTTACTTCATGACATCAATCCTCACATAGAGTCAGTAATCCTTCCCAGGTTCCCCAGCTAGATCCTGGAATTCATAAAGAGAAGGACCAGGGGAGACATAATAGCAGTCTTCCAATATTTGAGGGGCTGCCACAGAGAGGAGGAAGGGGGTCAAGTTATTTCCCAAAGCACCTGAAGGCCAGACAAGGAACAATGGATGGAAACTGAACAAGGAGAGATTCAGCCTGGCAATAAGGAGGAATTTTCTGACAGTGAGAACAATCAACGATGGAACAGAAGTTGCCTTCAGAAGTTGTGGGAGCTTCATCAGTGGAGGCTTTCAAGAAGAGACTGGAGTGCCATCTGTCAAAAATGGTGTAGTCTCCTGCTTGGGCAGGGTGTTAGACAAGATGACCTACAAGGTCTTTTCCAGCTCTGTTGCTCTAACTATCATGGCTTTCAGATTTTGAACCCTGGTTGCTGATCTATCTATCATGAGCAAGAGAATCCAAAGACATTAACCAAAATAAGTTTGTGCTGCAGTCTTCTTGTACCCCAGTAGCATCGGTAAGACACAATAGCATTGCTTAGACTCTTCTGTCTCTCAGGACATAAAATTCATTACTATTTTTTAATTGGAAGCGATACTACATTTTATGTGTACAGATCTCCAATATCAAAATGTAATTGCTTTTAAGCAATCCTCATTTGAAGCCAGCTTCCCCTGGAGAGCAGGAGATGGAGTCTAATTACAAGAGATAATTTGAAAGAAGATAAACAAATAACAGAAGATCATCAAGGTCAACAATGGATCAACGCAAAAGGTGCTAGAAGTAGGGTTTCGTAAACCGCCAACTGTAGATTTGATTACATATTCTCCACCTATCATTGCTGGCCCTTAGAAGTGAATATTTTGAGGCTGGGACAACTACCTGGATTGGCCATATTATATTGCATACAGTTTTGGTCGCCAGATTATTAAAAAAGATGTGGAGACTCTAGAAAGAGTGCAGAGAAGAGAAACCAAGAGGATTAGGGGACTGGAGGCTAAAACTTATGAAGATTGGTTGCAGGAACTGGGTAGGTCTAGTTTAATGAAAAGAAGGACTAGGGGAGACATGATAGCAGTCTTCCAATATCTCAGGGGCTGCCCCAAAGAAGAGGAAGTCAAGTTATTCTCCAAAGCCCCTGAGGGCAGGACAAGAAGCAATGGGTGGAAACTAATCAAGGAGAGAAGCAACTTAGAACTAAGGAGGAATTTCCTGACAGTTAGAACAATGGAACAACTTGCCTCCAGAAGTTGTGAATGCTCCAATACTGGAAGTTTTTAAGAAGAGAGTGGATAACCATTTGTCTGAAGTGGTGTAGGGTATCTTGACTAAGCAGTGGGTTGGACTAGAAGACCTCCAAGGTCCCTTCCAACTCTGCTATTCTATTCTATCAGTGTCAGATAACTTTTCTGTCTGGAACAGGAAGGTGAATCTGAACATTGCAAACATTTGGGATGTGTCATCCATCCATCAGATGACTCACTAGACACCCTAGTAACACACTAGACAACTAACTAACTAAACAACTAACATAGACCGATCAACCCAGGAATAGGATAGGATAGGATAGGATAGGATAGGATAGGATAGGATAGGATAGGATAGGATAGGATAGGATAAGAACAGAACAGAACAGAGTAGAATTCCTTATTGGCCAAGTGTGATTGGACACACAAGGAATTTGTCTTTGGTGCATATGCTCTCAGTGTCCATAAAGAAAAAATAAAATATATTCATCAAGATTCATAAGATACAATACTTAGTGATAGTCGCAGGATACTAATAGGATACTAATTTGGAAAGAGCTCCAAATCTTACTGACGCTCAGTCCAAAGCTTAGGTGGCTTTCCAATTGGCCCTTTAAAAATGCCTAGGTAGGTCTATTTCCAAGATCATTGTGGTGGTGGCAGTATCTCAGTTTGACTAGATGAAATCCCTTCCTTTGATCTATCTGTTTCTCATAATGTTTGCATTATGCATGATCACATCCCCATTTTGTTCCTGTCTCTTTTTTTAAGATAAAAAAAAAAGGTGGTGGGGGGGAAGGAAATGGATTCTGCAGCTAACATCACTGCTTTTTCCCTTTTCCTTTTTTGCTGAGATGGGTGTTTTCTTTTTCACTTTTCAGAAAGGTAAAAAACCCCTCACGTCTCTTCCGCTCTCGAGAAAGGCTTCCTACTGGGTGGGCGAGGGTTAGACCTCCCGTTTCACAGGTTTGTGACCCTGTTTACGATCTCTTTGGTCACCTTCGATCTGCAATATCTGTGTTGTGAAGAACCAGAGAACATTCTATATGTGTCGAATACATTCACACTATCTCCTTCTCTCTCTCTTTCCCTCCCTCTCTCTCTTTCTCTCTCTCTCTCTCTCTCCCTCCCTCCCTCTCTCTCTTTCTCCCTCTCTCTCTCTCTCTCTTTTTCTCCCTCTCTCTCTCTCTTTCTCCCTCCCTCCCTCCCTCCCTCCCTCCCTCCCTCTCTCTCTCTCTCTCTCTCTTTTTCTCTCATTTTAAGACTCCCACTTCAAGATATGAATCAGAAGAGCGGCATATTTGTAACTAAGAGTCCTCAGAAGATTTGGGAGATTTGGGAGAAGATTTGGGAAGATTTACGCAGGCTGGAGACTCCTGGGATGAAAGATGACCCGAAGATCAGAGAGAGAGACAAGAGATGCTAATGCGATGGTAGCTGAAGTGTTGCTAGGCAACCGTATCAACCATGTTTCTCTCTTCTCTCACCTTGTCATTCAAGGAAGCGAAGGACTCTTCTGGCCATTGGACCATTTGCTCTCTGACCATGATGGCTAACCTTTTTGCCATTGCGTGCCAGGAGAGGGGGGAAGGTTTCCGCACATGTGTGCCCACATCCATAATTCTATGCACCCCACCCCACACATGTGCGTGTGACCTCCCTCCCCCCCCGCTCCTGGCACGTGATGGCCCGGTAGGCCCATTTTTCTTTCTCACCTGGCTCCAGATGCTCTCTATGCATCTGGGGAGGGCTAAAACACCCCCTCGGAGGCCCTCCAGAGGCCCGAAACAGCCCATTTCCCATTTTCTGGTTGAAAGGAAGTGATGTTTTTTGCTGTCCCCAGCCTCCAGAGCTTTTGTAGGAGTCTCTGGAGGCTGGGGACAGCAAAAAAAATCACTTCCTGTCCAACCAAAAATTGGGAAACGGGCTGTTTCAGGACACTCGAGGGTCTCCAATGGGGTGGGATAGCCTGTTTTCACCCTCCCCAGATGCATAGAGAGGATCTGGAGCCAGGTGAGAAAGAAAAATGGGCCTTCCCCACCCCCCACAGGCCCTCCGGAGGCAGGAAACAGCCTGTTTCCCTACTTCTGGTGGGCCCAGAAGGCCCGAAAATCAGCTGGCTGGCATGCACATACGTGCCACAGCTGAGCTGGTGTGCCCACTAATATGGCTACGCATGCCACCTGTGGCAAGTGTGCCATAGGTTCGCCATCACAGCCCAAAGGCATTTTGCTTCTCCTCTGAGAAGCTTCTGGAGAACTGAAGAATCTTCTTGGAGGAGAAGTGAAACATCTTCAAGCAAAAACAAAGGAAGTTGCCTTTTGAACAAGAACTTTTGGGACAATCATGACCTCTCCATAGACATCTGACTGGAGATGTTCCTCAGGGATAACATGAAGCAACCATCAACCATTTGAAGAGCCTCACCAATAAGGAGTGTTGGGAAACTCCCAGCAAGGCAGGGGAGGAGGAGTCAAGTGGGGAACTAGCCATGAATCCTTCCATGAAATCGTATCTGTTTGCTGCCAAGGAAAGGCGAGGAGTCTGGGGAGATTCTTGTAACATAGGTAGAAAGCAATAAAGTTGCTGGTTGGGCTTTTCATGAGTGGATCTGATTGCTTGTGCTGGATGAGGAGGCACAAATAGAGTTCAGGCCCAAACTCGCCTCTCATCAAAATACAGTTATTCCTTGACTCCCAAGCATTCATTTAGTGACCGTTCAAAGTGAAAAAGGCACAGAACAAACTGACTTATAACCAGTCCTCCTAATACTTACAGTCATCGCAGCATCCCCATATGGTCATACGATCAAAACTGGCAATGTGTTTACAACAGTTGCAACAATGGGGGGGGGGGTGTCACATAGCTGCCATTTGTGACCTTCTCAGCCGACTTCCAAAATGTTAAGAACCGTGGTGACACAGTGGTTAGAATGCAGTACTGCAGGGCTAACTCACTGCTTACTCCAGGAGTTCGATCCTGACCAGCTCAAAGTTGACTCAGCCTTCCATCCTTCTGAGGTCAGTAAAATGAGGACGCAGATTGTTGGAGGCAATAAGCTGACTCTCTAATCTTCTTAGACCAGTCTGCAAAGCCCTGTGAAGCGGTATATAAGTCTAAGTGCTATTGCTATGCCAATGGGAGAAGATGGATTCGCTTAATGACTGCATGATTCATTTAAAAACTGCAGGGGATTTGCTTAACGATGGTCACATACAAACAAACTGAAGTCTTAATATCAGGCACAATTCACTTAACATCTGTTTCCTTATGAATGGAAATTCTGGCCCCTACTGTAGTTGTATGTTAAGGACTACCTAACTTCAGCTTCAGGACCAGACAATGCTGGCTAGATGTTAAACTACAATCTATAACCAACTCTTCCAATCAAACCAGAAGCCACCAATGTACTCTGCACAATGACAATCTTCCATCTTGGTGGTGGGATTCAAACTTTTTTACTACTGATTCTGTGGGCGTGGCTTGGTGGGCATGGCATGGCATGGCATGGCTTGGTGGGCGTCACTTGGTGGGCATGGCAGGGGAAGGATACTGTAAAATCTCCATTCCCACCCCACTCCAGGGGAAGCTTACTGCAAAATCCCCATTTCCTCCCGATCAGCTGGGACTCGGGAGGCAGATAATAGATGGGGGCAGGGCCCAGTCGGAGGTGGTATTTACCAGTTCTCCGAACTACTCAAAATTTCCGCTAACGGTTCTCCAGAATTGGTCAGAACCTGCTGAATAGCACCTCTGTTCCATCTCCACCTCTGCCTTTTTCAATGCAGATGTGTTTGTTGTTAATCACCAATGATTGTCTTTTCCTTTCGCTAGCAATCACTTGGTGTCCTGATTTTCCCAAACATGCTCTATATTTAACATTTGCAGGCTTGTTGAGATCAAAGAAACACATCTGGATGCCTTTCAGCCTGGCAGAGTTTGGCTAGGAATTTTGAGAAAGGACGGTGGCCATCTCTTTCTTCCTTAATTCTTCTTCCTTCTCGTTGCCGCTCTTCCTTTCACCTTCCTTCATCTTTCTTCTCTTATCTTCTTCTTTGGACCCACCTTACTAGCCTTATGCAGGGGAGCTATTCAGCAGGTTCTGACAGGTTCTGGAGAGCCGGTAGCGGAAATTTTGAGTAGTTCGGAGAGCCGGAAAATACCACCTCTGGCTGGCACCAGAGTGGGGGTGGGAATGGAGATTTTGCAGTATCCTTCCCCTTGAGTGCGATAGGAATGGAGATTTTGCCATATCCTTCCTCTGGGGTGGGGTGGGG
Organism: Masticophis lateralis; assembly: GCA_030761175.1. NCBI lineage: Eukaryota > Metazoa > Chordata > Lepidosauria > Squamata > Colubridae > Masticophis > Masticophis lateralis. The sequence continues at coordinate 6,815,289 of JAUDYJ010000014.1, forward strand.
ATGGGGATTTTCCAGTATCCTTCCCCCAGGAGTGGGGAGGAAATGGGGATTTTGCAGTATCCTTCCCCTGCCACGCCCACCAAGCCACACCACGCCCACAGAACCGTAGTAAAAGAAAATTGAATTCCACCAGTGATCTGGGTGCCTTTCAGCCTGGCAGAGTTTGGCTAGGAATTTTGAGAAAGGATGATGTCCATCTCTTTCTTCCTTAGTTAGCTCTTCTTCCTCCTCGTTTCCACTCTTCCTTTCACCTTCCTTCATCTTTCTTCTCCTTTGGACCCACTTTACTAGCCTTATCTGCAAATATGCTGGTCACGGTGACCTGCCTCCTGTTATTCTTCATTCTTATAGATGTGGTTGTTATTATTGTCATTTAAGATTACAATTTAATTTATTGCAAGAGAGAACAGGGTTGGAGATTGAGGGGGGGGGCGCTCTGGCAGGCCTGGCGAAAAAGGAAAGACGTCGATTCGATTCTGCTTGCCTGAATTAAAAAAAAATAATAATTCACTTTCTGCCTCTTAAGGGCCGGCTAGCTAAAGAGAGAAGGGGCATGGCTTTATTATGTGGAGCTGTTTGGGGCCAGATAACAAGGCATTCAAAGGCCACGGAGAAAGCTGTTTTTGGATTGCACCAGTTTAGCCTTGCTCTCCAAACACGCTGAGACCACAACATGGAGAAATTAGCCACGCTGGCAAAGGTTTTTGCAAATAACACTCTCGGGAGGTTATTTGGAATGAAAGCTCCACTTCCAGAATGGGTCTAGGACTTTTCGGCTCGGTCTCTTCACCTTCCCTGTTTCTACTTAAGGTTTTCGCCTCTGCGTTATTAGCCACAAATTTTTCTCCTCGGATGACCCACTGCTAGTCTTTCACCCCGGCACATTGGCCACCGCCCCTCCGTCCCAGTCCCCTCATCCTCTACAGCCCCCCTCTCCCCCACCCCACTCCTGCACTGCTCTTGGCAGCCTCAGGAGGCTCTGAACTGACAGGCGAGAGCAGCTTATGGCGATGCGAACCAGCCCTTGTCTCAGGCACTTTGGACAAAAGGGGGGGGGGGAGAGTGTTGTTGGCCCTACTGAGCCTCCCTCTGAACTGCAGTCCTCACTTTTCCAGTCCCAAAGCCCCCGAGTCCCTGCACTGATTGGCTGGCTGCGAATTTTCCTGGGTGACCAAAAGCCCGACACGAATTGTACTTCGACGAATGGGCCCCGGCAAAGGGACTGGGATGGAGGGGCCATGGCCAATGTATCAGGGCGAAAGACTGAGTCAGCCAAGGAGAAAAGTTTGTGGCTAATAACACAGAGGTGAAAACCTTAAGGAGAAACAAAGAGACCGAGCTGAAAAGTCCCATTCCGACATCATGGGTTTCCACTTTGCAGAAGAAGAAGATAGAGGCATGGTCCTCTCGGCTCCTCTCCGCCTTTGAATGTCCACATTAGCATGCAAAGTCAGCCTTGCCCTCAAGAAATAACCACCGAGCCCAACGCTGCCGATGTTTCAGAATTAAAGCATATTGCAAGAATTAAAGCAAGCAAGCGCACACACGCAGGCACATAAAGAGGAGTGTATATCTATCCAGCTGTAGATTGAATAGCCTTACACCCGAGCTCTTATAAAATGGGAAAAGGTTAATGCTCAGTTCTTCTTTGCCCTTATGGAGTCTGCAGACAGTCATCCAGCAGCCTGATATCGGGTTCAATGGACTTTGCATAGGTAGATGAGATAGAAAGGAGATGGATGGATGGATGGAGATAGATATGGTAGGTAGGTAGGTAGGTAGATAGATAGATAGATAGATAGGTAGGTAGATAGATAATGGATGGATAGATAGATAGATAGCCAGACAGATGATAGATGTGAAAGAGAAAGAGAGAGAGAGAGAGAGAGAGAGAGAGAGAGAGAGAGAGAGAGAGAGAGAGAGAGAGAGAGGATGGATGGATGGATGGATGGATGGATGGATGGATGGATGGATGGATGGATGGATGGATACGGTAGGTAGATAGATGATAGATAGATAGATAGATAGATAGATAGATAGATAGATAGATAGATAGACAGACAGACAGATAGCCAGACAGATAGCCAGATAAATAGATAGATAGATGGATGATGGATGGATGGATGGATGGATAGATGATAGATAGATAAATAGATTATTGATTGATTGATAGATGATAGACAGATGATAGATAGATAGATAGATAGATAGATAGATAGATAGATAGATAGATAGATAGATAGATGATAGAGAGAGGGGGGTATGATGGATGGATAGATGAAAGATAGATAAATAGATTAGAGGTTGATAGATGATAGACAGATAATATATATCAGATTATATATATTATAGAGATAGAGAGATGAGAGGTAGAGAGATAGTTAGATGATAGTTAGATAGATGATAGATAGAGATAAGAGACAGAGAGAACATGGAATAAGAAAAGGTTCATGCAAATGAAGAGGATAAAACTTGCTGAATTGGAAAGCAGCCGATGATTATTCATTCCAACTGCATTTTCCTCCGGCTTCTATTTTTTGCGTTCATTTTCTTTGCTCCTTGGATAAACATTCTATCTGTTGTTAAAACACGGCTAGTACTGGTGGCCTGAAAGAATCGGAACGCAATTTCAGCTTGTATACAAATAAGCCCAGCTTCCTGGAAAGCACATGCTATTACCGGGAGGCAAAATCACGTAAGAAGTTCATCTGCTCTAAAAAGGGACTAATTAACAGTCTTCCGTAATATATTATTGGAAATGTATAATGCAAACAAATCGGAGAAGACGCCTGACGATATCGGCGTAGGCAGTCGAGTAGCTAATGGACCATTGAACAAATTGACCCAGAGTTCTCACTCAAGGTACAAATGGTCATGCTCAAATTATTCTGCCTTGGACACATTATCTTAAGAGCTGTGGTGGTGCAGGGGTTAGAATGCAGTATAGCAGGGCTGACTCACTGCTCACTCCAGGAGTTCGATCCTGACCGTCTCAAGGTTGACTCAGCCTTCCATCCTTCTGAGGTCAATAAAATGAGGACCCAGATGGTTGGGGCTTAGAGAGGGCTGGAAAGCACTGTGAAGCAGTATATAAATATAGTTCTTCCTTTTCTAGTGCTATTGCTCTTCCTTCCTTCCTTCCTTCCTTCCTTCCTTCCTTCCTTCCTTCCTTCCTTCCTTCCTTCCTTCCCTCCTTCCTTCCTTCATTCCTCCCTCCCTCCCTCCCTTCTTTCCTTTTACTTCCATGGTACACAGTGGTTAGAATGCAGTATTGCAGGTAACTGACTGCTCATTGCCAGGAGTTCGATCCTGACCAGCTCAAGTTTGACTCAGCCTTCCATCCTTCCAAGGTGGGTAAAATGAGGACTCAGATTGTTGAGGTCAATAGGTTGACTCTGTAAACTGCTTAGAGAGGGCTGTAAAGCATTGTGAAGTGGTATCTAAGTGCTATTGCTATATGTGTAGACCCAACCCTCTGGAGAAGGCTCCAATGCTAGGAAGGATGGAAGGAAAGAGAAAAAGGGGACAACCAGAAACAAAATATAGGGACATGTTTATAATGTTGATGGATGTACTGTTGGAAGATCTAAAGAAGTAGATGAGGGAAGATCATCACGAAGAAAATCAACCTACGTGGGTGCCAGCAGTCAGGACTGATCCTTGACTCACAACGGTTTGCTTAGTGACAGTTTGAAGTTACAACGACACTGAAAAAAGTGACTTACAACTTACGTTTTTCAAACTTACGACCGTTGCAGTATCCCTATGATCAAAATTCAGATGCATGGCAACTGACTCAGTGTCCTGGGGTCATGTGAATCCCTTTTGCGACCAAAGGAGGAAGCCAGATTCATTTAACAACCGTGTGACTCATTTAACAACTGCAAGGATTCACTTAACAGCTGTGGTTCAAAAAAGATTGCAAAATGGGGCAAAATGTATTTAAGAAATGTTTCACTTAACAACATAAATTCAGAGTTCCGATGCGGTCATAAGTCGAGGAGTACCTGTAATCATTCAATCAATGACTCAGTCAATCAATGGAAAGATTCAGCTCTCTGAAAAAGGCTCAAATCTGGGGTGGGTTGCTACGGCTAACCCCAGTTCAGGAGAACTGGTAGCGGCGGTGGTGGGAGGCTCCATCCACCTGCCCAGACGTCATCAAAAATGCTCTGTGCATTCACAGAAGCGCTGCACGCTTGCGAAGCGAACACGTGCCCGCATGCTCCCAATAGCGAACCTGTAGCCCCGGAATTTGAATCCCAGTACTGGTTCAAATGTTGGGGAAAATGGAATGAAAGAAGAGAAGAAAATGACCAGCAAAACAGGCGGATGTAGTTACAGTGGGGATGAGCAGTATCATTAAAAAGGTTTTGAAAGAACAAGTCAGAAACCCATCCTGAAAGAAAAAAATCTATCTATGCGGTCACCCCGTGTCAAAAACAGCTTGATCACACGTAAATCAATTTTTTTCCCCTTCCAAATGCAATAAAACAATTACTTGGAAGAAAACAGCACTTTTCTCCGAAGCCTAAACAGATTGAAACATTAATAAGGAGGCTCGAACATTTAATAAAGCTCAATCGTCAGTTGTGTTGACTAAAAGGCATACAAAATAGGAATTGACCGGTTTCAGATCAATTCAGGCCTTCCCTATTATTAATTTCCGGCTTTGTTGTTCTTTCGCTAAGCCACTTTTACAGGGTAACATAGAAACGTTGGGAATTGCCATCTCATATATTTGGAGAGTTCATTTGGAACCAAAGGTGGTATTCAACCGGTTCGGATTGGTTCAGACCGGTTCAGTCAAACCGGTAGCAAAAATCACAGGCGGGCCCAGCCGGATGCGGACAGCTCTAGACACCTTTTTGAGGCTGGGTGCACGCACAGAAGGCATGCACACGAGCAAAGCGAATGTGTAGAAGGCCAAAAATCACATTCACTACATTCTGGGTTCTTTCTCCATCTTTTCACTCTGGCAGCAAAGAGTGAAAAGATGGAGAAAGAACCCAGAATGTAGTGAATGTGATTTCGCTCAATTGTGGTTCCAGAAAAATCTTGGCTACGTAGGAAAAACCTGGCTTAAAGGAAAAACATACATTAAACCTATGAAAAGTAAGAAAACAGACATTGGGCCTTTACAGGGAGGAACATGAGATGTGGGTGTGGCCTACTGATGATGGCTAACAAGCCAGAAATAGCTATTTAAGTCTCCCAAAATGCAGCACAAGATTCTGTTTGCTCCCAGGGTGAAAAGATGGAGAAAGAACCCAGAATGTAGTGAATGTGATTTCGCTCAATTGTGGTTCCAGAAAAATCTTGGCTACGTAGGAAAAACCTGGCTTAAAGGAAAAACACACATTAAACCTACGAAAAGTAAGAATATATATATATATAACCTTACAATTGGGTTATGCAATTCCTTCTCAACTGGCCTTATTTCTCTAAGTCACTTGATTCAGCATCCTAGGGAAAGAATACGCCGGTTCATTCAGCACACTGAGCCAGCTGGAATATGAATTAGTATAATAAAAATACATCTTTATTTATAAAAGCACAATGCCCCACAGGCATCGGAGAGTGGTGCAAACAATAACAAATGAAATCCATTTTGAAAAGGGCAGTGCAGGCGTTGTCGTAAGCCAAATGTATAAAACAGCAGAAGGCGAAACTTGGCGAAAACAAACAATTAACCCCACCAACTTGCTAAAAAGCCTTCACGCAGCCTAAGAAAAGGCAAGAATATTTTTTGGAGGGGTAGGGGGGGGGTTCTGTGATTGATTGTATATTTCTTTAGTTGAAGAATGAAGTTAAATTAGAACAGAACAGAATAACAGAGTTGGAAGGGACCTTGGAGGTCCTCTACTCCAACCCCCTGCTTAGGCAGGAAACCCTATACCATTCAGACAACCATTTGTCTGAAATGGAATAGGGTTTTCTGTCTGAGCAGGGGGTTGAACTAGAAGACCTCCAAAGTCTCGTCTCGTCTCTTCTCTTCTCTTCTCTTCTCTTCTCTTCTCTTCTCTTCTCTTCTCTTCTCTTCTCTTCTCTTCTCTTCTCTTCTCTTCTCTTCTCTTCTCTTCTCTTCCCTTCTCTTCCCTTCCCTTCCCTTCCCTTCCCTTCCCTTCCCTTCCCTTCCCTTCCCTTCCCTTCCCTTCTCTCCCATTCCATTCTATTCCAGACAAGTAGTTGTCCAGTCTCTTCTTGAAAACTTCCAGTGATGGAGCATTCACAACTTCTGGTAGCAAACTGTTCCACTGGTTAATTGCCCTCACTGTCAAGAAGTTTCTCCTTAGTTTAGGTTACTTCTCTCCTTGATTGATTTCCATCCATTGCTTCTTGTCCTGCCCTCAGGTGCTTTGGAGAATAGTTTGACTCCCTCTTCTTTGGGGCAGCCCCTCAAATACTGGAATACTGCTATCATGTCAATAAAAGAAAGCCAAGGATGTCCTTGGGGATGCAAATTTCAAACTAAGGCAGAGAATGACTGCTAAGTCCTGAAAATTCTAAATTTTATCTTTGTGTATTGCGCAAGCTGAAAAGACAGGGCTATGCACAATAAATGATGGTTAGTACAATGCATGAACAAAGGCAATGCAAAGAGATACAGCAAATTGATCTTTTAAGAAACGTTCTCCTTCTCCCCTTATCTTGGAACTACGGGAAATGTGTTATATATATTACCAGCGTTATGAGATATACTTGCTGAGCGGTAGATGGATCCAAGATAATGCAAATTCAAAAAGAGAAATAATCAAGATAGAGCAAGACACATTTTTCAAAAGCCAACACGAAAGGAGAGAGCACAACGCTGACTCCAGGTGAGTCTAACATTGAAATCAGCTAAAGCCAACCTATGACAAACAACCAAAAAGAATTAAGGAACCCATCATAACCAATGTGATTTGTTTCAGAAAGATGACAAAGGTCCAAGCTTGGTCCTACAGCAGTAGAGGTGGTGCAGCAGGATGGGATGGCTGGAAACGCAAGTAAGTCCATCAAATCTGTCCCATTAGATCCAGCAGGGAAGGGATGGGCATTAGAGTTAATTCCTGGGCTGGTCTATCTGGTGAGGTTGGCAATAAGTGAGTTGACTTTCACCATCCAAAAATAACCCTGGTGGAAGCCAAGACAGCCAACACAGCCACTGAACAAAATTGTTCATTAAAATTTCTTCTTAGGCTACGTTGTGTGCATTTTCAAACTTAAACATGAATGGAGAGACAGACAGACAGACAGACAGACAGATAGATAGATAATGGATGGATGATGAATAGAAAGATTGACAGACAGACAAACAGATAGATACGGATAGATGATAATCAATTATCTAGATAGATAGATAGATAGATAGATAGATAGATAGATAGATAGATAGATAGACAGACAGACAGACAGACAGATAATGGATGGATGATGAATAGAAAGATTGACAGACGGACAAACAGATAGATACGGATAGATGATAATCAATCATCTAGATAGATAGATAGATAGATAGATAGATAGATAGATAGATAGATAGATAGATAGATATTGATTGAGAGAGAGAGATTGGATGGATGGATGGATGGATGGATGGATGATAGATAGATAGATAGATAGATAGATAGATAGATAGATAGATAGATAGATAGATAATGGATGCATGATGGATAGGAAGACTGACAGACAGACAAACAGATAGATATGGATAGATGATAGATATGGATAGTAGATAGATAGATGATAGATAGATAGATAGAAAGATAAAGAAAGAGACAGATAGACACAGATAATGGATGGATGATGGATAGATAGAAAGATTGACAGACAGACAGATAGATATGGATAGATTGATTGATTGAGAGAGAGAGACAGATAGATAATGGATGGATGATGATAGAAAGACAGACAGAAAGACAAACAAAGAGAGAGAGAGAGAGAGAGAGAGGGAGGCAGGCAGGCAGGCAGGCAGGCAGACAAACAGACAGATGTACTCTGTTGGGAATGTATCTGCAACTATATAAACAGAATTTTCAATGGTCTCAAATTTCCCCAATGCAAACCTCAAATCATTCTCCCAAGGCAAATTTTGAGATAGTATTTTTTTTCAGGAAGAAACCTTGGATAGGTGACAAAAAGAAGTTCTAAAATGGATTCTGTGAATTTAAAGTCACTTTTCCCATGATGGCTTCCTCTTTTCTTTTCTTTTCTTTTCTTTTCTTTTCTTTTCTTTTCTTTTCTTTTCTTTTCTTTTCTTTTCTTTTCTTTTTGGAGAAAGATTTTATAAACCTACAGTAATTCCAGGTTTCGGTGCAGAAGGGGGAGGCTGATTGGTTTCTCGATTTAGCTCCTTCCATTATTTCTTTGACAGTACATAGCCACCAACTGATATTACCATCAGCTTCCGATTTAAAATTGTGCCTAAGCATATTTATAGAATGAAGAAATCAGAAAAAGGAGGGTTAAAAAAAAAACATACACGAACACACAGGTCTTGCTCTTTTCTATAAATACATTCTGCTTTAGAACAAAATGTTAGCAAGTATTTTTCAGATGAGCCAGGTGGCTCTTCAGAAGCAGAAAGGAAACGAAATTGTCTCTTTTTTTCAGCCAACTAAATCTGGAAAGGGGAAAAAAAAACCGGTTCCAGATTTTGTTCCAGAAACAAAAACTGAACTCAGGATGAGTTAGTCAAAATTAATCATCTTGGCCAACCAGAACCCAACCTTGAAGTTACAGGCTTCTGAGGATCTTTCTCCTCCCAAAATACAACTCAAGCTTTGAATAATTCCCGCGACTGTCATCATTTGGTTCACTCGTAGCAATGGTGGGTGAGAAAGTCAAGAAAGTAAGTTCACATACACAGCAGGTTCCTGATGCCTTTGAGCAGTGTTTGCCTAGGCCTGCATGGGTAAAACACTGCAAAACAGCATATCTTTCATTCAGATTCACAAAGCCAGAGATAGATGATAGATAGATAGATAGATAGATAGATAGATAGATAGATAGATAGATAGATAGATAGATAGATAGATAGATAGATAGATATGGATGGATATAGATAGATAGATGATTGAGTGAGTGAGTGAGAAAAAGATTGATAGCTAGATAGTTGATAGATAGACTGAGATAGATAGATGATAGATAGATAGATAGATAGATAGATAGATAGATAGATAGATAGATAGATAGATAGATAGATGATAGATGATAGATAGATAGATAGATAGATAGATAGATAGATAGATAGATAGATAGATAGATAGATGGGTGGGTATGGATATAGATAAATGATTCAGAGAGAAAAAGAGATAGATAGATAGATAGATAGATAGATAGATAGATAGATAGATAGATAGATAGATAGAGATAGATAGATAGATAGATAGATAGATAGATAGATAGATAGATAGAGATAGATAATGATAGATGATAGATGGATGGATGCTCCCCCTGCTTTTGGCATGCGACGGCAAAAGGTTAGCCATCACTGTGATAGATGATAGATGATAGATGGATGGATGGATGGATGGATATAGATAGATGATTGAGAGAGAAAGAGATAGATAGATAGATAGATAGATAGATAGATAGATAGATAGATAGATAGATAGATAGATAGATAAGAGAGAGAGAGAGAGAGAGATGGTAGATGATGATGGATGGATGGATGGATGGATGGATGGATGGATGGATGGATATAGATAAATGATTAAGAGAGAAAGAGATAGATAGATAGATAGATAGATAGATAGATAGATAGATAGATAGATAGATAGATGATAGATAGATAGATCCGCTATATATATTACTCCTTTCTGTATAAGGCCTTGGTAAGATCACCTTGGAATACTGCATACAATTTTGGTCACCATGATATAAAAAAGATGTTGAGACTCTGGAAAAAGTGCAAAGAAGAGCAACTAAGAGGATTAGGGGGCTGGAGGCTAAAACGTATAAAGAACGTGTATTGGTATGTCTAGTTTAGTGAAAAGAAGGACTTGGGGTGACATGATAGAACTTTCCCAACATTTGTGGGGGTCAGCTTATTTTCCAAAGCATCAGAAGGCACAACAGGAAACAATGGATGGAAAATAATCAAGGAGAGGAGCAACCTGGAAATTCCAAGGAGGAATTTCCTAACAGTGAGGACAATTAACCAGTGGCATGGCTTGCCTCTAGAAGTTGTGGGTGCTGCAGCACTGGAAGTTGTTAGGAAAAATTTGTCTGAAGTGGTATAGGGCTTCCTGCCTGAGCAGGGGGTTGGACTAGAAGACCTCCAAGGTCCCTTCCAACTCTGATGATGATGATGTTACAAAAAAGTCCACAAACACAGCATGTCGACAGAGTTCCTATTAAATATACAAACACTGGTTAAACAATGCTGGGAATCCACCCAAGGAACCACTTAAGCTTTGCTATTTCCCCCCTCTCTTTAATGATGTTTCATCAAAGAGCATGATTATTCATAAGGATGGATTGACCTTCATGCCATCAAGTGGCCTCAGAAGAATGGAGGAAATGGGAGAGAGAGAGAGAGAGAGAGAGAGAGAGAGAGAGAGAGAGAGAGAGAGAGAGAGAGAGAGAGAGAGAGAGAGACATCTGAATGAGATAAGCAGCATTAAGAGGCAAACCCTTCTCCATTTCTACATGCTTTTCAACCTCGGGCACCCAAGCAACCAACAATCGCCCCTTGCCAGTTGCTCTTGTTTATGTATTTATTTATTTAATTAAACTTATATATCTCCCAGGGGGATTCAGGGCAGTGGACAGCCAGAAATTAAAACACATATAGTACAAAAGTTAAGAAAAAACTAAAATAAATTAAATCATCGGCATTACCAATTTAAAATCCCAAATCTACAAAATCAAAAAATTCCCAATTTAAAACCCAAAATTAATAAAATTAAAAGATTAAAAATCCCCATTAAAACCATTTAAGCTAGGCCGGCTTGTTGGAATAAATAAGTCTTCAGGGCCTTGCGGAAAGTGCGGAGGTCCGGGATCAGTCGTATTTCAGGAGGTAGCTCATTAGACAGGGCAGGTGCCCCCACAGAGAAGGCTCTCCCCCTGGGGTCCACCAGCCAACATTGCTTGGCCGACGGCACCCTGAGGAGGCCCTCTCTGTGCGAGCGTATTGGTCGGTGGGAGGTTATCGTAGCAGCAGGCGGTCTCGCAAGTATCCTGGCCCTATGCCATGCAGCGCTTTAAAGGTGAGAACCAACACCTTGAAGCGCGCCCAGAAGACCATTGGGAGCCAGTGCAGCTCGTGCAGGAGAGGTGTTACATGGGAGCGCCCTGTTGCTCCCATAATCACCCACACGGCTGCATTCTGGACCAGTTGGAGCCTCTGGGTGCACCTCAGGGGGAGCCCCATATAGAGAGTGTTACAGTAGTCCAGGCGAGTTTAAAGTCTAAATCAATAATCTGCCAGTTGCAAGCCAAGCAGGGTTGGAGGTAATCTGCATTGATAAAGCATGGATTCTTTTTTTTTTTTTTTTTGCAGGCAATTTGGTCTAAGGCACCAAGCTAGAAACCAGGAGACTGTGAGTTCTAGTCCCACCTTAGGCATGAAAGCCAACTGGTGATTTTGGGTCAATCACCAGGAGATGATGAGTTCTAGTCCTGCCTTAAGTCTCAAGGTTAACTGGGTGACTTTGGGCCAATCACCAGGACATGGTAAATTCTAGTCAAACCTTAGGTATGAATGCCAGCTGGGTAACTTTGGGCCAATCACCAGGAGATGATTGAATTCTAGTTCCATCTTAAGCCTCAAAGCTAATTGGGTGACTTTGGGCCAATCACCAGGAGATGGTAAGTTCTAGTCCCACCTTAAGCCTTAAAGCTAATTGGGTGACTTTGGGCCAATCACCAGGAGACGATGAGTTCTAGTCCCATGTTAGGCATGAAAGCCATCTGGTGATTTTGGGTCAATCACCAGGAGACTGGGGGTGCTAGTCCTTTCATAGGCCAAAAAGCCAGCAAGATGACTTGGGACCAATCCCTCTCTTTCAACCCAACCCACCTCACAGGGTTGTTGTTGTGAGACCAAATAGGAGGAAGAAGGTGTGTTGGAGGTGTGTCGCCACCTTGATTTATTTATAATAATGAATAAATAGAGCCTAGGTGGCACAGTGGTTAGAGTGCAGTACTGCAGGCTACTTCTGCTGACTGCCGGCTGCCTGCAATTTGGCAGTTCAAATCCCACAAGGCTGAAGTTTGACAGCCTCCCATCCTTCCGAGGTGGATAAAATGAGGAGACCAGATTGTTGGGGGCAAGAGACTGACTCTGTAAATCACTTAGAGAGGGCTGGAAAGGATTGTGAAGTGCTATTGCTATTTGTCTCTATGTCTGTCTGTCTATTATCTCTATCTATCTATCTATCTATCTATCTATCTATCTATCTATCTATCTATCTATCTATCCATCCATCCATCCATCCATCCATCCATCCATCCATCCATCCATCCTTATCTATCTAAGAGTCATGGTGGCACAATGATTAAAATGCAGTATTGCAGGCTAACTCTGCCCACTGCCAGCAGTTCAATCCTGACAAGCTCAAGATTGACTCAGCTTCCCATCCTTCCGAGGTGGGTAAAATGAAGACCCAGATTGTCAGGGGCAAGAAGTTGACTCTGTAAAACCGCTTAGAGAGGGCTGCAAAGCACCGCGAAGCGGTATATAAGTCTAAGTGCTATTGCTATTGCTATATATATATATATAAAAGAAGGCTGGATATTTTTTTAAAAAACAAACACACAACTAACTCAATTCCAGTTCATTTTACCGAGTAACCAGGCAAGATCTTGTCGTGATGCATTGTGCCGGTTGGTACCTGAAGAACTGCATGACGCACAATCAACTCGGGACATTCGATTGTCTCAAGTACCCTGGAGTGATGTCAGACTGCATTGTTGTCAACTCAATTCCTCCGACTGGCTGACCCACATGTTCCTTTCAGTTAAGAGTAAGTCGTTAGGCAGTTTTAAGGCTGAGCTGTAGGTCTGATATTCAGAAATCCTTAAAGACACCCAGATGCAACCCTGGAGTGAAGATGTTTGGAGCAAGCGTTGCTCCTAACAACCAATCCCTCTCCTTTCCTTGGGGGATGCTGGTGTTTCCAAAGTTTCCAAGAGCCGAGGTGGCGCAGTGGTTAGAGTGCTGTACTGTACTGCAGCTACTTCAGCTGGCTGCTAGTTCAGCAGATCAGCGGATCAAATCTCACCGGCTCAAGGTTGACTCAGCCTTCCATCCTTCCGAGGTGGGTAAAATGAGGACCCAGATTGCAGGGGGCAATATGCTATTTATTATACTGTCGATTGTTGTAAGCCGCCCAGAGTCCTCGGAGAGTGGGCGGCATAGAAATATGAACAATTTTCTTTTTTAAAAATTTGATTTATATGCTGCCCTTCTCCGGAGACTCAGGGCGGCTTTTACAATGCGTTAAGCAATAGCCTTCATACTTTTGTATATTTATACGAAGTCAGCTTATTGCCCCCACAAACTGGGTCTTCAATTGACCTACCTTAGAAAGGATGGAAGGTTGAGTCAACCTTGAGCCTGGGGAGATTCGAACTTACAGTAATTGCAGACAGCTGGTGATACCTATCGAGGCTTAAAATAGTAATAAAAAAGCTGTGTATCCTCAACTCCTGAACCAATGAGTGCACAATTGGAGCTTCCTGTTTGGGTAAGTAAAGGTGTAGATAATAATAAGAAACTAAACCAGCTAGCAAAGCTACCTGCAGGTCCAGCCCTTGCCTGGCTGCGTAGCAAATAATTGTGTGTTATTTGGGGGGAGAGAGCTTTCCAACGCAAACTATTAGATTAAGCAGTTGGTATCGACAGAAGAGAATATTGGTAGCTCAGGGTTGAATTGGGGGGTGGGGAGGGTCACTGCCGCGATCTGAACTTGGGGCTGTTCTCACAGATGTTTCATTACCCAACTAAGCAACATCATCAGTGCTAGAAGGGAGTGAGATTTGGGAGGAGGAGGAGGAGGAGGAGGAGGAGGAGGAGGAGGAGGAGGAGGAGGAGGAGGAGGAGGAGGAGGAGGAGGAGGAGGAGGAGGAGGAGGAGGAGGACTGTAGGGTCCTTGATGCGCTCTGAGCTTGGGGCTGTTCTTGTAGACATTTCATTACCCAACTAAGCAACATCATCAGTGCTAGGAGGGAGTGAGATTTGGGAGGAAGAGGAGGAGGACTGTAGGGTCCTTGATGCACTCTGAGCTTGGAGGTGTTCTTGTAGATATTTCATTACTCAATTAAGCAACATCATCAGTGCTAAGAGGGAGTGAGATTTGGGAGGAGGAGGAGGAGGAGGAGGAGGAGGAGGAGGAGGAGGAGGAGGAGGAGGAGGAGAAAGAGGAAGAGGAGGAAGACTGTGCAGTCCTTGGTGCTCTCTGAACTTCGTGATTCTCTTGCAGACATTTCAATACCCAACTAGATAACATCATCCATTTTAGAAGTAAGTGGAGTTCGCTATCTGTTTATATATTGAATTCCCTGACAGCTACTGCATATAAACCAAAAGCAAACCCTTCTAGCAGTGATAGTGTTACATAGTTTGGTAATGAAACATCTGCAAGAAAACCACCAAACGTAGCGAGTATTAAGCTGTTACATCGGGTGTAGCAAGTCAAAACTAACGCCCAGGGTAATTCCTTTATGCAAACTCCACAATTATACCTTCCCTCTTGAATCAGAATGTTAATGTGCCAACCTTTTGAAGAAATGAACTATTTCTGTTTTCAATAAAGTTTCTCTTACCACCTCTGTGTGCGTTTAAATGTTTGTGTAATTAAATTTCACTGTCACCAATTCTGTGACTGGAGGATCAGTGTTTGCTCATTATTATTGCTGCTGCCCTCCTCCTCCTCCTCCTCCTCCTCCTCCTCCTCCTCCTCCTCCTCCTCCTCCTCCTTTTTCATCCATGATGGAGAACCTATGGCACAGGCCCACCAGAAGTAGGGAAAATGGCTGTTTCCTGCCCCTGGAGGGCCTTGGGGGGTGATGGGGAAGGCCACTTTTTCTCTCTCCCCAGGCTCCAGAGCCTTTCTAGGAGCCTGGGGAGGGCGAAAACAGCCTTCCCCACCCCTACTGGAGGCCCTCTGGAGGCTGGAAATGGCCCGTTTGCCAACTTCCAGTGGGACCCGAAGGCCCGTGTTTTGGTCTCCCCAGCCTCCAGAACAGTGGGACCAGAAGTTGGCAAATGGACTGTTTCCAGCCTCCGGAGGGCTTCTGGGGGGGTGGGGAAGGCAGTTTTCACCCTCCCCAAGCTCCTAGAAAGGCCCTGGAGCCTGGGGAGAGAGAGGGTGTGGGCACGCATGCGCATGACCCCGCTTCTCCCCCCCCTCCTGGCACGCGATGGATATATGCTACACAACTTCCAACAACTCTGCAGCCAAAAAGGTATTAATTTTGCTTTAACGACTGGCATCAAATAAAGAAGAAATTATTACCTTGCATTAAAGATAAAGATTCAATTTGGAGATTCAACTCAGAGGGATTCAATTAAATGTTAATCCAATCAGAAGGTTGGACTGAATTAAATCAGATACTTCTGGATACATTTGGATAATTTGGACACATCTGTGCATTGGTCAGAAAACATTTTTCTTAACGGATTTGGAAGTCTTACTCAAATCAATTTCATAATTTCGTTTGGATTATTACAGCCTTGGTGGCGCAGCATTTGGAGGAGGGCGGCATATAAATTGAACTAATAAATAAATAAATTATTGAAATTGGATCAATGCAAATATTAAAGCGGGGATCTTTTTTTTGTTTTTTAAAAAGAAAAAAAGTCCAAACCAAACTTAGTTGCATGCTTGAATCAAACCAATGATTTGAATTGGATATTGTCGGATGTACACAGACCTATTGCTTCTTTCTATATTGTGGTTTATAAAATAAGTTGTTCAAAGTTAATGGGGAATTACAGCTGTCACAATTAGAAAAGATAAGAAGGTTGTCTGCAGGTGTGTTTTGCAAAATTTCCACCTCCCAGAAATAAATTGTGCTGGGAAAACGGTCTCTGAGCTATATCATGGATAATAAATGCACAGATTAGTCTACAGCTGGTCCATTTCATTTCTGTATGTTAGTTACTCAATTTCTCCCATACCATTTAAAGTGGAATCTGCAATTAAACACACACACATGCCACAAATGCTCACCAGAAGTCACACCAAAAAATGGGTTTCTACCCCTTATTCGACTAACATTCACAAGGTGTCCACAGTCTGCCTTTAACAATTCTACAGTCCTCAACTTACGACCACAATTGAGCCTGTTGCTAAGTGAGGTATTTTGTGTTGTGGCCCGCCGGCAGCCAGTGGAGCTGGCAGCAGATTCAGACAATGAGGAGGTTGGGGAGGAACATGGGCCAGTCCTGGAGTCTGGGGAAGGCTCAGACGAGGGCTCTGCGTTGGAGGCAGAGAGGGGACCAGGGCCATCTGGGAGTTATGTGCTGCCTGTGGAATCTGACATCAGCAAGGCAGAAGAACAGTGGGAGCCTGTTCCCAGTATGTGCATGCACAGAGCTGCCAGAAGGCAAGAACTATTAAGGAAAAAAAAGGGGCGACTCAGGAGTAAGGCTTGGAAATAATTGGCCCCTCCCATAAGACATAAAGGGGGAGCAAATGGACATGAGCCTTTGCAGGAAGCAATTAGTTCATATAGTCAATTCAAGCTCTGAGAAAGTCTGTTTGACTCTGTGCTCCATTTGGCCTTGCAAAGCTAATTGGCCATTAGGTCTCTGGCAGCGTTTCAAGGGAGATAAAGGTGGTGCTTATCAGCCTTATCCTGAAAGACTGTATCAACTCAAGCAGACCTCTGTTGGAATCCTCATAGACTGTTTGTGAATCATTACAGGCTGGGAATGACCGTAATTCACAGCCGTCTCAATAAAAGAGGTTTTTTTGGGACTGTGATTTATGCTTTCTCAGGAAGCCTGGGTCAGAACATTTTGCCCCATTTCTGGCCTCCATTGTTAAGTGAGTCACTGCAGTGGTTACATCATAATAATATCATTGTAAAGTGAATCTGGCTTCCCCATTGACTTTGCTTGTCGCAAAGAGGAATTGCATGACACCCACAGATACCCCAGGACAATGCAACCATCATAAAGATGAGTTCAGTTGCCCAGCATCTGAATTTGGATCACGTGGCCATGGAGATGCTGCAATGGTCATAAGTGTGAAAAACGGTCATAAGTCACTTTTTAAAGCACCGTTGTAACTTCGAATGGTCACTAAACAAACTGCTGTAACTTGAGACTACCCGTATTTCATTGCAAAATCAGCAAAGTGCCACTCCAAGTACTACTTATAAATAACCCTAATCCTAACCCTAATACCACTCTTTAAGCCTTAGTAAGACCACACTTAGAATACTGCATCCAGTTTTGGTCACCACACTATAAAAAGGATGTGGAGACTCTAAAAAGAGTGCAGAAAAGAGCAATCAAGATGATAGGGGACTGGAGGGTAAAATATACGATGAACGGTTGCAGGAACTGGGCATGGCTGGTCTAGTGAAGAAAAGGACCAAAGGAGACAGGATAGCATCTTCCAATATTTGAGGGGCTTCCACAGAGAGGAAGGGGTCAAGCTATTCTCCAAAGCACCCGAAGGCCAGACAAGGAACAATGGATGGAAACTGATCAAGGAGAGATTCACCCTGGAAATAAGGAGGAATTTCCTGACAGCAAGAGCAATCAACCCATGGAACAGAAGTTGCCTTCAGAAGTTGTGGGAGCTTCATCACTGAAGGTTTTCAAGAAGAGATTGGACTGCCATCTGTCAGAAATGGTGTAGGGTCTCCAGAGTGAGCAGAGGGTTGGACTAGATAACCTACAAGGTCCCTTCCAACCCTGTTATTCTGTTATTTGTACCGAATGGATTCTTTAACCATGAGGGAAACATCAAATGCATATGGAAGTTTGTACGTAGTGTGGATGTTGTTGACCCTTTTTTGATCTGTCCGCTGGGAGTCTGATGCAATCCCCTTTCGGGAGAGAGGGCTGAAGGGGAGAAAAAAACAAACGAGCAAACACCTGCTTTTCACTCCCGTTCAGCTTCCTCCGTCGAGACAGATTCAATTTTCTTTCCGGTTGTCTCCCATTCGTTCCCGGCAGTTCCGGGAGATGGAAGTGGTGTTCCAAATTAGCTACCAGAAAACTTCGGAAACAGCTTCTCTGCTTCTTCTGTTGGCTCAAAGGGATCATTGAGACTGAACCCTTGATGTAAAATGCTCGGTTGGGGCCAATGTTAGTTCTTTTTCTCACAACGGAAAGTTGTCCACTTGGACTGCACAAAATGCTTCGTCAAGGTTAATTCCAGCTGCACCGCTGAGGCCCTAATAGATGTAATAGATACCATCAATCCTGAAGACCCTTAATAGGTTAAAGTCACCGGGCCTGCAAATTTCCACAGCTAGATCAGGACCTTGGAGAGCAATGCCATTCTGCTCCTGTACAGATTACAGACTAAGAGTTGGAAGAGACCTTGTAGGTCAGTGGTTCTCAACCTGTGGGTCAGGACCCCTTTGGGGGTCGAACGACCCTTTCACAGGGGTCACCTAAGGCCA
Source organism: Masticophis lateralis (assembly GCA_030761175.1). NCBI lineage: Eukaryota > Metazoa > Chordata > Lepidosauria > Squamata > Colubridae > Masticophis > Masticophis lateralis. The sequence continues at coordinate 6,833,868 of JAUDYJ010000014.1, forward strand.
TTGGAAAACACATATTTTCAATGGTTTTAGAAATAATTTTATGATTGGGGGTCACCACAACATGAGGAACTGTATTAAAGGGTCGTGGCATTAGAAGGTTGAGACCCACTGTTGTAGGTCATCTAGTCCAGTGATCACCAACTGGTGGTCTGTAGACCACTGGTGGTCCGTGAGAAAATTTTGGTGGTCTGCAGAAAAATTATTTGCATTTTTAACATTGCACTAAATCAGGGGTCCTCAAACTACAGCCCCTGGGCTGGTTATATGCAAGGAATATTTGTGTTGCTGCAGAGAGTCTCCCCCTTCGGAGTCTTTTTGTGTAGGTCAGAGGGGGGAAGAAATTCCAACTTGGGGTCTGCTTCAGCCTCCTGGTGTGGGGCTTTGGGTGAAGGCCGGAGGGAAGTGCCACTGGTGGCAAAGAGCCAGGGGGCTTTGTTCCAGTCTACCAGTGCCTGGAGGCTCAGCAGGCTGAGACGGTCAGCCTGCTGAGCCTCCAGGTGCCGGTACCTGGCCTTGCACTCCCACAGGTCTTCCCTCTGCTTGGAAAGCCTATGCTCATAGTCCTCAGTGAGGTGCTTCTGCTGAGCCTCCTTCTCGGTCAGATCCTGGATAGCTTGGCAGATCCTGGATAGCTTGGTCAGACTAAGCACTGTAATTAACATTCAGCTGCCTGCAATTACTGCAAGTTCGAATCTCCCCAGGCTCAAGGTTGACTCAACCTTCCATCCTTTCTAAGGTAGGTAAACTGAGGACCCAGTTTATGGGGGCAATAAGCTGACTTTATATAAATATACAAAAGTATGAAGGCTATTGCTTAACACATTGTAAGCCGCCCTGAGTCTTCGGAGAAGGGCGGCATATAAATCAAAATTAAAATTAAAAAAAAAAAATTAAAAAAAGATCCAATTTGAACTGAGATGTTTTGTCAACTCTTTCTCATGGTAGCAGCTTAGCTCCAACAATTGCTTCCTGTTGGGGCCCTGAGGAGCCCAGGCGGGGAGGCGAGGAGTGGCTGCGAGGGGAGGGGCGAGTAAAGGCCGGCAAGGCGCCCCTTGACATGAGTGACATCGAGTTGGCCATACCTATCCAGTCACATGACCACCTAGCCACACCCACCCAGCTGGTCATTAGGCAGATCATATTAGTGATCTGCTGGATTTATAATTATTAATTATAATATTATAATTATAATCCCTGAGGTCCAAAAAGTTGGTGACCCCTGCTTTTTAGCAGCCCTGAACAGAACAGAATAACAGAGTTGGAAGGGACCTTGGAGGTCTTCTAGTCCAACCCCCTGCTCAGGCAGGAAACCCTATACCATTTCAGACAAAGGTCTATCCAGTGTCTTCTTAGAAGACACTGTCCAGTGACAAAACACCCACTTCTTCTGATGGCAAGCTGTTTCACTGGTTAATTGTTCTCACTGCTTAGGAAACTTCTAGGTTCTAAGTTGCTTCTCTCCTTGATGAGTTTCCATCTATTGTTTCGTGTCTTGACTTCTGGTGCTTTGGAAAATAGCCTGGCCATCCTGTTCAGAGGACGTTGAAAGACAAACTGGATAACCACACTGTAGCTTTGTATCTTGTGCGAACCCAACCTGTGATTTAATTTAGAGTCCTGTGTGTTGCGCCAACTTCAAAAACAATTGGATTAACGGATTAAGCCATGGTTCGACTACTGGTGGAAGAGTTATCATGCGAAAACAGCACATAATTATATAGAGGAGACATCTCAGCAGGGAGTTACAGCTTTCAGAGGGCATTTGAAAGGAAAACAAGGCAGGTGTGTAGCCCTACTTCTTCCAAGGTGAGTTGTAGACTTCGAGGCATCCTTTCCTGATTGTGCATTGTTTTGTTTTTATGGTGAAGAAATGGTCATCTAATTAAGGATTTGTCTGCTAAACTTGAAGAAGAGAACACTTTTGAAGGTGGTACACCCTGAACTTCATCTGAATCCTTCTCCACTCTGTGTAGTTTAGAGGTCTTCTCCAAACCCTCAAGATGTGTGGACTTCAACTCCCACAATTCTCAGCAGTAGCATTCCTGGTTGTGGAATTCTGGGAGTTGAAGTCCACATTTTGGAGGTCATCCAGGCTGAGGGAAATTAAGGACTTGTCTGCTCAATGTGAAGAAGAGAATACTTTTGAAGGCTGTGCACCTTGAACTTCATCTGAATCCTTCTCCACTTTGTGTCAGATTCAGTTTAGAGGTCTTCTCCAAACCCTCCAGATGTGTGGAATTCAACTCTCACAATTCTCAGCGGTAGCATTCCTGGTTGTGGAATTCTGGGAGTTGAAACAGGGGTGCTATTCAGCAAGTTCTGACAAGTTCTGGAGAACCAGTAGCGGAAATTTTGAGTAGTTCGGAGAACTGGCAAATACCACCTTTGGCTGGTCCCAGAGTGGGGTGGGAATGGAGATTTTGCAATATCTTTCCTCCAGGAGTGGGGAGAGAATGGGGGTTTTGCAATATCCTTCCCCCAAGGATGGGGAAGGAATGAGGATTTTGCAGTATCCTTCCCTTGGAGTGGGGGAGGGAATGGGGATTTTGCAGTATCCTCCCCCTGCCACACCCACCAAGCCACGCCTACAGAACCGGTAGTTAAAAAAATTGAATTCCACTACTGAGTTGAAGTCCATATTTTGGTGGTCATCCAGGTTGTAGGAAATTACTCCAGGTTTAAAGACGTGATCGCCGACACTTTTTCACAAGTTTCCAGCGCTCTTCTGTGGAAGTGCTAAAATTCATCCTAGAATCTTCTAGCCACAAAATACATTTCGCCCTACTTTTATTTTCCTCCTTTCTTCCTTTCGGCTAAGTGGAACCAGTGGCATGTTATAAAATACTCTCTTGGTGAATGTACCACGCTGATTTTTTTTCCCCCCTTCCCTTCCCTCCTTCCAGTCCCAGCCAGGCTGTCACTTAGGAACAGGATCTATTCATCAAGCCTAAAATTACTGCTGTATTTAATCTTCTCAAAGAGAACACAATCGAATTATGATGAGGTGTGAAGAATGATAATCTGCCAGAATTTATTTTTTTAAAAAAAAACAGTAACAATACCCCCCCCCCCCCTTTCCAACTTCTTCTCCGAAATGCCTGCCACTCCTAATAGGCCAATGAAGTCTAATAAGAATGAGACGCGTAGGACAAGGTGCAAAGCATCTGCATAATAAGAAGATAAAAACTGTCCTCATCTCTTTTTTTTTCCCCCAGATTGAATGAAATCTAATTACATGCCATATTGATTGTTGTGTATTACTGGAAGAGATAGCGGGGGGAGGGGGGAGAAAAGGAAAAAGGAGAAAAAGGAGGTGGGGGGGGGGAGAGAGAAGCAATTACAGTAAAATTGCAAGCTGACCCTCTGAATTGCTTTCGGCATTAAAAGAACTGTGAACGTCCCCAGGGAGACGAAACCTTTATTTCTCACCCCCTAACTCTTCCCGTTAAATGATGGTCTATGCAGTTATCTGCGGAAATCTGTAGAGGAAATCTAGTCAATTATGTCTACCGGTTGATGTGAGCTCATTAGAGGAAAGATTAAGTTCTGTTGAACTCGGTTGGGCTTGTTTTTTGGATAAATGGGCAACTCGTGCAGCAGGTGTAACTGTGGCTCGATCACACGTCGCTGTGAGTCACTTCTTCTTCATGGGTGTTGAGGAGGTCGACAAGAGGTGCCCATCTCACGAGCTGGAAGCTACTCTGGAGGTTGGCCTGGCTGGACATTTGCCAGGGACTGAAGAGTAGCATTTGGTGACCTCTCTGATTTTATTAAAAAGAGCCTTGGTGGCGCAGCAGACTAAAGTGCTGTTAAGTAGCACCAGCTGCCTGCAATTACTGCAAGTTCGAATCTCACCAGGCTCAAGGTTGACTCAGCCTTCCATCCTTTCGAGGTAGGTAAAATGAGGACCAGGATTGTGGGGGCAATAAGCTGACTTTGTATAAAAAAGAACACCGCTTGGGGGGGTCAAAAGCCCTACTAAGCAGGTATATACAAAAGTATGAAGGCTATTGCTTAACGCATTGTAAGCCGCCCTGAGTCTCCGGAGAAGGGCGGCATATAAATTGAACTAATGAATTGAACTAATAAATATTTAAAGGAATAAATTTATTTCTTCCTTCACTTTAGGAAGACCCTGGCATCCTGTATCGATTCTTGAGTCCAAGAAAGCAAAACTGTCTACCGCCTTGGCTTATTTGCTGGCGCTGAAAATTCATGATGCTATTGGGTGACATTATCGATAGTCCTTGACTTAGGGCTGTAAGTCATGCTGATCATTAAGCAGGTCATCATGTGACCAATCTGATTTTTACTTTTTTGTGTGTGTGGTTGTTGTTCAGCAAACATCATAGTCATTAAGTGAACTCATTGTCCACGATAGATAGATGATAGATAGATAGATGGGTGGGTAGATAGATAGATAGATAGATAGATAGATAGATAGATAGATAGATAGATAATAGATGGATAGATTATAGATAGACAGATAGACAGAGAGAGATGATAGATGATAGTGAAGCAGCCTGAGTAGCGTAGGGGGCTAATGCCTCCTACTAAAGGCAGCAATTAAGATCCAGCTGCCTGCAATTTCTGCGAGTTCAATCCTAGCCAGGCTCAAGGACGACTCAGCCTTCCATCCTTTCTAAGGTGGGTAAATTGAGGACCCAGTTTGTGGGGACAATAAGTTGACTTTGTATAAATATACAGAAGCATGAAGGCTATTGCTTAATGCATTGTAAGCTGCCCTGAGTCTCCGGAGAAGGGCGGCATATAAATCAAATTAAAAAAAAAAGATAGATAGATAGATAGATAGATAGATAGATAGATAGATAGATGATAGATAGATAATAGATGAATAGATGATAGACAGACAGACAGACAGAGATGATAGATCATAGATCATAGATGAATAGATAGATAGATAGATGATAGATAGATAGATAGATAGATAGATAGATAGATAGATAGAGACAGACAGACAGACAGACAGACAGATAGATAAGTAGGTAGGTAGGTAGGTAGGTAGGTAGGTAGATAGATAGATACCCTGTTTCCCCCAGAATAAAAAATCCCCTGATAATAAGCCCAATCGGGCTTTTGAGCACATGGCAATCAGGCCAAGCGCTTATTTTAGGATTCAAAAAAATATAAGGCATGGTCTTATTTTGGGGGAAACATGGTAGATAGATAGATAGATAGATAGATAGATAGATAGATAGATAGATAGATAGATAGATAGATAGATAGATAATTATTTTACAAATAACTGAAGGGCGTGAACATATCCAACCCACCTTCCTATTTTCCCTATAAACAACAACTTGGGAGGAGGGTTGGGCCCAAAAGCACCCAGCCAAGTTTTTGTGATTAAGGCAGAACTAGAACTTGCCCTCTCCTGGTGACTAGCCAAGTCACTCAGCTGGCTTTCATGGCTAAGGTGGGACTAAAACTTACAATTTCCTAGCTTCTAGCCTGGTGCTTTGACTACTAGACCAAACTGGCAATAGGCAGGGTTTTTTTTATTGGAAACTGAAAATAAACACCACAATGAAATGTCTTCCTGATGTACAACTTGGCCTAGATGTGTTATAGACTTTCGATATAGACTTTCTCCTAAGGAGCAGACATCTGTTTATAGATATTTATAGATCTCTCTCTCTCTCTGTCTCTCTCTTCTCTCCTCTCTCTCCTCTCTCTCACTGTCTCCACTTCCTCTCTCTTTCTTTTCTCTCTCTCTCTCTCCTCTCTCTCTCTCTCTCTCGTTTCTCTCCTTCTCTCTTCCTCCTCCTCCTCCTCTGTCTCTGACTCCCACTGCAGATATTGGAAGAAAGGTAACAAGCAAGCCATTTCCTTACAACATCCTTAGATCCCAGCTATGTCCTCCATGCCCCTCTCCCTCCCCAATGCCTACAAGTCTCATCCTGATAGAACTGGAAGAAGCTACAGGATCTATTACCATACTGCTGTTCAGGCTCAGGTGGAAGGAACACACACGTCGAAGGAAGGTTGTTTGAATAACATAAATAACCCATGTTTAAAAAGCCTCGCTCCCAAAGGTTGAAGCCCACTGCGCGAACCGCTGTAAAATGATCTTGTCATTGCTTTGCGAGTCCCGACAGTGGTCACTCAACTCTCCCCATTTCTATTAAAGGACAAACACAGCGTGTTAACCAATAGAGAGGTTGATGAAGTGCACCAGACAGAGCTGTTGTGCAAAATTCAGGCAGAGTTGAAAAAGAAAAGAAGAGAGAGAGAGAGAGAGAGAGAGAAAAGAGGCAATTTCCATGGCTCCATCCAGACAACCTGCTTTTCGCTGACAACATCTCAGAAGCTTTCTGAAAGACGAATATTCAAAAAAAGAGAGAGACGAAAAATCAATCACTGGCAAAATAAATAAATAAAATGGTTTGAGGTACCAATCCAGCCTGGGCAGATAGTGCTAGTCAAGAGATATTCCCTTATTATTATTATTTTTGGTACTTCTCTCAAACAAAGAAAGCTTAGCTCAAATTTGGTGAAGTCTAGTACAATATTTAATGAGAAGGAAGGACTCCCTGGAGAAGAGCCTAATGCTGGGAACGATGGAGGGCAAAAGAAGAAGGGGATGGCAGTGAAGGAGGTGGCTGGATGGAGTAACTGAAGCAGTCGGCATGAGCTTAAATGGACTCCAGAGGATGGTAGAGGACAGGAAGGCCTGGAGGAACATTGTCCATGGAGTTGCGATGGGTCGGACATGACTTCACAACTAACAACAACGATAGATAGATAGATAGATAGATAGATAGATAGATAGATAGATAGATAGATAGATAGATAGATAGAGATAGATAGATAGATAGATAGATAGATAGATAGATAGATAGATAGATAAAGATGGATGGATGGACGGACAGACAGACAGACAGAAAGTCAGACAGACAGACAGATCCAAGGGACTCCTGCGAGTCCCTTGGACTGCAAGGTGATCAAACCAGTCAGTCCTAGAGGAGATCAATCCTGACAGCTCTTTAGAAGGTCAGATCTTGAAGAGGAAACTCAAATACTTTGGCCACCTAATGAGAAGGAAGGACTCACTGGAGAAGAGCCTAATGCTGGGAATGATTGAGGGCAAAAGAAGAAGGGGACGGCAGAGAAGGAAGTGGCTGGATGGAGTCTCTGAAGCAGTGTGCGTGAGCTTAAATGGTCTCTGGGGGATGGTAGAGGACAGAAGGCCTGGAGGAACGTTGTCCATGGGGTCGCGATGGGTTGGACACAGCTTCACAACTAACAACAATAAGTACAATTCAGCATTCTGAACCAGAACATTTTAAGTTCTACAGGCAACGTATGTTCCTCAAGGCAGGCCCAGTAGCAATACTGAGTAGACTTACTCAACAGTAAATCTACATTGTGTTGAGGGGAAATTATTTCCAGATCAGTGAGCAGCATGAACTTCTAAAGGAAGATTGAACATTGTTTTATAAAACAGAATCAAAAGCTTGGAAGTGACCTCAGAGGTCTTCTAATCCAACCTCTTGCTCAAGGCAAGAGGCCTTGTACCACCCTGGTCAAATAATTGTCCAGTCTATTTGAAAACCTCCAGTGATGTAACACCCACAAGAGACTCTTCCTCCTGATCCCACTAGGTGGACTTGTAATATTCCCTGTCTCGCCCACTCTGGTAGGTTGGGTGGAGGACATGATAGCAGTGTTCCAATATTTGAGGGGCTGTCTCCACAAAGAAGAGGGGGTCAACCGATTTTCCGAAGTACCAGAAGGCAGGACAAGAAGCAATGGATGGAAATTAATGAAGGAGAGAAGCAACCTGGAATTAAGGAGAAATTTCCTGAGGGTGAGAACAATTAATCAGTAGAAACAGAAGTTGTGGATGCTCCAACACTAAAGGTTTTTAAGAAGGGACTGGACAGCCATTTGCCTGAAATGGTATAGGATCTCCTGCCTAAGCAGGGGGTTGGACTAGAAGACCTCCAAGGCCCCTTCCAGACTTTTAATTCTATGGTCTAGAAAGCAATGATCAGCTCTCCTTTAGAGGTTTGTGCTGTCAGGTTGCTCCCTAATCTGGAAATAGCTCCCTCTCAGGACACAGGAGGTTTGCTGCTACTCTGTTATCCTGATGTAACTGGGAAAAGGTGGCCCTGCAAATAACCTGGCCCCAGATTCATGTAGGGTTGCGAAGGTGACAAACCAGCACCTTGAATTGGACGGGGAAGCAAATTGTCCAGACAATGCAGCTCCCGCGGGACAATACGCAAAAAACCCCCCCCAGAATCTGATGGAATCTTAGCCATCTCCTTTTGTTATATTTTATTTTGTATGCTTCAAAAGAGTTAGGATGACCAATGAAGAAGAATATTTGAAATGAGGGGTCCTTGTGGCTCTCGGAGTTTGGTGGGTTTTCTTGCAGATGTTTCAAGACGCAAATTCGGTAACGTTATCAGCGCTAGATGATCATCAGTAGTTTGGGCAATGAAACATCTGCAAGAAAACCCGCCAAGATCAGAGAGCACTAAGGACCCCAGAGTTCTTCTCCTCCTTCCTTCCCTCCCTCCCTCCCTCCCTTCCTCCTCACATGTTCCACTCCCTTCTAACCCTCATGATGTTGCCTAGTTCGGGCAATGAAACATCTGCAAGAAAACCACCAAGAGTTCTCCTTCCTTCCTTCCTTCCTTCCTTCTTTCCCTCCTTCCTTCCTTCCCTCCCTCCCTCCTTCCTTCCTCCCTCCCTCCCTCCCTCCCTCTTGATTAAAGATCAGTTCACTAGCCTGGCAACTCTAGAAGGGAAGGACAACAAAACAAAAATATTTCTATCTTATAATCTATATCCTTCCTTCCTTCCTTCCTTCCTTCCTCATCTTCCCTTCCTTCCTTCCTCCTTCCTTCCTTCCTTCCTCCTTCCTCTTCCCTTCCTTCCTTCCTCCTTCTTTCCCTCCTTCTTTCCCTCCTTCCTTCCTTCCTTCCTTCCTCCCTCCCTCCCTCCCTCTTGATTAAAGATCAGTTCACTAGCCTGGCAGGTCTAGAAGGGAAGGACAACAACAACAAAAAAATTCTATCTTATAATCTATATCCTTCCTTCCTTTTTCATCTTTCCTTCCTTCCTTCCTTCCTTCCTTCCTTCCTTCCTTCCTTCCTTCCTTCCTTTTTCATCTTCCCTTCCTTCCTTCCCTCCCTCCTTCCTTCCTTCCCTCCTTCCTTCCCTCCTTCCTTCCTTCCTTCCTTCTTCATCTTCCCTTCCTTCCTTCCTTCCTTTCTCCTTCCTTCCTTCCTCCTTCCTTCCTCCTCCCTCTTCCTTCCTTCCTCCTTCCTCTTCCCTTCCTTCCTTCGTTCCTTCCTTCATTCTTTCCTCCTTCTTTCCTTCTTCCTTCCTCCTTCCTCCTCCCTCCCTCCCCCTTCCTTCCTTCCTTCCTCCCTTCCTCCCTCCCCCCCTCCCTCCCTTCCCTCCTCCTCCTCACACATCCCACTCCCTTCTAATACTGATGATGTTGCCTAGTTCGGGTAATGAAACCAGAAAACCACCAAGCTCCGAGAGCCCTGAGTTAGGATGAGAAAGAACAAAATGGAGGCACCTTCCCAGCTTTCTGCACATCCAGAAATTAGGAACGGGGAGACTGAAGTGTGAAAATTTAGAAGCATAGAGGCAACGTGCCAAACAGCTCAACTTTTTTCTGCAGGGTCTAAACTAGAGATTTCTATCCAGTCTGCAAATTACCTCTAAACAATATAAATCAAGTTGTTTCCATTAGAGATCTGCTTACACGAAGGGAAAGAAAGTACTGTAATAAAAATACTTTATTTGTTTATCCTAAAACCATACATATACAAATACATATACACATACACATACACATATACACACATACACATATTACATATACACACTCACACACTGTGTTTTTCCCAAAATAAGACTCTACAGGAAAATAAGCCGTAGCATGGGCTTCAGGATACTAGTAATATAAGCCCTACACCCAAAATAAGAGCCAGTTAAGATCATTAGCCAGGCAGATATATTTAATAATATATTTTCCCCCAAAATAAGACATCATCTGAAAATAAGCCCTAATGCGTCTTTTGGAGCAAACATTAATGATATATACTGTATTTTTCAGTATAAGAGGCACCTTTTCCCCCCAAAAAAAGAGGGATGAAAATCTGGGTGCATTTTATATTGCAAATGTAGCCCCACCCAGCTTCTCAAACGGAGGTTTCAGAGGCTGAAAAAAGCATCAGAAACGAAGCTTCAGAAAAAAAAGCCTCCAAACAGAGCTTCAGAAAAAAAGCCTCCAAACAGAGCTTCAGAAAAGGATCCCCCAAATAGAGCTTCAGAAAAGAAGCCCCCAAACAGAACTTCAGAAAAGAAGCCTCCAAACAGAGCTTCAGAAAAAAAAGCCCCCAAACAGAGCTTCAGAAAAAAAGCCTCCAAACAGAGCTTCAGAAAAAAAGCCTCCAAACAGAGCTTCAGAAAAGAAGCCTCCAAACAGAGCTTCAGGAAAAAAGCCTCCAAACAGAGCTTCAGAAAAGAAGCCCCCAAACAGAGCTTTAAAAAAAGCCTCCAAACAGAGGTTCAGAAAAAAAGCCTCCAAACAGAGCTTCATAGAAAAAGCCCCCAAACAGAGCTTCAGAAAAAAAGCCTCCAAATAGAGCTTCAGAAAAAAAAGCCCCCAAACAGAGCTTCAGAGTCTTTTTTTTTCTGAAGGTGTTTCGGAGGCTTTCAGAGGCAGGAAAAAAAAGTTTTTTCTGAAACAGAGTTATAGAAGTTTCAGAGGCAGAAAAAAAAGCCAAAAAAAAAAAAAAACCCCAAAAAAGCAAGGCACAGAGCTCACAACCAACAAACCAGTTGCTAAAATTCACCTCTGGGAATAGCTGATTGAGGGTATTCCGGGATACCGATCCACCTGCCAATCAGCTTTTTTCTTATTTTCCTCCCGAAAAACTAAGGTGCATCTTATACTCCAGTGCATCTTATTCTCTGAAAAATACAGTATATAGGAGACGGAAGGGAAAATAAATTAAGGGGAAGAGAGGGGAAAAATTGGGGGGGTTGTTTTTATTTGGCTTATATATCGTTCTTTCAATGGCTGAGGAATCTTTTATAACTTCTCTCTTTCTAACACCTCATTGAGAGAACTACGTTAAGAATTAGCGACTTGCCTCAAGGTTCTTCAGTGAATCTGTGTCGAAGTAGGAAGCGGCGTTTAAATCTCCCAACAATAAAAACAATTGCCTGTGGTTAACAAACATAGTTTAGAGGAAATGTATTCTGTCTCATTTTTTTTTCTTCCCTTGCCGGTCCAACCGTGTTCCATGGCTCAGGGTAGTTTGCGGCAATTAAAAGCAAAAATAAACAAAATAAAGCCAGGGAGTGAAAATGAGAAACGAGCTTTAGCAGGGAATAGACATCTAAACAGAAGATCCCTCGGCTCAAAAAATAAAGGGGGAGTGGAAATCACAGGCCCAGCAAGATGAAAGCAAATACAAATAAGTAAGCCCTCGACTTACAACCGTTGCTAAGCGAAACATTGGTTAAGTGAGTTTTGCCCTGTTTTACAACCTTGCCTGCCACATTTGTGAAGTGGATCGCTGCGGATCACGTGACCTGGGGATGCTACCATGGTCGTAAATGCGAAAAATGGTCATAACCTATAATTCCCCAAATATAAGAATTCAACTTCCAGGCTCTACAACAAGAGAATAAAGAGCTGCGGTGGCGCAGTGGTTACAGTGTAGTACTGCAGGCTGCTGTCTGCCCGATGCCTGCAATTGGGCAGTTGGAATCTCATTAGGCTCAAGGTTGACTCAGCCTTTCCATCCTTCCAAGGTGGGTAAAATGAGGACCCAGATTGTTGGGGGCAAGAGGCTGACTCTGTAAACTGCTTAGAGAGGGCTGCAAAGCACTGTGAAGAGGTCTATAAGTCTAAGTGCTACTGTCCTTCCTTCCTTCCTTCCTTCCTTCCTTCCTTCCTTCCTTCCTTCCTTCCTTCCTTCCTTCCTTCCTTCCTTTCTTTCCTTCCTCCCATCCATCCATCCATCCATCCATCCATCCATGATGCACAGTGGTTAGAATGCAGTATTGCAGGCTAACTCTGCTGGCTGCCAGCAGTTCAATCCTGACTGGCTCAAGGTTGGCTCAGCATTCCATCCTTCTGAGGTGGGTAAAATGAGGACCCAGATTGTTGGGGGGCAAGAGGCTGACTCTGTAAACCACTTAGAGAGGGCTGTAAAAGAACTGTGAAGCAGTATATAAGTGCTATTGCTACTGCTCTTCCTTCCTTCCTTCCTTCCTTCCTTCCTTCCTCCCTCCCTCCCTCCCTCCCTCCCTCCCTCCCTCCCTCCCTCCCTCCTATCCATCCATCCATCCATCTATGATGCACAGTGGTTAGAATGCAGTATTGCAGGCTAACTCTGCTGGCTGCCAGCAGTTCAATCCTGACTGGCTCAAGGTTGGCTCAGCCTTCCATCCTTCTGAGGTGGGTAAAATGAGGACCCAGATTGTTGGGGGGCAAGAGGCTGACTCTGTAAACCACTTAGAGAGGGCTGTAAAAGAACTGTGAAGCAGTATATAAGTGCTATTTCTACTGCTCTTCCTTCCTTCCTTCCTTCCTTCCTTCCTTCCTTCCTTCCTTCCTTCCTTCCTCCCTCCCTCCCTCCCTCCCTCCCTCCCTCCCTTCCTCCTATCCATCCATCCATCCATCTATGATGCACAGTGGTTAGAATGCAGTATTGCAGGCTAACTCTGCTGGCTGCCAGCAGTTCAATCCTGATTGGCTCAAAGTTGACTCAGCCTTCCATCCTTCTGAGGTGGGTAAAATGAGAACCCAGATTGTTGGGGGCAAAAGGCTGACTCTGCAAACCGCTTAGAGAGGGCTGGAAAGCACTGTAAAGTGGTATATATATCTCTAAGTGCTATTGCTATAAGCCCCAGACAATTAACAGAAGCCAGATACAATGAACACAAGAACGATTGCACACTCCCTATTCCCCTCCAAGGCTGAAGTGGGCAACTTTTCAGGGTCCAAGAGGCCTCATTCAAATTCCTTGATCTTCTGCAGCAGGGGTCTCCAAGCCCTGGTCCGTGGACCAGCACCAGTCTTCAGCATGCCAGAAACAGGGTCACACAAACTAATGAAGCCCCATTTGAGGCAGGCAGCATGCAAAACCAGCCTCCTTCAGTCTGCACAAAAACCTCTCCACAGAACCGGTCCCTGGTGCCCCAAAGGTTGAGGGGCCACTGTTCTAAAGAGATGCTGAAAGCATCTCATGATTCAGTTATTCAAAAGAGCGTGGCTGAAATGTTTCAGTCCAGGTTTTGTTTTGTTTTGTTTTTTTCATTTGGGAAGGAATTTAGGACCATGGGATGCAAACTCTCTAAACCTTTTCTAAAGATTTCTTTACTTCACATGGGAAGTGCACACAACTGCAGAAATAACAGAATCGTCATCCAGCATTCTTAAGACTTTCCGCACTAGTAACTCAGTAATCCTTCCTGTCTTGTAACTCATCGGAGAGCCATACCCGTCATTTAAAGGTAAAGGTTCCCCTCGCACATACATGCTAGTCGTTCCCGAATCTAGGGGGCAGTGCCCATCTCCGTTTCAAAGCTGAAGAGCCAGTGCTGTCCGAAGACATTTCTGTGGTCATGTGCCCGGCATGACTCAACGCCAAAGGCACACGGAATGCTGTTACCTTCCCACCAAAGGTGGTCCCTGTTTTTCTACTTGCATTTTTTACGTGCATTTTTTTACCCATCATTTAGAAACCATCAAACCTACCTTGCAAAACCTATTCAATAAACTGATTTTTGTGTGTCAATCAAAAAAGGAAGGAAGCAAGCAAGCTGGCAACCGAATGGCGAGACACATCATACTGTGTGCCTCAGAAATAGGAGAGGGACCAATTGTTCATGGTGATCATTGCCTGTTTGAGATGTTTCTCCATTTTATGCCTGACATAACTGTGACATGAGTGGTTCCGATGCTCCTAATTCTCATTTGAATCGGTGTGCTTTACAGAGCCCTACACCAGTTTAATTGTGACTGAACCTGAAGTAGGATTGTCTTTTTTTTTTTAAGTTGATTTATATGCCGCCCTTCTTCGGAGATTCAGGGCGGCTTACAATGCGTTAAGCAATAGCCTTCATACTTTTGGATATTTTTATACAAAGTCAGCTTATTGCCCCCACAACTGGGTCCTCAATTTACCTACCTTAGAAAGGATGGAAGGCTGAGTCAACCTTGAGCCTGGTGAGATTCGAATTTACAGTAATTGCAGACAGCTGGTGCTAATCACAATGCTTTTAGTCTGCTGAGCTATCCAGGCTCTCAAACTTTTGCGAAGTATCATTGAAGTATGTCCCAAAGGTGCTTTTTTCAAGAGTCAACGGGGCTTTGTTTTTCTTTGAAGATGATTCACTTCTCACTCAGGTGCAAATGGGTTGAAAGAGTGGGGTCAAAGAACCCATCTATGTCAAAAGTGAACAGCCCTCTCTCAACGGAGGGAGGTGGATATGACATCATCTGTCTTCAGTCTACAACACAGTCCTTTCAGCATTTCCAAGAAGGCTCCCCACCCATTTGCACCACTCAGGTGACTCTGAGGACACAGATAATCCTCCATGTGGCCTCAACGACTCTCTAAAAGGATGCAAATGACCAGCTGTCTGCAAGGAATATAAATCCTTCTATTCCCCATGATCCAGTTAGAGTGGAAGAAGCTTCATGGATGAGAAGGGAAATGTCTTCAAAGGAAAACAAGAAAGTCCAGTTGCCTCCTGAAAAAAGCACCTTTGGAACAACTATGCTGAGAATCTCCACATCATTGAAGTATGATGTGTCTTAGGCTTTTATACTGAACTCCTATCAAACACTCCTATCAAATAGTGGACATTAAAGAGGGGGGGGGGAGAGAGAGAGAGAGAGAGAGAGAGAGAGAGAGAGAGAGAGAGAGAGAGAGAGAGAGAGAGAGAGAGAGAGAGAGAGAGAAGGACCAATATAATCAGTTTGGGTCAGCTTGATTTAAACCATGCAATAACCAGGATTTAATTTATATAATCATATAAATAATCATATATATAATCATATAATCCATTATATAATAATGGATGGGGAGGAACAGGCTTCGTCTCAACCCTTCCAAGACCGAGTGGCTGTGGATGCCGGCGTCCCGGTATAGCCAGCTAGTGCCATCGCTGGCTATTGGGGGTGAGTCATTGGCCCCCACAGAGGGGGCTCGCAACTTGGGTGTCCTCCTGGACTCACGGCTGTCCTTGGAAGGGCATGTGGCGGCCGTGGCCAGGGGGGCCTTTTATCAGGTTCGCCTGATGCGCCAGTTGCGCCCCTTTCTGGATCGGGACTCCATGTGCACAGTCACTCATGCACTCGTCACGTCTCGCCTGGACTACTGTAACGCTCTCTACATGGGGCTCCCGGAGGCTCCAACTGGTCCAGAATGCGGCCGCACGGGTGATTATGGGAGCGACAGGGCGCTCCCATGTGACACCTCTCCTGCGCGAGCTGCGCTGGCTTCCGGTGGTCTTTTGGGTGCGCTTCAAGGTGTTAGTTTTGACCTTTAAAGCGCTCCATGGCATCGGACCGGGGTATTTGCGGGACCGCCTGCTGCTACCGATAACCTCCCACCGGCCAGTACGCTCACACAGAGAGGGCCTTCTCAGGGTGCCATCAGCCAAGCAATGTCGGCTGGTGGCCCCCAGGGGGAGAGCCTTCTCTGTGGGGGCACCCACCCTATGGAACGAGCTGCCTCCAGAAGTTCGTTTGATCCCGGACCTCCGCACTTTCCGAAAGGCCCTTAAGACCTATTTATTCCAACAAGCCGGCCTTGCTTGATTGTTTTTAATGGGGTTTTAACAAAATTTTTAATTGATTTTTGGGATTTTAAATTGGGTAT
This sequence comes from Masticophis lateralis, assembly GCA_030761175.1. Lineage (NCBI taxonomy): Eukaryota > Metazoa > Chordata > Lepidosauria > Squamata > Colubridae > Masticophis > Masticophis lateralis. The sequence continues at coordinate 6,849,764 of JAUDYJ010000014.1, forward strand.
TTTAATGGGGTTAGAATTTTATTTGGAACGCCAATGAATTTAATTTAATTTTATAATTCTTTTAATGTTTGTATTATATGTGTTTTAAATCTGGTTGTTCACCGCCCTGAGTCCCCTTCCCGGGGAGAAGGGCGGGATATAAATTGAAATAATAAATAAATAAAAATAAATAAATTACTGTTTTGTTTTTTGTTTTTTTATTAAACAACAGTTTTGGTCACCACACTATAAGAAAGATGTTGAGACTCTAGAAAAAGTGCAGAGGAGAGCAACCAGGATGATGAAGGGACTGGAGGCTAAAACATATGAAGAAGGTTACAGGAACTGGACATGGCTCGTCTAGTGAAGAGAAGGACCAGGGGAGACAGGATAGCAGTCTTCCAATATTTGAGGGGCTGCCCCAAAGAGGAGGGGATCAAGCTATTTTCCAAAGCACCTGAGAGCCAGACAAGGAATAATGGAAGGAAACTGATCAAGGAGAGATGCAACCTGGAAATAAGGAGGAATTTCCTGACAGTGAGATCAATCAACCAATGGAATAGAAGCTGTTGGAGCTTCATCACTGGAAGCTTTCAAGAAAAGATTGGACTGCCATTTGTCAGAAATGGTGTAGGGTCTCCTGCTTAGGTGGGGGGTTGGACTAGATGACCTACAAGGTCCCTTCTAACTCTGTTAATCGGTTATCTGTTACCCTCTTCCAGGTAGCGTAAGAGGAAGGGTGACAGAAGAAGAAACTGGAAAAGCTTACATCTGCCCTCATGTGAACCAGGAACAGTAATGGGAGCTAATAGGTTAAAGAACTGCTGAAGAACAGCAGAAAGCAGGATAATTTTACTGCTAATATAGCAATCCAGTCTGTTCCTGTTAATCCAGTTTTAGAACTTGAAAAGTGCTTTATGGCATTCATTGGCTCTGGAGACACAACAGAAAGGACACCGTTAGTCATTTTATTAAAAAAAAAAGTTGGCTTCAGAATTAAATATTTCTTCCTTTTAGTTCCCGTTCAAGTAATTTGGGCTAAGCATCCATGTGCTTTGGCCCACCATGGAGCCTGGTTTTTGTAGTCATCTCCAACTTTTTAACGATGACCAGCTGTTCTCACACACAGCTCTTCTCATCTTATAGCATCAAGCCACCAACTAAGACGGTGTGAAGGAGCTGCCACAAAGTAATCCTACTGCATTGCTTCAAACAGATGGGTTTGTCTGTGGTGTTGGCAAAAGAACTGTAAATACCAAGGAGCAGCTGGTGTGGAGTCACTTTGAGGGAAGGGACTTAGCCAAAATTTGTATCCTCCCTTCCCCCTCCCCCCTATTGCTTGGCAATGGCTACTCAGTCAAACACACCATTGTCCCAACAAGACAACATCCCATGTTCTACCTTTATTTCACCACCAAGCATCAATGGAATGAGCCTTGATGGTAATGGGACCACACCCAAACCAAATGAGCCCATCCTTTCCCTTGTATCTTCCACCACCAAGGGAAGGTGTCCTTACCAATGGCATAAAACAGCCGGTCTCCACAACTCCACATTACAAGATCTCAGTATCTTCCCTTCTCCAAACATGCTTTCAATTCTGCAAATTCAGTTCATGTATACAGAGATGTACACAGTCCATGCAATGAGAAACCAAGGAGTGCACCTTTACATACAAGCCCGTTTTCCAGAGAGGAAATGAAGGCAGAGAAGTTACACCAGGTGGGACCACCGAAAGACACGGACCCAGTAATGTGTGAGGAGCTGGCCACAGATTTTTGAATTGTAACTCTAGTCCTCTGGCCAAATTGAATGAAAATCTCCTTGGAACAAACTGAGATGGTAAAATAAACCTGCTGATGTAGATTTGGCTACGTATAGTTTGAGTTTTGTTGGTTATCCAGATTGTTTGCAGGGGCATTAAAAATAATTGATAGCAAATCGGAATTACTGCATTAGCCCCAACTTAGCTCCTCTTGTTAAAAGTTTAGTGCCAGCTCAACATGAAATTCCAGAATAATGCCCAGAAGGGACATGGGTCTGAAATTCCCATGTTTTAATCCACTTTTGCTCAACCTTAGTAAATTCAGTGACTGGATAGAAGATATTACAGCCTGTCCAAGCTTTAGAAAACTCCACAATGTGCATATGAACACCATGTCTCTGACTCATATTTTCATACCTTTAGCAAGCTATTAGGTAGCACTATTCAGCAATCAAATATCCCCTCCCCCTCCCCCAAATTTGCTCAGCCAACGGCCCCGATGCTCCCCTCCCTTCCTCACCATTGAGTTGGTTGTACACCACTTCCTCCAGATGATCCAACCGTTGCAGGATGGCTTCCCTGTCCAGCACAGCTCCCACTTTGGCATTCCGTCCCCTCATCCGTCGGTCGGCGCTCCGGACGATTTGCACCAGCTCCTGGGAGCGGTCCTGGATCCTGCAGTAGACCGAGAAAAGGATGATGCCCACGAAAACCAAAATGTTCACCGTCAATAAAGTTTTGATTTTCCTGGCAACCGCCATGGAAGCTGCTGGGTTGAGAAGGATGTCAAGGCATGGCAGGTCCGGGTAGCTGCGGCAGCATCGGAGGCAAGCAGTCCCTGCCTACGGATGGTGGAAGGAAGGGCTGAGGAGGGGGGGGCAGCTGGGGAATGGGGGTGGAAGAAAGAGGGCAGTAGGAAGTCCTGAGATATTCCCCTTCCCACCACTTCTGGATGCGAGAGAGGAAGGGGGCAGCCCAAGCGAGTCAACGCATTGCCGGCGACAAGGAGCTGTCCGTTTCAGCACCACGGCGTTCCAAGCAGCCGCCGCTGTACCTCCTTCTCCTTCGGCGTCTGTTTCTCAGCCCGGAGGGGACCCCCTTCCCCGTATCTCTCTTGGAGGCTCTAGAAAGGGGAAGGGGCTGAGGACCCCCTTGGTTGACGATGAGGAGGGTGAGGCACGCCTGGGAGGAGTAGGGAGGGGAGGGGGGCGGCAGCCAGAAGCAAGGACACAGCGCCGACGCAGGCCAGCCAGCTTGGGCAGAAGAGGGAGAGGTGGGTGAACGGGATGCGCCCACAGCTGGAACGAGTGTCAGGGTTGGGGAGGGGGGAGGGAGGGAGGCGGCGAAGGTGAGGAGGGGATACGATCCTGCGCGGTGGTTGCCTGCCCGCCTGCCTCCCCTTGCGCGCGTCCTCGCACGCCTGCGTGCGCGGGGGTGATGGGCTCGGTTGCTGGCCCTCTCTTGCCTCGCTCCCCGCGCACAGCGCAGGGGCGAAGTCACGTGGCATATTGGGTGGGTGGGGAGCGGGGAAAAGGAGAGAGGAGTGGTGTGGGGGGGGGAGGGAGGAAAACTCTCTTGCGTTGCGCGCGGCCTCGCCGAGGGATCGGCTCCCCTGCGGGCTGGGGGTGGGAGGGGAGAGATCTCTCCATCCCGTCTTCCTCCCCCTGCAAGACAAAGAGGGAGGTGAAACGGCGCCGCTGGGTTATCTTGCTCAACCCCCGTGTTAACCGGTAGTTTTGAGGTCCCCCCCACCGAAATGGTGTTGTCCGTACGAGTTGGGGAGCTGGGTATCCCCTTCCTCGCCCGTGCCAGACCGAGATGTCTGTCCAAACACCAAGCCTCGGAGCATGCAAAGGGTTATGTTATTTCTCCCTTCGCCAATGCTATGAACCATCTCTTGATTCTTTTCTGTAAAAGGCAGCATTTGATGGCTAACATCACTTTAGGGCTGCCGCTTCTGGGTTGAATTAGGTGGCACAAAACCTTTGGTCAGTTGCTGGGTTGGCCCTGGATATGAAACATCTGTCCTTCTGTCAAATCATCCGTGGCCAAAAAACACATCCATAGCCCCCTTTTTTAGAATTTATTTTTCTTTCTCGTAAAGCTTTCCAAAATCTGAGATTCTGCTAAGTTTCCTGCAGGCTCCCTCTTGAATCGATGCTCTGTGGTATTCACGATAATATGCTTAAGGGGAAGTGGGCAAGGTAAATGTGCCGTGTGGGAATGCCACAAACCAGGCAGCAGTTGTGGGTTGCTTTGGGTTCAGCTAACCCTCTTGGTCAAGTCAGGAAAGATGGATTGTGAAACCTCTCTTGCAGCTGTCATCAGAGAGATGAAATCCTAAACCAGCCCAGAGAAAAAGGGGCAGCTCTAGGAACTCTAGGAATAGGAATAGGAATAGGAATAGGAATAGGAATAGGAATAGGAATAGGAATAGAATAGAATAGAATAGAATAGAATAGAATAGAATAGAATAGAATAGAATAGAATAGAATAGAATAGAATAGAATAGAATAGAATAGAATAGAATAGAATAACAGAGTTGGAAGGGACCTTGGAGGTCTTCTAGTCCAACCCCCTGCTTAGGCAGGAAAGCCTACACCACTTCAGACAAATGGTCATTCAACATCTTCTTAAAAACTTCCAGTGTTGGCGCATTCACAACTTCTGGAGGCAAGTTGCTCCACTGATTAATTGTTCTCACTGTTGGGAAAGTTCTCCTTAGTTCTAAGTTGCTTCTCTCCTTGATTAGTTTCCACCCATTGCTTCTTCTCCTGCCTTCAGGTGCTCTAGAGAATAGCTTGACTCCCTCTTCTTTGGGGCAGCCCCTGAGTTATTGGAACACTGTTATCCTGTGTCTCTTAGCCTTTCTTTTCATTAAACTAGGCATACCCAGTTCCTGCAACTGTTCTTCATATGTTTTAGCCTCCAGTCCCATTTCTCTCCTGTTTTGTCTATATAAGATCTGGAATAGGGGAAGAATGGGGTTGGGGGTTGGTAAGCCTCCCTTGAGTGGGGCCACCAGAGACTTCTATACATTTTTTTCCTCCATTTTTTTTTAAAGGAAGTGAAAGTCATCCAAAGGGCCATTACGAGTTTAACTGGGGAAAATCTGTGATTATGTGCTTTTGGCAAAGTAATTTTTTTCAAACTAGGTCAATCATATCATCTATTACAGCCATGGATTAGTACAGAGAGAATGGCTAGATTCAGAGATTCCACTAAACCATCATGGAATCCTGTGGCTTCCCTGATTTATTCTTTTTTTAAAATCAAAATATCAGGCACTGTTGATCTTTTTTTTATATACTGTAGGAAGTTAGCACCCACCCCTTTCCTGGAAGAATGAAATATTTTAGGAAATATTAAAAAGGCAGAATATTATGTTTCCCTGGATGAGAAATGGAGAAGCATGTTTTAAAAACAAAGCAGCTCCCACCTTTCTGCCCCCACCCTTTTGTTAATGGTGGCTTGAAGGGCCTGGTGGCTCAGCAGACTAAAGCATTGTGATTAACATCAGCTGTCTGCAATTACTGTAAGTTCAAATCTCACCAGGCTCAAGGTTGACTCAGCCTTCCATCCTTTCTAAAGTAGGTAAAATGAGTAGGTATAAAGTAGGTATAATGCCCCCAGTTTGTGGGGGCAATAAGCTGACTTTGGATAAATATACAAAAGTGTGAAGGCTATTGCTTAACACATTATAAGCCACTCTGAGTCTCCGGAGAAGGGCAGCATATAAATCAAATTAAAAAAAAAATGGGCCAGAGGCAGAAACTCAATCTTTGTCAATGGACCATCACAACACAATAGGACACATCTGCAACACAATAGCAGCAGAACTCACCACATGTGAGCCATTAAGGCTAGCTAAGACCCCCACCCCCTGGAAGTCTGACAACCAATCAGGATACTCTTTCGGGGCCCCAGGAATTTCAAAGTCAGAGAGAGCATAAAACCCGAAAACTTGCTGTATCTGCCCTTTTTCTGTTCAGGAACTCAAGCCATGTGATCCTGTCCACCATTAAACCATCTTTCCAAGCAGTCTCCATGTTTCCAGTGTCTTTTTTCCCACTTGGAGCAGAACCCAGAAGGATATTTCTTCCTACAATTCCTATCATTTTTGAAACCCGCATAACTGTATCAAAAAAGTGCTGGACTACTCAACCCAGTATAGTGCAACTAAACACAAGCAATGAAAAGGATAACACTATCAAAACATCTCAGAAGCAACTGTAGGAAGTTAGCACCCACCCCTCTCCTAGGAAAATGAGATATTTTAGGAAATATTTATGAGATATTTTAGGAGATATTTTAGTGGAATATTTCCACTAAAAGGGAGGCAGAAACTCAGCTCCCACCACCTTTGTCAATGGGCCATTAAGGCCTGGGCCAGTCCATTCTGCATAACAAAGATCTACCTCCTTCAGGTAGAACCATAGTAAGAATTGCCCTCACCCAAGATCCAACAAAGGTATGATTAACCCTCTACCCATCTAGCAACAGAACTCGCCACATGGCACCTGGGGAGATTGCATCACCCAGCAAGACTTAACCAAGCCTGGTACTCAAAAGATAACCTACAGAGTTACCCCTATATGGCCCCATGGGAATCTGACAACCAATCAAAATGCAAACTCAAATTCAAAGCCCAACAGAGGTCATAAAACCAAGGCACTCTCAGCATCTCGGCCCTTTTTTCTGCCCAGGATCTCAAACCATGTGATTCTGTTCATCAATAAACCATCTTCCAAGCAACTTCCATGAATCCAATGTCTTTTCCCCCCACTTGGAACTGAACCCAGATGGACATTTCTTCCAACACAACCTAAAGACAATTACAACCATGTGGCATCATTGTAGCACACCAACCAACTAAAGCCTTCTGAAACATCTTAAGTAACCCAAAGGACCCAGTAACCCAAGAAGAAGAAAAATAAGAATCTCCTCCAACTTACAGTGTAAGGACTTGTAGATAGTTAACACCCGCTCCTTCTCCTAGGAGAATGAAATGTTTTGAGAAATATTAAAAAGGCAGAATATTATATTTTCCTAAATGGAGAAAGGGACATGGTGGATCAGTGGCTAAGATGCTGAGCTTGTCGATCGAAAAGTCAGCAGTTGTAGAAAAAATGCTTTTAAAAGTTTTTTTAAAAAAAGCTTCTGATGACTGTGTTTGCTACCAGTTCTCCGAACTACCCGCCGCCATTGCTACCGGATTGAGGGATCCAATCTGAACCGAGAGCATTTCACCCCTGCCCCAAGTTAACAACCGTAATGTTGCAACCAACCGTCACATGAATAAAATTTCAATGAAACCAAAAATGCATTTGATAGCAGAAAACACACCGCATCAGCCGTCGGACATCGTACATTTATTGAATGGCTTAATTTCCTATTTTTTGATATCTATATCTATATCTATATCTATATCTGTATCTATATATATATCTATGTCTATATATATATATATATATTAGAGCATCACCTACTGGTGATATTTTAGTTAAGAACATGATAATGTGGCTTCTTTACGATAAATGTGCTAAGCCCGCAGATTGCATAGCAATGAGTTTACACAGCTAAAAACAAGAGAGATCTTTGCAACCTAAATCAGTTTGGTGATGGGCATGCAAAACTTGAATTTATTTATTTAGCATATGGCTGATCACACACAGTATTGTATATATGGGAGGCAAAGTTACTCCCGTCCGTGGCAATCCTTAAGTCACACGTGCCTCCTGGGTGGTGCTAAATGAGTAACAGACGGATTGGTAGCCAGACATCCGCGAGGATCTCTTGGCTTCACACACAACCCCACGGTCCTTTTAAGGACCTTTTAAGTACCAAAAAAATAGCAGAAACAGCAGAAACAATAGAAATAACAAATACCAAAGCAAAACTTGAAAACCTATTTTAAAAGAATCCCCTGCATTTGGGAAAAGCAGCTCATCAGAGAGAAAAAATGGCTGACCTCGTCTTTGTTGATGTATCTTATAAAATTCTTGGACATGGTACCGAGTGCCCCGATGACAATGGATAGTATCACTGTTACATGTTTCATCCATAATCGCGTAGTTTCGATGGCCAGGTTGCGATATTTCATGATTTTTTTCCAGTTCTGCTTCACATTTTCTGCATTCGCATATTAAATGTGAAACAGTTTCGACTTTGTCATTGCAAAGTCGTCAGTTTGGATTGTCAGTGGATTTTTGTGTCTTCTGGATATTATTATTATTATTATTATTATTATTATTATTATTATTATTATTATTATTATTATTATTATTATTATTTAATCTGTAGTGAGATTCACAGCCTTTGAGGCTGGTTAATAGCTCAGCAGCGCAAGTCCTAACCAAGGACCTAGGAACTGTTAAGGTATCGTCAGAGGATGTAAGCTGTTCCGAGTAAGGGGTTTTTTTGTAGAGTCAAAATGTTCAAGTCTGGTAAATTTAGAATTTCTAAATAGCGGGGTAGCCCTTTGGGTATTGCTCCAAGGGCTCCAATTACAATCGGGACAGTGAAATTGAGATCAGTGAAAAAGATTTGAAATAAGAGCCTTTGCTTTATTGCTCCAACCTAGCTAAAAAGTTCAACTTGAGATTTGTGTCTTTGAAGTCCTTAAAAGACTGCAGAGATAGAGATAAATACTTGAGCGGGTAGAAATAACACCAAACAGAAAACACAACTGAAAAGCATGGCTTATTTCAAAACAGGTTGGACACTCAGTGAATATCCAGGAATAATTTCAAAATGTAGTCCTCCATACAAGTTGTTCTTCTCACATTTATGTCATCTTTACTTTAAGAAGTAAATTGTCTTTTGGTTTGATCAGTGGTGGAACCAGAAAAAATGTAATTACTACTTCTACTACTACTACTACTACTACTACTACTACTACTACTACTACTACTACTTCTTCTTCTTCTTCTTCTTCTTCTTCTTCTTCTTCTTCTTCTTCTTCTTCTTCTTCTTCTCCTCCTCCTCCTCCTCCTCCTCCTTCTTCTTCTTCCTCTTCCCCTTCCCCTTTCCCTTCCTCTCCTCCTCCTCCTTCTCCTCCTCCTCTTCTTCTTCTCCTCCTCCTCCTCCTCCTCCTCCCCTCCTCCTCCTCCTCCTCCTCCTCCTCCTCCTCCTCCTCTTCTCCTCCTCCTCCTCCTCTTCTTCTTCTCTTCTTCTTCTTCCCCTTCCCCTTCCCCTCCTTCTCCTTCTCCTTCTCCTTCTCCTTCTCCTTCTCCTTCTCCTTCTCCTTCCCCTCCTCCTCCTCCTCCTCTTCTTCTTCTCTTCTTCTTCTTCCCCTCCTTCTCCTTCTCCTTCTCCTTCTCCTTCTCCTTCTCCTTCTCCTTCTCCTTCTCCTTCTCCTTCTCCTTCTCCTTCTCCTCCTCCTCCTCCTCCTCCTCCTCCTCCTCCTCCTCCACCACCACCACCATCAGAAACCCCACTCCCTTCTAACACTGTTGATGTTTCCACATTTGGGTAATGAAACATCTGGAAGAAAACAATCAAGCTCAGAAAGCCCCAAGGCCTTCCTCTTCTTCTTCCTCCTCCTCCTCCTCCACCACCACAAACTCCACCCCCTTCTAGCACTGATGATGTCACCTCATTTGGGTAATGAAGTACCTGCAAGAGAACAGCCAAGCTCAAGAGAGCACCAAGGACCCCACAAGCATAGTGGTGGACGATAGGACATTTGTCCATCCTTGATTATGAACTGATTGGTCGAACCGCCATTGTCCCTTAGCCGCTGTGGTTCTGCCTGTGCTTGTCGATCCTTTCAACCATCGGGTGGACTTGTAGTAAGACAGGGCAAGACACAAAGGAATTGGGGTGAGAGAACCCCTGCTCTTCACACAGTCAGGAAGGTGTGAAAGAAGGGGGAGGTGCTAAAATTGGGGAGAAAAATAGCTTTGATGGAGGGGGGAGGAGGAGAGGAGGAGGAGGAGAGAATTTAAGGTAAGCTTTGGTGATGGGCAAGGGATGCGTTGGCTCAGGGGCTCAGACGCTGAGCTTGCCGATCGAAAGGTCGGCAGTTCAGCGGTTTGAATCCCTAGTGCCATGCAATGGGGTGAGCTCCCGTGACTTGTCCCAGCTTCTGCCAACCTGGCCATTCAAAAGCGCGTTAAAAAAAATGCAAGTAGAAAAACAGGGACCACCTTTGGTGGGAAGGGAACAGCGTTCTGTGCGACTTTGGTGTTGAGTCATGCTGGCCAGTTGACCACGGAGCCATCTTCGGACAGCGCTGGCTCGTCGGCTTTGAAACAGAGATGAGCACTGCCCCCTAGAGTCAGGAACGACTAGCACGTATGTGCGAGGGGAATCTTTACCTTTACCTTGGTGGTGAGTATGGTTGGGTCTGATAGAGAGGGAAGCATCTTTCCTAAGATTTGGGAATGCTGCAAATTAGACTTCCATGTGAGTCTACAATGCACAACCTCATTTCCTCCCAAGCAGACGATCACACTCGGGTGAAAGACCCTCCAGCTACACAACTGATGCCAACGGACATTTGAGGCAGCCTGCAGGCCACTGAGTCACACACCCTGATTCAACATGCCAAGCACAAAAGGCAGGGTTATTGCCTCCCAGCCTACACAGACTATTACCTGATATTCTTCTTAAGCAATATCCACAATGAGATTTTGAGGTCTTGTAGCTTTTTTATTTCAAGCTACCCCAGATGTTGGAGTTCTGGAAAAAGAAAAGACTTCAAAAGTCTTCTATAACCAACTTTTCTGCAGCTTTGTAGACAGGGGTGAAGGATACTACCCAGGGTAGCAATAGCAATTGCACTTAGACTTATATACTGCGAGTTCAAATCTCACCAGGCTGAAGGTTGACTCAGCCTTCCATCCTTCTGAGGTAAGTAAAATGAGGACCCAGATTGTGGGGGCAATAAGCCGACTTTGTATAAAAAAGAACACCGCTTGGGGGGGCCAAAAGCCCTGCTAAGCAGGTATGAAGGTACAAAAGTATGAAGGCTATTGCTTAATGCATTGTAAGCCACCCTGAGTCTCCGGAGAAGGGCGGCATATAAATCGAACCAATAAATAAATAAATAAATAAATAAATACTGCTTTAATGTGTTTTATAGCACTCTCTAACTTGTTTACAGAGTCAGCCTATTGCCCCCAAGAAGCTGGGTCCTTGTTTTACTGACTTTGGAAGGTTGGAAGGCTGAGTCAACCTTGATCCAGTCAGGATTGAACTCCTGGCTGTGGGCAGAGTCACCCTACAATTCTGCATTCTAACACTGCACACCATGGAAGGGAGGGAGGGAGGGAGGGAGGGAGGAAAGGAAGGAAAGGGAAGGGAAAGGAAGGGAAGGGAAGGGAAGGGAAGGGAAGGGAAGGGAAGGGAAGGAAAGGAAAGGAAAGGAAAGGAAAGGAAAGGAAAGGAAAGGAAAGGAAAGGAAAGGAAAGGAAAGGAAAGGAAAGGAAAGGAAAGCGGGAAGGGAAGGGAAGGGAAGGGAAGGGAAGGGAAGGGAAGGGAAGGGAAGGAAGGAAGGAAGGAAGGAAGGAAGGAAGGAAGGAAGGAAGGAAGGAAGGGAGGAGTAAAGAAATAACAATAGCAACAGCACTTAGACTTCTATACCACAGTGCTTTCCAGCCTCTCTAAGCTGTTTACAGAGTTAGCCTCTTGCCTGCAACAGTCTGGGTCCTCATTTTATCGACTTTGGAAGGATGGAAGCAGTGGTGGGATTCAACCAGTTCGCACCACTCTGGGAGAACTGGTTGTTAACTTTCTGAGCAGTTTGGCAAAGTGGTTGTTGGAATAAATCATTAGGGCAGAGAACTGATTGTTAAATTACTTGAATCCCACCACTGAATGGAAGGTTGAGTCAACCTTGAGGTGGTCAGGATTGAACTGCATACAGTTTAAGAGGAAGGAAAGAATGATGGAGTTTGAATTTGGTCTTTCAGCACAGATGACAGAATCACTTTCCTTCCCTAGAAGATAGCATCATGGGCTGGAAGGGACCTTGGAGATCTTCTAGTCCAACCCTCTGCTCAAGGCTGCAATACCATCACAGTCAAATGGCTGCTCAGTCTATTTCATCCAATGATGAAGGGCCCACAACTCCATGAGGCAAGCTATGGATTAATTGTCCTCACTGTCAGGAAATTCCTCCTTATTTCCAGGTTGGATCTTCCTCTGAGGAGCATCCACCCATTGCTTCTTGTCCTGCCCTCTGGTGTTTTGAAGAGTAGGTCAGATTAACAGAGTTGGAAGGGACCTTTAGGTCATCTAGTCAAACTCTCCACCTGAGCAGGAGACCCTCCACCATTTCTGACAGATGGCAGCCCAGTCTCTTCTTGAAAGCTTCCAGGGATGAAGCTCCCACAACTTCTGAAGGCAACTTCTGTTCCATCGGTTGATTGTTCTCACTGTCAGAAAATTTCTCCTTGTTTCCAGGTTGAATCTCTCCTTGCTCAGTTTCCATCTGTTATTCCTTGTCTGGCCTTCAGGTGCTTTGGAAAATAAATTGACCCCTTCCTCTTTGTGACAGCCCCTCAAGTATTGGAAGGCTGCTATCCTGTCTCCCCTGGTCCTTCTCTTCTCTAGACTAGCCCAGTTTCTGTAACCATTCTTCATATGTTTTGGCCTCCAGTCCCCTCATCATCTTGTTTGCTCTTCTCTGCATTCTTTCTAGAGTCTCAACATCCTTTTTTATAATGTGGTGCCAATCCACTCTTCTCTGTGACACCCATTCTCATTTCTCTGTCTTGTGATTTCATTGATTTGTGATAAATCCATAGTCCTCCCTACCAGTGGGTGGGTTTCACATTATGTTACTACTGATTCGCCCCACATGTGCACACTCAATCCATGCACATGTATGCCTGGTTCCTGTAAGCACCTGCCTTCTGCACATGCCCCCAGCCTTCTCTGTATGTGCTTTGCTCGTGCGCATGCCTTCTGGCCTCAAAATTTGGCCATCACCACCAGATGGATTCGTAACTGTCTGACCAACTGCACTCAACGTGTAGTCCTCAATGGGACTGCATCTACATGGAGGGAAGTATGCAGTGGAGAACCCCAAGGCTCTGTTTTAGGCCCAGTGCTCTTCAACATCTTCATCAATGACTTGGATGAGGGGATAGATGGGGAACTCTTCAAATTTGCAGATGACACGAAGCTGGCAGGAATTGCCAACACTTCAGAGGATAGGCTCAAGATACAGAAGGATCTTGACAGACTTGAAGATTGGGTGCTATCTAAAAAAATGAAATTCAACCGTGAAAAAAGTAAGGTTCTACGTTTAGGGAAGAAAAACAAAAGGCACAGGTACCGTATATGTGGTACCGTGCTCAATAGTAGTAACTGTGAGAGGGATCTTGGAGTCCTAATGGACAACCATGTAGATATGAGCCAGCACTGCAGCAGCTGCCAAAAAAGCCAGCACGGTTATGGGCTGCATAAACAGAGGGACAGAATCAAGATCACGTGAATACCACTTTATAAGAAGAGGCGATCGCGCACGAAGCGCACGGACAAAGAGTACCAGTAGTAAAGCCGGTTGGAACCCACCACTGGTTCCGATATCTCAGGGGCTGTCCCAAAGAAGAGGGAGTCAAGCTATTCTCCAAAGCACCTGAGGGTAGAACAAGAAGCAATGGGTGGAAACTCATCAAGGAGAAAAGCAACTTAGAACTAAGGAGAAATTTCCTGACAATGAGAACAATTAATCAGGGGAACGACTTGCCTCCAGAAGCTGTGAATGCTCCAACACTGGAAATTTTTAAAAAGATGTTGGATAACCATTCATCTGAAGTGGTTTCCTGCCTGGGCAGGGGGTTGGACTAGAAGACCTCCAATGTCCCTTCTGACTGTTATTCTATTCTATTCTATTCTATTCTATTCTATTCTATTCTATTCTATTCTATTCTATTCTATTCTATTCTATTTTATTCTACTCTACTCTACTCTACTCTACTCTACTCTACTCCACTCCACTCCACTCCACTCCACTCCACTCCACTCCACTCCATTTTCTATTCTATTCTATTCTATTCTATTCTATTCTATTCTATTCTATTCTATTCTATTCTATTCTATTCTACTCTACTCTACTCTACTCTACTCTACTCTACTCTACTCTACTCTACTCTATTCTATTCTATTCTATTCTATTCTATTCTATTCTATTCTATTCTATTCTACCCTACCTACCCTACCCTACCCTACCCTACCCTACCCCACCCTACTCCACTCCACTCCACTCCATTTTCTATTCTATTCTATTCTATTCTATTCTATTCTATTCTATTCTATTCTATTCTATTCTATTCTATTCTATTCTATTCTATTCTATTCTATTCTACTCTACTCTACTCTACTCTACTCTACTCTACTCCACTCCACTCCACTCCACTCCACTCCACTCCACTCCACTCCACTCCACTCCATTCCATTCCATTCACGTGCCTAAATAGGTTTGCATAGAGCCAGGGAGGGTAGGCAGGTGGGTGGGTAGGCAGGTGGGTGGGCCCACGATTTCCGCTACCAGTTCGGGAGAACCAGTCCAAACCAGCAGAATACCACCTGTGCTCCCCACATAAACCGATTTCAAGGAGAGGTGCAAAACTTCCCGAATGCCAAAAATAAAAGAGATGAAGAAAAAAGCAATTTTAAAATCAAGCCCCTTCTCCTGCTGATTTTCTAAGAGTAGTGATGGTCTCTACTCTAATCTATTGCCCATCTCACCGAGATGAGCCTAGGGTAGAATAAGGCAAAATTGGATTTATGATCACTACAGTTATAGATTTTTGGTCTTAAGCTAGTGAAAATTTTAATACAGGGAGAAAGAAAGAAGCCAAAAGCCACTTCCCAATTGTCTCCTGTAAGTTATTTATGATGCTCCATTTACAAGCATGAAAAATCTCCAGATAAAAACTTTACAGCGTTTCATTATTTTTGGACAGGGTTGTGGGGTTCTTTTTGGTTTTTTTTTTTTCAGAATAGCAACTTGATTAGAAATGAGAACAAACCTTCCATTATCGGCTAGCAAGGAAAAAATATGAAGAAAAGAAGAAGGGGAGTTTATGTGTGTCTTTGTGTACACACATACACATACACCCATTATGGATTTAATGGGCCTTGAAGAACTTGTAAATGCAAAGTACTTTAGAAATATGAGTCAGGAAGAGCAGAAAACAGTGTTTACACCAAACTCCTAAAATTCTACAAGCAACTCTCTCTTGAGTTAATCTTGAGTTTCGAGGACTTTATGGATAGTTCTAAAATGTAGATCTTTTTGGAGATGGGGTGGAATTGAAACAAATACGACTTCTGCAATAGAGTAGTAAATGTCTGGAACGCTCTACCTCAGTGTTTCTCAACCTTGGTAGCTTAAAGATGGGTGGACTTCAACTCCCAGAATCCCCCAGCCAATGCTGCTGGCTGGGGGATTCTGGGAGTTGAAGTCCACCCCTCTTCAAGCTTCCAAGGTTGAGAAACACTGCTCTACCTGATCCTATTGTTAGTCTGTCTAATCCCCATACATTTTACCTTAAACTGTCTACCATGGAACTTTCATGTCTCTTAAGAGGTCCCTAAGGGGGTGTGCATAAGCGCACGAGCGTGCCAACCATCCCTGTCCTACTGTCCCCATTTATATGTACTCATTTTATGTGTTTATGGCTATGTTTGGCTTATTTATTTCCTTTTATTTGTGCCAAAAAAGTTTCATGTGTCCATGTCTATGTCTATGCTGTTATTTGTTTCCTGATACTTGTTGATAAATAAATAAATAATAGATAGATAGATAGATAGATAGATAGATAGATAGATAGATAGATAGAATGAAAGATAGATAACGAGAGAGAGGGGGGAGGGAGAGAGAGAGAGGGAGAGAGAGAGAGAGGGAATGAAAGATAGGTAGGTAGGTAGGTAGGTAGATAGATAGATAGATAGATAGATAGATAGATAGATAGATAGATAGATGATAGATAGATAGAGAGAGAGAGAGAGAGATGGAAAGAGATAGATAGATAGATAGATAGATAGATAGATAGATAGATAGATAGATAGATAGATAGATAGATAGATAGATGATAGAGAGAGAGAGAGAGAGAGAGAGATGGAAAGAGATAAATAGATAGATAGATAGAAAGATAGAAAGATAGATATAGATAGATAGATGATAGATAGATAGATAGATAGATAGATAGATAGATAGATAGATAGAATGAAAGATAGATAACAAGAGAGAGGGGGGGAGGGAGAGAGAGAGGGAGAGGGAGAGAGAGAGAGAGAGATGGAATGAAAGATAGGTAGGTAGGTAGGTAGGTAGGGAGAGAGAGAGAGAGAGAGAGATGGAAAGAGATAGATAGATAGATAGATAGATAGATAGATAGAAAGATAGATAGAGAGAGAGAGAGAGATAGAGAGAGAGAGAGAGAGAGAGAGAGAGAGAGATGGAAAGAGATAGATAGATAGATAGATAGATAGATAGATAGATAGATAGATAGATAGAAAGAAAGATAGATAGATAGATAGATAGAAAGAAAGAAAGAAAGAAAGAAAGATAGATAGATAGAAAGATAGATAGATAGATAGATAGATAGATAGATAGATAGATAGATAGATGATAGATAGATGCTGAGAAAATTTCTTGAAGCTCTAGATCCGTGATGGCGAACCTATGGCACACATCTGTGGTGACATGCCAAGCCATCTTTCCTAGCACACGAGCTGTCGCCCAACATGCAGCTGTGCATGCGCGTGCTCCCCAGATGGTATCAGTCAGAGGAGACGATGTTAGTCTTGACCAATACATGGTCAATGAGAGTCTCAGTTGCAGAACTGAGTTCTGTTCCTGGTAGAGCTGCAAACATTTTCAGAACTTCTAGAGTGTCTTAACTAGCTTAGATGGACCAAGGCGCTATAGCAAGGCAGAGGTGGGTTTCAGTAGGTTCTGAGAAGTTCTGGAGAACCAGTAGAAATTTTGAGTAGTTTGGAGAACTGGTAAATACCACCTCTGACTGGCCCCACCCCCAACCTATTCTCTGCCTCCCGAGTCCCAGCTGATTGGGAGGAAATGGGGATTTTGCAATCTCCTTCCCTTGGAGTGGGGTGGGAATGGAGATTTTACAGTATCCTTCCCCTGCCACGGCCACCAAGCCATGCCCACAAAACTGGTAGTAAAAATGTTTGAAACCCACCACTATAGCAGGGGTGTGAAACACTAGGCCCATGGGTCGGATCCAGCCCGCAATATGGTCAGAACTGGCCCAATGGGTTGTCCTAGAAAATGTAAGGGGCCAGTCTGCGTCGCTTCGGCCTAGTTTACCCAATGTGGCTTTGGCCTGGTCCATATTTCCTCCATTTGGTTGGGTGGCCTATAGTATACATCTGTGGAGATGTCATTCTCACCCCCCACCCCTCTTTTATGTTGAGCTAAATACATTGACGCAGGGAACGCTGTGGCTCAGTGGCTAAGGCACTGAGTTGTCGATCGAAAGGTCAGCAGTTGAGCGGTTCGAATCCCTAGCGCCGTGTAATGGGGTGAGCTCCTATGACTTCTCCCAGCTTCTGCCAACCTAGCAGTTCGAAAGCACTTAAAAAATGCAAGTAGAAAAATAGGGACCACCTTTGGTGGGAAGGGAACAGCTTTCCGTGGGCCTTTGGCATTGAGTCATGCCGGCCACATGACCATGGAGACATCTTCGGATAGCGCTGGCTCTTCGGCTTTGAAACCAAGATGGGCACCGCCCCCTAGAGTCAGGAACAACTAGCACGTAAGTGCAAGGGGAACCTTTACCTTTACCTTAGATCCTGTGATTTGAATACAGCCAATCTCATTTGTTCCTTGGTCTTCCCCAGCTTGTTCTGAAAAGTTTCCGATTCCTTAGAAAGTGACGACTAATCAATGATTGAAAATATTTGTCAGATGGACTCCAGTTCCCATTGTTGCGACGCTCCGTTCCTAAACATCTTGACTGAGGGGGAGAAGTAGCCCCCAGAAATAGCCATTTTTCATCCCTTCCGTTCTGAACAGTATATTGAAATCGTGATGATCATTTTAATTCCAGGGCTGTGAAAATTTATGGCAGCTGTTATAGCTCCTTTTGAATATCCAGGAGTTTTAAATCAAGAACGGGAGAACAACCGCAGCCGATTTTGTGGCATACTTATTAGCCCTCTCCAGCTCAAGATGTTCTGCTCCACAACGCGGAAAGAGAATTGCCAAAGCTTGTTGTGACTATCACAAGACTAATAGTCCTACTACTGGCTCAGCCAACTGCGTTCACATCTTGATATACTTATAGCAAAATATTTTATCCTTCGCTTTTTTTTTTTATGTCAGTAAGGAACCATCAAAAATAACAGTCGATGGTTTTTGCACAAGATGTAGTCTTTATAAGTTCATTTAGTGACCATTCAAAGCAGCGGTGTGTTTCGCATTTTGTTACCACCGGTTCTCCTTCCGTGCATGTGCTTTGTTCACGCCTTTCATGCATGCACCCGGCCTCAAAAACATGTCTAAATAGGATGGCATAGAGCCAGGGCAAATGGGCGGGGGTGAGCCCACCTGCGATTTTCATTATCAGTTCACCCGAACCGGTCCAAACCTGTTGTGGTCCGCCGGCAGCCTGCAGAGCTGGCAGCGGAGTCGGACAGCGATGAAGCTGAGGAAGAACATGGGCCAGTCCTGGAGGCTGGGGAAGGCCCGGGTGAGGGCTTTACGTTGGAGGCAGAGATGGGGCCAGAGCCATCGGGGAATGATGCACAGACTTTGGAGCCTCCAGAGGCTGACAGTAGAGAGGCAAAGGAACAGGAGGAGCCTGTTCCTAGTGCATGCATGAGAAGAGCTGCCAGAAGGCAAGAGCAGCTACAGCAAAGAGGATGACTTGGGAGTAAGGCCAGGAGATGATTGGCCCCTCCCATAAGGCTTAAAAGACCAGCAACAGCTCTTGGGCTTTTTGTCGGAAAACAATGTTGATAATATTGCTTCACTTATCTCTGGTCGGCGTCTTCTGCTTCTGAACTTTTGCCAAGAGAAGCCTTTGGCAGTTTGCCTAATTAGACCAAGGTCGGTGATAAACTGAGGAATGGTGTTTTGAAGAATTTGCTTTAATTTCGTTTGGACTACGCTGAGAATGAGTTAATTCTCAACTGTTCTAATAAAGTCTGTTTGTTTTGGAACTGTTTCTGTCGATTACTACCTACTTGGGCCTGGGTCACAACAGAACTTGTCCGAACCGGCTAAATACCACCTCTGATTCAAAGTTATAACAGCACTTTAAAAAAAGAGAGAAGTATGACCGTCTTTCACATTTATGACCGTTGCAGCATTGCCATGGTCACATGATCAAAATTCAGACGCTCAGGAAATGATTCGTACTTATGACGGTTGCAGCATCCTAGAGTTACTTAATCCCCCTTTTGCGACCTTCTGACAAGCAGAATCAAGCGGGGGGAGCCAGATTCACTTAAGAGGCGTGTCACTAACTTAACAACCGCAGCGATTCAGTCCCCGCGCATGCGCCCACACCCCCACCTGCGGCAAGAAAGGTCGTAAAATGGGGCATAACTCACTTAACAAATGTCTAACTCAGCAACAGAATAGAATAGAATAGAAACCTTATTACAGTCATCGACCAGCATATTCAGCAACAGAAATTTTGGCCTCGATTGGGGTCGTAAATGGAGAACAAGCTGTATTGACTTCCTCCCGCAAATATTCTCTTTACTACTAACAGAGAGACTACCCAAGCAGATGGCCCGACTTTCTGCATGGAGAAACAACACAAATAAACAAAAACAGATTTAAAAGACCAATAAATTTAGCCAGTTCCAGGATCCAAATGTCCCTTGGCTTTTGGGGGGGGGGGGGAACAAAATTACGGACTGCTGCAGATTTGAATTTTAGATTGCCAACAGTTCCCCACTGAGGGTTCAAGGTCAGCCAAATTGAAACTTTATTTTGGATGATTTGTGACAACCCTGATTTTTAAGTACCCGATTCTTGGATGGGTTCGAGTGTTTCCTGTTGAAAACAAACGGAGAAAGCCATTTATCTGAGGATTTCGCCTTGAGTAATGGCTTGACACATTTTATCATATTACACAGCTGTATTTTAATGGAAAATATTATTCACTCCGGTTTCCTTGCATGGCACGATCATAACTTCTCTGAATGCACAGCATCTCAACAAGGCAAGAAAAGGTGGGGGAGAGGGGGAGAGAAGGAAAAAATGGTTTGCACCTAAAACGTGTTGTCCATTCTTTGGGAGCTGGTGAATAACTCCAATTTTCTGTACTCTTGCACTATAAGCAACCAAATCTAACGCTAATGGCCCACTTCTCTGAAAAAAGGACAAGCCACGGGGAATCCAAAGCATGGAAATTCAGATGGAATTATAGAGGGCACTGAAATTCACATCGGAAAGATGAGCTCGACAGATTGCGATCCATTGTCAGTTTTAGGAGATAATGTTACGATGCTAATTTCCCCCCCACCCTTTCTCTCTCGCTTGGAGTAGAACTTAGAATATCAGAATTGGAAGGGGCCTTGGTGAGCTTCTAGTCCAACTCCCTGCTTAGGCAGGAAACCCTACCCCACTTCAGACAAATGATTATCCAACATCTTCTTAAAAGCTTCCAGTGTTGGAGCATTCACAATTTCTGGAGGCAAGTCGTTCCCCTGATTAATTGTTCTAACTGTCAGGAAATTTCTCCTTAGTTCTAAGTTGCTTCTCTCCTGGATGAGTTTCCACCCATTGCTTCTTGTCCTGCCCTCAGGTGCTTTGGAGAATAGCTTGACTCCCTCTTCTTTGTGGCAGCCCCTGAGATATTGGGACACTGCTGTCATGTCTCCCCCAGTCCTTCTTTCTATCAGATCTCTCATATAACTTTTTGGTTGTCTCTGCAAAGAAGATTCAAGGCTGGTTGAATTGGCCTCTGTTCTGAATCCCTGGTTAATTTGAGTTCTATTCTGGGTTGCTGTTTGTGTTCTGGATTCCCAGTTAAATTGAATACTATTCTGGATTCAGAACAGAACAGAACAGAACAGAACAGGGAATATAGAGTAGAGTAGAGTAGAGTAGAGTAGAGTAGAGTAGAGTAGAGTAGAGTAGAGTAGAGTAGAGTAGAGTAAAGTAGAATAGAATAGAGTAGAGTAGAGTAGAGTAGAATAGAGTAGAATAGAATAGAATAGAATAGAATAGAATAGAATAGAATAGAATAGAATAGAATAGAATAGAATAGAATAGAATAGAATAGAATAGAATAGAATAACAGAGTTGGAAGGGACCTTGGAGGTCTTCTAGTCCAACCCCTGCTCAAGCAGAAAACCCTGTACCTTCTTAGAAAAATGGTTGTCCAGTCCCTTTCTTAGAAGCCTCCATTGTTGAAGCACCCACAGCTTCTGTAGGCAAGTCACCCCACTGATTAATTGTTCTCACTGTTAGGAAATTTCTCCTTAATCCCAGGCTGCTTCTCTCCTTGATTAGTTTCCAAGGAAGATAAATCTATCTCAGCATCTCCTTCTGTCCTACTATCGCAGCACCGTTGAGAGTGTCCTGACATACGGCATTCTTGCATGGTGTGGGAGCAGCCCTGTAGAGGACAAAAAAGCTCTACAGAGAATCATTAAAACTGCCCAGAATATCATCAGGCTCCAGCTACCAGCCCTGGATGAGATCTTCGAATTTCGCTGTTTGAGGAAGTTGCACAACATTCTCAGAGACTCTTCCCATCCTGCTTACCATCTTTTTGGACGGTTGCCTTCTGGCAGAAGATACAGAACCATTAAAACTCGGACCACACGTTTTCTGAATAGTTTTTATCCCAGAGCTATAATTGCACTCAACCATGAACTGAAGGGCCACCATCGGTGAACTGTTGGACAGTATTACTTGGTCTGTTGTGTGGATGTTTGGGTGGTTTAGGGGTGGGGAATTGTGGTGGGTGGGAGTGTGTTTGGGGACTGTTATGTGGGTTAGACCTGGTCTTTACTGGTGTTGGGTGTTAAGTGAATTTTATTGTATACACGTACAATGACAAAGTTCTTATTATTAACCGTCCGTTGTTTGTCTTCCCTTCTGATGCTTCCTCCATTCTGCAAACTCCGCCCCCTTCTAGCACTGATGACATTACCTAGCTGGGTAATGAGGCATCTGTAAACCAACAACCAAGCTCAGAAACCACTAAGAACGCCACAGTTTAACCCTGAGCTACAGAGGTTGTCTTTTATCGATTGTTTCAAGCCAAGACAAATGTAGCATCTTCGTACACCAGTACTGTCACATCCACCACTAATATTGTCTAAGGCACTATCTAATTCCAAAACAAATTAGCTTAATTACAGAACTGTACTTAGAAATTGAAGACATGCAGCCATATCCGTCCCACCCACAAATGCTTAGCATTATTCTATTCCCTCGCAGATCTCTGCCATTCTTCTTCTTTAGTTTATATTGGAGCAATGATGGTAATATTTATCATAATAACAGGGTGAATGGTGATGCGTTGGTGGGTGGATGGGTAAGAGTCATTAATTGCTTGATAAATTTATTTGCCAATGGCTGGACACAAATGCTTAATTAAGCCTTTTTATAGATATCAAATGACAGAGAGCTGGTTACCAGCCACCCAACATGGCAGTGTAACTCGAGACACACGTACAGGAAAAAGAGATTTATGGAATCCCTATATCTCTTGATTAAAGTGGTAGAATCAGACATCCTTTTCTTCTCTGTTGGCTAGAAAAAAAGTGACAATTATTTACATTTCAATATTGAGCCACAGTTTGGGAGATCTGTAGCAGTTCAACCAAGAGATGTCACCAGTGGTGGGATCCTCCCGGTTTAACAACCGGTTCGGTGATCGCACGATTTGCTGCGCGTGCCTGTGCAGTTTCGAGAAACCTTCACTTCCTGGTTTCTTCGGGGGAGTAACACAGCTGATTCACGCGGCAATCTGCTCTACCGCGTGAATCAGCTGAGAAGATAAAAGTAGGAAAATAGCATGGGTAGGCGGGTGGGCCCATCTCATCGTTGGGATGAACTGGTTCACTGCTAGCTGATCATCGGAACTACCAATTCACCCGAACTGGCTGGAACCGTATCATCGGAACTACCAATTCACCCGAACCGGCTGGAACCCACACCAGGGGTGGGTTCCCAGTTTGCAATGGGATTGCGCGCACACCGAGCTTCTGCATGCACAGAAGCTTCTGCGCATAGGCAGATCGCCTATGATGGCATCCGGGGCAGTGGGAGGAGCAACCTGCCAGTTTTACTACCGGTTCTTGCGAACCGGTCTGAACCAGGGGCAACCCTTCCCAAGTGTTTGAGGATCTTAGCTCTTCTTAGCATTCCACCTTTCTGGAAAGGGAGCCGTCGAGGTTGTTCTTGGGATCTGTTGGAGCCCCTCACCCAGCTTAGGAGTCACAGCTCCAAGTGCTCCTACAACCACTGGGACTGTCATCATTTCACGCTGCACTTACTCTAATGCTGACATAAGAAGGAGAAGTGGAGGCATCTGGAAAGGGTCGTTTGACTCTTCACCTACTTATTTTCTCTGGAGAGAATATCACCTAGGAGATGGGATGGGAGGGGGGAAATTCCTTTGAGAGGGAGCAGTAGATTAAGGGCAGAGTGACTGGGAAGATGGCCAATGAGTGCAGAGGAGTGGGGAGAGGAAAAGGAGGGTTTTGACTGAGGAAGCCAGAGTTGGCTGCAATGAGTCGGAGTTAGAATGTTTGTGCTTAATAAATAAGAGTTTTTTTCATCAAAGACTTTGTTTGAAATGCAATTTATTTCAGACGACTTCGAAACCTGACAGAGACCACTTTGGTACCTACTTTCCACAGCCTCTCCAATTCCTTCTTCAGGCCCTGGTATCTCTCCACTTTCTCATAACTCCTGAAGATGCCGGCATTTGGCACCACTACACATATCACCTCTGCTGTCTTCTGGTCCTGATCTACTGCGATGTCTGTGTGTATGTGCTGAATATGTATCTGGTGTATGTAGATGTCAGTACGTCAAGTTGCATTTATCCTAGTGCTGACATAAGAAGGAGAAGGCGGAGGCGTCTGCAACGGGATGGTCGCCTTTCACCTACTTATTTTCTCTGGAGATAATGTCCCCTAGGAGATGGATGGGAGGGGGGAAATTCTTTGAACTGGAGCAGTAGATTAGGGGTGAATGATTGGGAAGGTGGCCAATGAATGCAGAGGAGTGGGGGAAGGAAGAGGAGGGGTTTTGGGTCAACATGCCAGTGCCGGCTACTACGAGTCAGTGTAAAAAGTGCTGTGCTTAATAAAATGGAAGTTTGTTTTATAAAAGACTTTGTTTGAGGTGCAATTTATTTGAAGACGGCCTGAAAACCTGACAGTATGGTTCCTTCCTTCCTTTCTTTTTTTCTTCCTCCCTCCCTCCCTCCCTCCCTCATTGTGTCCCTCCCTCCCTCCCTCCCTATTTTCTTGATATACTCATCTATCTATCTGTCTGTCTGTCTGTCTGTCTGTCTGCCTGCCTGCTTGCCTACCTACCTACCTATCTGCACCGAATCACCCAAAATGAATCACCTAGCCAGAAGTTCAATCTTGATCAGAAACCTGACATTAAACCAAACAAAGACCCTCAAAAATTGCAATCTCAACCTTAGATATCCATGTTTGGGAGCTGATACTGAATTTTTGGCAGAAAGTTCATACTGATATTGGGAAACTAACGTTTTTCTTCTTTTGTCTTGGTTTTGGTCCCAAACACATTAGGACATGAGTTGCAGTTAGTCCTTCATTTTATTCATTTCTGGGACAATACAGCAGAGAGAAAATATGGAAAGAATTCTCAGCACCATGCCTATTGAACAATAACTGAGTCGCTCGAAGCGTGGGTAACCTTTTGAAAAACAAAAACCACCAAGGCTTGGCCCAATCAACTTTGAGACAGAAATGGAAATCAGGAGAGAGAGAGAGAGAGAGAGAGAGAGAGAGAGAGAGAGAGGGAGGGAGGGAGGGAGGGAGGGAGGGAGGGAGAGAGAGAGAGAGAGAGAGAGAGAGAGAGAGAGAGAGAGAGAGAGAGAGAGAGAGAGAGAGAGAGAGAGACGGTGACAATCTTTAATTCCCAGTGAAGTTTCTACCAAGAATGCATCCGTCAGCTAAATACAGGAACTGCACCACCAGCATTTAGCTTGATGTCCCAAGCAGCAGGAAAGATCAACCACCAGAAATGTATGACTTCAAACCGTTTGGAAGCCAAGGACTGCTGTGCTTCTAATGAATAATTCTGCTACACGCACCTTTCGTTTGTCCTCCGCTACCCATTAAGGAGCATGCTTGCAATCCTTGCAGAATAGCCCTTAAGTGATTGCCTTGCCTTGGAACACACCATGCAAGGAGGACCATGGCTAGATAGCCAAGTTCATGCAGAAGGTTCCATGTTTCATTGCTGCAGCTTCCGAGAGGCCAGCAAAAGCTTAGGCAGGCAGTATTAAAAAAGACGGATGAATAGATTCATTCTAACTCAGAGGTCGGCAATCTGTGGCTCTGGAGCCGCATGCGGCTCTTTCATCCCTCTCTGGCAGCTCCATGTCACTGGTTGGCTCCACAATTGATAGGGTTAGGACGGGTAGAGGAAAAAGGAAACCACGCTAGGAGGAGACTCTATGATGGGGAAACCGGACTTCCAGTCGGCTCCAGAATTGAATGTGGGGCTTTTGGTTAGGACCTTTGTGGCTCTTTGAGTGCTGAAAGTTGCCAAGCCCTGTCCTAACTGGTTGTAAGGAATTGGCATTATTATTTTTTTGCTTTAGCATAAATAGTTCTACTGGCTTCATACTCTAGAGAGAGATGCCTTGTTGTAAACACAAAGGAGAGGGGTTCCATTTCATGGCAAAATGAGATGTTCCCTGCTTGGATCAGCATATCCAAGGTCTCTTCAAGGAACCCAAAGAATTATCTAGTTCAGTTTACAGTTCCATTGCAATGGGGAGAAACAGGCTTCGACTCAACCCCTCCAAGACCGAGTGGCTGTGGCTGCCGGCGTCCCGATATAGCTAGCTGACACCATCGCTGGTCATTGGGGGCGAACCATTGGCCCCCACGGAAAGGGTGCGCAACTTGGGCGTCCTCCTGGACCCACGACTGTCCTTAGAGGATCACACGACAGCTGTGGCCAGGGGGGCTTTCTATCAGGTTCGCCTGATACGCCAGTTGCGGCCCTTTCTAGATCGGCACAGTCACTCAGGCACTCGTCACCTCTCGCCTGGACTACTGCAATGCTCTCTACATGGGGCTCCCCTTGGGGTGCACCCGGAGGCTCCAACTGGTACAGAATGCGGCCGCGCGGGGGATTATGGGAGTGTCGGGACGCTCCCACGTGACACCTCTCCTGCGCGAGCTGCATTGGTTGCCGGTGGACTTCCGGGTGCGTTTCAAGGTGTTGGTAATCACCTTTAAAGTGCTCCATGGCTTAGGGCCAGGGTACTTACGGGACCGCCTTCTGCCACCAATTGCCTCCCACCGGCCGGTTCGCTCCCACAGAGAGGGCCTCCTCAGGGTGCCGTCAGCCAGACAATGCCGGCTGGCGACCCCCAGGGGGAGAGCCTTCTCTGTGGCAGCCCCTACCCTCTGGAATGATCTTCCTCCAGAACTGAGAATAATCTCCGACCTCCGGATGTTTCGTTGGGCCGTAAAAACTCATCTTTTTCAACTTGCCAGTTTAGCCTGATCCCTGTTGAATTTTAAAAATTTTTAATGTTTGTAGAGTTGCTGCATTTTAATATTTATTTTGTTTTAATTCTCAGCCAAATGTATATGTGTTTTAAAAATTTTTAACTTTTATGTACTGAATTTTTTATTCGGCTGTTCACCGCCCTGAGTCCGTAAGGAGAAGGGCGGTATATAAATCTAATAAATAAATAAATAAATAAATAAATAAATAAATTGTGCCCACTACTAGGAGTTCAATCCTGATTGACTCATCCTTCCATCCTTCCAAGGTCAGTAAAATGAGGACCCAGATTGTTGGGCACATTGCTGACTCTATAAACTGCTTAAAGAAGGCTATAAAGCACTGTGAAGCAGTATAGAAGTATAAGTGCTAGCTATTTATTTATTTATTTATTTATTTATTTAAATTTTTATACCGCCCTTCTCCTACTGGACTCAGGCTATTGCTATTGCTATTGCTATTGCTATATGGGACAGACCTTAGGAGATGGAGCAAACAGATCTGAGGAATGGCTGAATAAAGATTGCCTAGCCCACAAATGCATAATGGGTGGGACAAGAGGCTGAGGAGGAACCTTCCCTTGGTTCCTCAGGCTACAAAAGAGATGGTGGGAGATCTGTACTTTCAGAGTTGCAAGATTCTGTTAATGTAGCTTTACAATAAAGTAGAATTAGCTTAACTGGTTGGGTTTGGTCTACCCAATAAAACTGACATCTCCTCAGTTTGTCTAGCTTCTATTAGAGGAGTGATGGGCAAATTTTGGCAACCTTAAACACTCAAAGAGCCACAAAGGTCCTAACCAGAAGCCCCCCTCCCCTTCAATTCTGGGACAAACTAGAAGTCCAATTCCCCCACCATAGAGTCTCCTCCTAATGTAGTGTCTGGTTCCCCCACCATAGAGTGGTATCCTTTTTCCTCTGCCAACCAGAAGTTCAGTTCTCCTACCATAGAGTCTCCTCCTAGCGCGGTGTTGGTTCCCCCACCATAGAGTGGTATCCTTTTTCCTCTGCCGACCAGAAGTCCAATTCTCCCACTATAGAGTCTCCTTCTAGTGCGGTGTCTGGTTCCCCCACCATAGAGTGGTAACCTTTTTCCTCTGCCGACCAGAAGTCCAATTCTCCCACTATAGAGTCTCCTTCTAGTGCGGTGTCTGGTTCCCCCACCATAGAGTGGTATCCTTTTTCCTCTGCCGACCATAAGTCCAGTTCTCCCGCCATAGAGTCTCCTCCTAGCATGACATCCTTTTTCATCTACCTATCCTAACCAAAAGCCCTATTAATTGTGGAACAGACTGGCAACAGGGAGCTGCAGCAGGGGGATGGAAGAAGCTGACCCCTGAGCTAGGGCAATGATGCTTATGATGATGAGTTGGGTTGTCTCACAGTTGAAGTTGAGCTCAGGAATATTTCCCCATGAAACGTCGAGATTATTCTTGACTCTTTAAAAACCATAACAAGCCCCTTTAAAGCCTTCACACTGCTGTTTCTATAAACTCCCTGCCTTAAAATAGCAAGTTACAATTGCTCAGATGGCATTTCAGGAGGGTGGGGGGCTGCAGAAAATCTTAAAGCTACAGCTTTAGAATAAACAGGAAAAAAGGAAGAGTCATTTTGAGTAATGTTGATGAAATGGGTGTTGGAACCTGGGAGTTGAGCGTTAAAAGAAACAATCCCTGTTTGACATGCTCATCATGAGTTCTGAATTAATTGAGATACATAAACTGAGTAAACATCTTCTGTGATTTTTCTGGGCTTTTTTTTTTTTTTTTTTTTTTGGTGAATGGACAAGTGAAAAATTGCTTGACTTAATCCAACTTTACCTGAAGCAAGTTTGCAGGAACTCATCCATCACTGTTCACCCCACTCAAGGTCTGCGTTGCTCCTCTTCTTTTTCTTCAAGACCAAATGTGTTCCATACTAAGCCCATCATTAAACTTGCAAATATGTATCTCCCCTTTTGCTTCTGTTCTCCTTAATTGCCCAAGTAGGTTGTAGGATGTTTATTTTTCATTTTGGGGAGGGCTCGCTTCCTTGAAGTATTTCCCCCAGGAATGTACCACAAAAGCAGTCATGCACAAAGATTTATGGCAGTCATTTGTTTACCCAAATAGATTCATAGACATTTTGAGTTCTCTCTTCTGTCTTTTCGTTTTATTTAGTGTGAAAGCACAAGCTGTTTCCCCGAGTTACACTTATGCATTTTTCATAAATCAGCTGCTACTGATATCCACATTTAAGGAACAGACACGGTGATGGGCCCCGCACAGAGCCGACTCTGGTGAAAGTGTCCTTGCAAGAAGGAAATTTCATGGGGGACATTGGATTGATATTGGAGATGCAAAGAAATAGAGAGGATTATGAATGGTGAAATGCCCATGGAGCAGAATCCTGGTTTGTCGGCATGGCAGGCAGTGGTGGGTTTCACATATTCTTACCACTGGTTTGCTCCCCGTGCACACCTTCTGTGCATGCACCCAGCCTTCTGAGTATGTGCTCTGCTCATCCACACACCTTCCGTGCATGCGCCCAGCCTCAAAAATGTAGCTAAATAGGACATCTTTACATTGGGGAGTGTGGGCGGGCCCCCCGGCGCTCTCTGCAACTGGTTCGTTGAACCAGTACGAACCAGTTGAATACCACTGACGGCAGGTAAGTAAGATTGATATTAAGCCTTGGTTTGTCCTTGCATCCTTGAATGTGACTACTCTAGAAAACCGATGATCCGATTTCCACCCATTTACAGAAAAGAGAGAGATGAAAATGGTAGCATAGGCTCCATCAGTGATGGCTAACCTTTTTGCCATCGTGTGCCAAAAGCAAAGGGAGCATGGGGGAGGGGTCATGCACGAGTGTGCCCACACCCATAATTCAATGCACCCCGCACCCTTGAGCATATGTGCGTGACCCACCTGTGCTCCCTCCACTTTTGGCACATGATGGCACAGTGGGCCCGGTAGGCCTGTTTGCAACCTCCCCAGGCTCCAGAAACTTTCTTGGAGCCTGGAGATGGTGAAAATGACCTTCCCCATTCCCCCGGAGGCCCTCTGGAGGCTGGAAACACGTGCCACAGTTTGCCATCATGGGGCTCCATCATGGTTAAAAACACAAAGAAGTTCTCCAAAAGTCTCCAAAAGAAAAGGCTCCACCTGGATATGAGATGTCAAGCTCAGAATCAGAACAGAGCTGTAAGGGACCTTGGAGGTCTTCTAGTCCAGCCCCCTGCTCAAGCAGGAGACTATTTATTCAGACAAGTGGCTGTCCAGTCTTTTCTTAAAAAACCTCCAATGATGAAGCACCCACAACTTCTGAAGGCAACTTCTGTTCGACTGGCCAATTGTCCTCACTATCAGGAAGTTTCTCCTTAATTCCAGGTTGTTTCTCTCCTTGGTTAGCTTCCATCCATTGCTTGACCGCCTCTTCTTTGTGAGCAGCCCCTCAAATATTGGAACACAGCTATCATGTCACCCCTAGTCCTTCCTGTAAAGTTGTAAAACAAAAAAAAGAAAGCAAAATTTCTTTCTAAAATGATGGAAGTAGAGTTTATATTCATCCCAAAGAGGGAGAACCTGAAGCTCAACTATTTCTACATCTTAGAAGCAGTGGTGGGCTGCTGGGGGTTCAGGAGAACCCCTAGCTAAGATACTGTGCAGTTCGGAGAACCCCCAAATCCCACTCCTGGCTGGTCTCACCCACCCAACCCGCCCTTCCCAGGAGTTCCCACGCGGCCCATTTTGGATGCGGGTAAATGCCGGGTGCACGTGGAGGCTCAGGGAGGGCAAAAAACAGGCCTATGGGAAGTTTGGGAAAGCCGAAAATGGGTCTATTTCCAGCCTCCAGGACCTCCGAAGTCCGGGGAGGCCATTTTCCTCCTCCTGGAGGCTCAAGAAAAGCCTCCGGAGCCCAGGGAGGGCAAACACCCCACCCCGGCCATGGTGCAGGAGGCCGACTAGGCCACACCCACCCAGCAACCGGGGAGAGGACCCTTTGCTAAAATTTTTGAATCCCACCCCTGCTTAGAAGGGCATCTTTGTAGATGCTTTGCACGGCCGAACAGTTCTTTTCACTCAGTGGAACCTTTCCTAATGTGCCAAGGCAGCGAATTGGAGCAAACGGGGACCTCTGAAAACCCAGGCAAGAGTTTATTTTAAGCCATCACCTGCGCAGCCTTTGAAGATAGGCAGTCACCTTGAGGTCTTCTCTTTCCAAACATGAGACAATACAGAAGACCTTTCTCTAGAAGGTGACTCTCCACTGATGGCTCCACTCTCACAGGTCTCTTTATAATACTCTCATCTTCCTTTTAACTCCCAACATTTTGAACTCACGGATGACGCATCTGTTTTGCCAAGAAATCAACTGGGCCCAAATAAACAATGCCGCAGGAAAAGACAGAGAAACACAAGACGTTCAAACAGATGGAGGATAAACCCTACTCCAGAACAAAGTCCCCTCAATGTGACTTATATTTCTAATCATCTTAAATGTTCACAGGCAAACATCATCAAATAATGATGTTTCTTTCCGAATCCAAAGGTCCACAAGAGCCTGGTGGCGCAGTGGACTAAGTGCAGTTAAAAGTAGCACTTAGTTGCCAGCTGCCTGCAATTACTGCAAGTTCAAATCTCACCAGGCTCAAGGTTGACTTAGCCTTCCATCCTTCTGAGGTAGGTAAAATGAGGACCTGGATTGTGGGGGCAATAAGCTGACTTGGTATAAAAAAAACCACCGCTTATGGGGAGGGGGGAGAAAGCCCTGCTAAGCAGGTATATACAAAAGTATGAAGACTATTGCTTAATGCATTGTAAGCCGCCCTGAGTCTTCGGAGAAGGGCGGCATATAAATCAAACTAATAAATAATAAATAAATAATAAAGGATCGGGTAGATTTCATTAACCTGATGATACCTGTTCAGCATTCACAACTGATTGTGAATAATAATAAAAACTATTACGATCATCGATCAGCAATAGGCATACAATGAATTAAAAATAATACTGACATTAATCATGAATAATAACATCCCTGGTATGAAAATAGATAATCTCAAACCGTTAGGGTCATTCCCTAATTTACATGAACGAAGAAACGATAAGTATGTGAGTAAATGTATTTTTCCAATAATTGTTATAGAGACCTCCAAAAAATTGGCACCAGTTGATATCTATAATTCTGTAATCAGTTTTTTTCTTGTGGATATTGCAACGACACAGAATTTTGCCCCTGCCCTTGTAGTAGCTGTATTTGAGTCTTGGAGGAGAAAGGCTACATAAAATTTGTCTCTCCTCCCTGGCAATCTCTCTAGTAAGGGGAGAATATATATTGACCTACATACTCTCTATAACTCACAGTACCAACTGATTGTGAAAACCATCAGATCAAGAGAAGGGGAAAAAATGCAATATCCTATTTTTTTTTTTTTTTTTAAATCATTTCATTCCCAGCGACTCAATCATGTTAAAAGGAGCTCAGGCTGATAAGGTGGAGATTTGCAAATCAGATTTTTTTTTGTCTTCCCCATCCTGGGTCTGTGCCAACGTTTGGCCAAAATATAATTTAGTTTAATTGAGCCATTAAATTAAAATAATCTTTTCAACAAGCCGTAATCAGACTAGTATAATTTCAGTGTCGCCTGTAATTCCCCTTAATAACTTTTCTCTCTAGGCTTTCTTTCAGAAATAATCTTAGGAATCTTCTCCAAATTGGAAGGTGGCCCCCTTTCCTGGAAATACAACCTTCGTTTCAATTTCCTTCAAATCATTTGTTCATTAAAGTCCATTAAACCTGCTCTGTCAAATTCCACTTTTCTGGGCCTTCGGAAAGACTGCTAAGAAAAGCAGTCAAAAGAAGAATGCCTTTGAAGGAGATCCAGACACATAGTTAATAAGATAGAAAGCAACTACAATGTGGAAAGCACCAAGTGTTCAGCTGCCATTCACTGGAAAGATTTAGTACAGCTTTACAAATCCTTAGTAAGGCCATACCTGGAATTCTGCATTCAGGTTTGGTCACCACATTGCAGAAAAATACAGTAGTGGCCAAAATTGTGGAAACCTTTTGGGGAAAGTGTATTTTCTAAAACTAGCTAATAACACCACTCTTTTTTTTTTTGGAGTAGTACCATAAAATTATATATCCATGGAAAGATAATTTAATCAAGAATGTAATGCAATAACTTTTATGAAGGATTTTATATTAGAATAGCATTTACAGTATGAAAAAGAAAAGTGAATCACGTAGAAAAAACAAGATATACAAAAATGGTCACCATGTCAGTTAATCCTTAGTTGGGTAACCTCTAGCATGAATGATGGCCTTACAATCATGGAGTGAACCAAGTCTTTGAGTTCTGCAGCTGTTACCATGTGAAACCAAGATTGAAGGATGGCTTCTATTAACCGGGTTTTATTGCTTCTGATTAACAAGTTTCTTTAGTCGGCTCCATAGATTGTCAATTGGATGAAGGTCTGGGTTAGTCCCAGGCCATTCCAGCAGTGGAATAGGATTATCTTGAAACTCCAAAAAAAGAATGTGGTGATATTAGCCATCAAACCTCAAAAATACACTTTCCCCCAAAAGGTTTCCACAATTTTGCCTACTACTGTATGTTGAAAATGTGCAGAGAATAGCAACAAGGCCTGGAGGCTAAAACATAAAAAAATGGTTGCGGGAACAGGGTTTGGCTAGTCTAGAGAAAAGAAGGATTAGGGGTGACATGATAGCAGTATTCTAGTATTTGAGGGGGCTGCCACAAAGAAGAGGGGGGTCAACCTATTTTCCAAAGCACCAGAGGGCAGGGCAAGAAACAATGGATGGAAACTAACCAAGGAGAGAATGAAGCAGTGGTGGATTGCTCCTGGTTTAGCCCGGTTTGGCTGAACCGGTAGCGGGGACGATGTGACGTCACCAAACTGATTCTCTTTGTTTGGGAGCTGGGCCCTCCCACCTGCCCCCACATTATTCCTACCTTTATTCCTTCTTTTTTAGCCCAGCTGCCAGGCATGGCAGAGTGGATTGCCGCACCCCAGCTGAGCAGATACCTAACGTGCTTGTGCAGAGTGCAGATTTGGCGCGCGTACAAGCGAAGCGAGCCATACCACTTAGACTTATATACTGCTTCACAGTGCTTTACAGACCTCTCTAAGCAGTTTACAGTCAGCGAATTGCCCCAAACAATCTGGGTTCTCATTTTACTGACCTTGGAAGGATGGAAGGCTGAGTCAACCTTGGCAGTTTGGTCAGGATCAAACTGCTGGAAGTGGGCAGAATTATACTGCAATACTGCATTCTAACCACTGGGAGGGAGGGAGGGAGGGAGGGAGGGAGGGAGGGAAGGAAGGAAGGAAGGAAGGAAGGAAGGAAGGAAGGAAGGAAGGAAGGAAGGAAGGAAGGAAGGAAGGAGGGAGGGAAGGAAGGGCAATAGCCATAGCACTTAGTCTTATATACCACAGAGTGGCAGATATGGCGAGTGCAGGGGACCATATCATGTGAGGGGGGCGCGCACTCGCTATCTCCGAGCGATGGTGCGCCCCGGTCCCCAAAGCCCTTCTCGCTCCCCAGGTTGCGCAGACTCTCAGGGCCCGAGTCTCCGGCTGTTGTTGTGCAATGCTAGGTCCGTGGTAAATAAAGCCCCCCTCATCTGTGATCTTGTCCAGGAGGGGGGAGCGGACCTGGCAGGTATTACGGAGACCTGGTTGGGCCAGGAGGGGGGAGTCCCCCTCGTGGATATGTGCCCTCCAGGCTTCCATGCATTCCATCAGCCGAGAGCTCAGGGCAGGGGCGGGGGGGGTGGCGGTTATCATAAAAGAGAATCTTGATCCGAGGGAGTCCACTGTACCTCAGATACCCGGGTGTGAATCCCTCCTTGTGAAGTGGGGTCGCGGAGTTCGGATGGGTCTGCTGCTTACGTACCTGGCTCCCTGCCACGTAGCAACAGCCCTGCCTGAGCTACTCAACGTGATAGCCAAGGTGGCGGTTGATACCCCCAGACTTTTGGTCTTGGGGGATTTCAACCTGCCATCTGCTGGTGAAACGTCTGAGGTGGCTCGGGAGTTCATAGCTTCCATGACGGCCATGGACCTGACTCAGTTAATTCACGCCCCCATTCACACGGGCGGACACACCCTGGACTTAGTTTTTGTCTCTGGTCAGTGGTCGAGTGGTTTTGATATAGGGGATATAGTCATCGAACCCTTGTCATGGTCGGACCACTCTCTCCTTCGACTAGACTTTCTAACCGCTACACCCCGCCGCAGGGAGGCGGAACCGATTAGGTGGTTCCACCCCAGGCGCCTGATGGAACCTGATAGGTTCCAGATGGAGCTTGGGCCATTTCCTGAGACTCTGGCTCATGATTCGGCTGAAGACCTGGTGGCTGCCTGGGATAGAGGGGCCGCCGGGGCTTTGGACCGCATCGTGCCTTTGCGGCCTCTGACCCGGCGCCGAACTCAGCCAGCTCCTTGGTTTACTGAGGAGCTGAGGGAGATGAAGCGCCGGAAAAGACGCCTGGAGAGCGGTTGGAGGGCCAGCCATTCCGAATCTGACCGAACACTGGTGAGGTCTCATATTAAGACCTACCTAGTGGCGATAAAAGCGGCAAAGTCTAGCTACTTTTCCACTCTTATCGCGTCATCAGATAATCGCCCAGCCGCCCTGTTTAGGGTGACCCGCTCCCTCCTTCAACCGGGAGCTTGGGATGACCCCTTGCAGGGTCGAGCTGAGGACTTTGTCCAGTATCTGCATGACAAAATCGCTCAGATCCGGGAAGGTCTGGCCTCTGACTGGGTAGATCCGGACGGGATAATCGAGGCAGGTCTTGGGGGTGTGGTTTGGGAGGAGTTCGACTCTGTGGCTCCCGAGGACATGGACAGGATCCTGGGACGGCTGATTGCGACCACATGTTTATTGGACCCGTGTCCCTCCTGGTTGGTGCTGGCCTCCCGGGAGGTTACACGAGGCTGGCTCCAGAAGATTGTTAACGCTTCTTTGAGTGAGGGTGTTCTGCCGGCCGCTTTGAAAGAAGCGGTGGTGAGACCTCTCCTCAAAAAGCCCTCTCTGGACCCGGCTGTTTTGGCTAATTACCGTCCAGTCTCCAACCTTCGCTTTGTTGCAAAGGTTGTTGAGAGTGTGGTTGCATGGCAGCTTCCCCGGTTCCTGGATGAAACTGTCTATCTAGATCCGCTCCAGTCCGGCTTCCGGCCTGGGCACAGCACGGAACGGCATTGGTCGCGTTGGTGGATGATCTCTGGAGGGCACGGGATAGGGGTTGTTCCTCTATCCTGGTCCTATTAGATCTCTCAGCGGCTTTTGATACCATCGACCATGGTATCATGTTGCGCCGGTTGGAGGGGTTGGGGGTGGGGGGCACCGTTCTACGGTGGTTCTCCTCCTATCTCTCTGACCGGTCGCAATCTGTGTTGACAGGGGGGCAGCGGTCGACTCCGAGGCGCCTTGTTTGTGGGGTGCCGCAGGGGTCGGTCCTCTCGCCCCTTCTGTTCAACATTTATGTAAAGCCGCTGGGTGAGATCATCCGTGGCTTTGGGGTGGAATTCCATCAGTACGCTGACGACACCCAGCTGTACATCTCCACCCCAGGCCACCCCAACGATGCCGTTGAAGTGATGTCCCGGTGTCTGGAAGCTGTGCGGGTCTGGATGGGGAGAAACAGGCTCCGACTAAACCCCTCCAAGACTGAGTGGCTGTGGCTGCCGGCGTCCCGATATAGCCAGCTGACGCCATCGCTGACTATTGGGGGCGAGACATTGGCCCCCACGGAGAGGGCTCACAACTTGGGCGTCCTCCTGGACGCATGGCTATCTTTAGAAGAACACATGACAGCCGTGGCCAGGGGGGCTTTTTATCAGGTTCGCCTGATATGCCAGTTGCGTCCCTTTCTAGATCGGGACTCCCTACGCACAGTCACCCATGCTCTCGTGACTTCCCGCCTGGACTACTGCAACGCTCTCTACATGGGGCTCCCCTTGGGGTGCACCCGGAGGCTCCAACTGGTCCAGAATGCGGCCGCGCAGGGAATTATGGGAGCGACGTGGCGCTCCCACGTGACACCTCTCCTGCGCGAGCTGCACTGGCTCCCGGTGGTCTTCCGGGTGCGCTTCAAAGTGTTGGTGACCACCTTTAAAGCGCTCCATGGCTTAGGACCTGGGTACTTGCGGGACCGGCTTCTGCCGCCAATAGCCTCCCACCGGCCAGAAGGATGGAAGGCTAAGTCAACCTTGAGCCGGTCAGGATCGAACAGTTGTAGTCCGCCAGCAGCCTGCGTAGCTGGCAGCAGAATCGGATAGCAAGGAGACTGGGGAAGAACATGGACCAGTTCTGGAGTCTGGGGAAGGGTTCTGCATCAGAGGCAGAGATGGGGCCATCTCTACGGACTACGGACTCTATGTGTAGACTCCGTAGTCTCCAGAGTCAGATAGCAGAGAGGCAGAGGAACAGGAGGGGCCTGTTCCTAGTGTGTGCATGTGCAGAACTGCCAAACGGCAAGAACAGGTGATCACACACAAAGCACGTGCACAAAGAGAACCGGTGGTAACGGCGGTTGCAACCCACCACTGGAATGAAGGAGTAACTTCCTAACAGTGAGAACAATGAACCAGTGGAACAGCTTTCCTCCAGAAGTTGTGTGTACTCCATCATTGGAGGTCTTTAAGAAGAGATTGGACAGTCACTTGTCTCAAAGCATGTATAGGGTCTCTTGCTTGAACAGAGAGTTGGACGAGAAGACCTTCAAGGTCCCTTCCCACGGGGGAGCTGCTGGGGGTTCGTAGGGGTTCAGGAGAAGCGGTTCAGAAAACCCCCAAATCCCACTTCTGGTTGGCCCTGCCCACTCTGCCCCTCCCCTCCCAGGCGTCCCCACATGGCCTGTTTTGGATGCAAGTAAGTGCAGGGCACAGGCAGAGGTTTGAGAAGGGCAAAAAATGGGCCTACCAAAGGTATGGGCCCGTTTCTGGCCTCTGGAGCCTGAGGAGGCTGTTTTTTGTTTTTTTTTAAAAAATGATTTATATGCCGCCCTTCTCCAAAGACTCAGGGCGGCTTACAATGTGTTAAGCAATAGCCTTCATACTTTTGTATATTTTATACAAAGTCAGCTTATTGCCCCCACAAACTGGGTCCTCAATTTACCTACCTTAGAAAGGATGGAAGGCTGGGTCAACCTTGAACCTGGGGAGATTCAAACTGGTGTAACTGAAGACAGCTGGATGTTAATTACGGTGCTTAGTCTGCAGAGCTAAACCAGGCTCTTTTTGCCCTCCCGGAGGCTCGAGGAAAGCCCCTGGAGCCTGGGGAGGGCAAAAACACACACATCTCCACTGTGGTGCAGGAGGCCGACTAGGCCACGACCCCCATGGCAATGCCCACCCAGCAATCGGGCAGAGAACCCCTTGCTAAAATTTTTGAAGCCCACACCTCTCCCTTCCAGCTCTATTCTGATTGATTGATTGATTGATTGAGACAGACAAAGCTATCTTTGCTTGAAGCTAGCAGTGCTTTTCCGATATTGTTTTTATAGAAAACAATCTTTAATTCCGTGTCCTCCTTTTGTCTGTTCCAATTTCTGTATTTATAGGCCTCTTCCCAGTTCTGGCTGCTGTTAGAAGTGTAGCAAAGGGGAATTTCTATTTTAGACTTCAGTATTCTGCGGTCTCACACAGCTAACTGAGCCAAAAAGGGTAAACCATTTCTTTCATCTCCGTTGATGCTGGCCTTTTGTTACATTAGCACAGCCAAGGAACGTACGATTGTGTCTGAAGATTTAAAATAGTTACAAGGCTGGGGTTTTTTTTGGTTGTTTTTTTTTTGAACGGCTTGGGGACAAAATAAAAGAAGAAATAAAAGTTTTGCTGCTTGAAGTTCTCCCTCCTGCACAACAGGAGAGGGATCAGTCACAATGCAAAAGAGAGAGAGAGAGAGAGAGAGAGAACATAATTAAATCAGTATGGAATTAAAAGGGCTTGTACTATAGATGATGAAAAGACATCATTCTTCTCTCAGTTGGCCTGCCCATGTTACACTTCTGTGCAAAAATCCAAAGGGGGAAAAATTGCTATCTTGAAAGAGGATGAAAACATAAAAAAGTTTTCTGAAGCTGAAGCTCCGCTCTTGAAAAAAAGAGGACGCAGTGTCAATTCCGAAACAAACTTTATCATCGACAGATGCAACTTGATTCATCAAGAAAGCCCATCTAATCCAATTTAACAGAATAATGGAATGAGATAGAAGTATGCTCAAGTAGGACATTGTCCTCTCTGAAGTGAACCTAGCTGAAGTCCTCTTTTGCTGCCTCATAGTTGCCGTGAACTCTGACAGGGAGGGGAATGTAGATAGACTGGCTAGCAGTCGAAACAAAAAGCTTTCTTGTGGGAACCAAGGTCATCCCAACAGGTGGCAGTTGGAGGAGGAGGAGGAGAGAAGTGACCAAGGAACCCACCAAATGCCCTAATTGGACAATGTGACCTATGACACTTGGGGGAGGAGGGAAAGACAATTGCTCTTTTAATTATGTCACACGCGCAAGAAAACTTTCAGAGTTGTTTTTCACTAGCTGTGCCGATATGATATACCTAATAAACAAGTTCTTTGAGGAATCTATCTGCCTCAGAGTTCTAGTTTTGGCTTGTGCCTTACTTGTAATGCTGACAGATACTCTATTCCACTACATCTCAACCTT
The DNA here is from genome assembly GCA_030761175.1 of Masticophis lateralis. NCBI lineage: Eukaryota > Metazoa > Chordata > Lepidosauria > Squamata > Colubridae > Masticophis > Masticophis lateralis. The sequence continues at coordinate 6,888,874 of JAUDYJ010000014.1, forward strand.
TGATTCACCATGGATCAGTGATGGGATTCAGCCAGTTCGCACCACTTCGGGAGAACCGGTTGTTAACTTTCTGAGCAGTATGGCAAACTGGTTGTTGGAAGAAATAATTAGGGCAGAGAACTGGTTGTTAAATTACTTGAATCCCACCACTGCCATGGATGCTGTTTAAATACAGTTTTTGACCATGGCCCCCAAGACTAAACTAGGGGGAGACATGATAGCACTGTTCCAATATTTGAGGGGCTGCCACAGAGAGGAAGGGGTCAAGCTATTTTCCAAGGCACCCAAAGGCCAGAAAAAGAATAATGGATGGAAACTGATCAAGGAGAGATTCAACCTAGAAATAAGGTGAGATTTTCCGACAGTGAAAAACAACAACAGATGTTGCCTTCGGAAGTTGTGGGAGCTTCATCCCTGGAAGCTTTCAAGAAGAGATTAGACTGCCATCTGTCAGAAATGGTGTAGGGTCTCCTCCTGCTTGGCTAGATGATCTACAAGATCCCTTCCAACTCTGTTAATTTAATCTAAAAACTCCAGATTTAAATCATAACCTTTCTTCAAGCCTTTGTGGACCACCCTGTGATGACATCACAGGCCCCCAGGGATCCACAGACCACAGGTTGAGAACCATTGCTCTATTCTATAAATCACTCCTATTAAGAGACCCTAACAGAAGCAATTTGTAAAAATTGGTTCTGCTCCAAGGCTTGAATTGTGTGGCTCCGATTTCGGTTTGCTGAATTGATTCAAAAGAAATCCATATTTGACACAAAAGCACTCAAACCAGATTGAAGATATCTGATCTGATGGCTCAGTCCCTCTTTTCCATTTCAATTTGGAAAGCCGGCATGATTCAGACGGAATCTCTAAATCTTTTGCACTGAGTGCTCAAATTCTTAACCATCAGAATCAATGAAACATCAAACTGAATCTCCATATCAATGCTAAGTACAACCTTGGTACAACTGTTGGCTGTTGTCAAAATGAACAGAGATTTGATGTTTTACCTTACAGAAAGATAGAATGTTTGTTTGTTTGTTTGATTGATTGATTTCTACAACTGCCCATCTGGAGACTTTAGACAAAGTGCAGAGAAGAGCAACTAAGATGATTAAAGGCCTGGAGACTAAAACATATGAGGAACGGTTGCAGGAATTGGGTACGGCTAGTCTAGAGAAAAGAAGGACTGGGGGGACATGATAGCAGTCTTCCAATATCTCAGGGGTTGCCCCAAAGAAGAGAGAGTCAAGCTATTCTCGAAAGCTCCTGAAGGCAGGACAAGAAGCCATGGATGGAGACTAATCAAGGAGAGAAGCAACATAAAATTAAGGAGAAATCTTCTATCAGTGAGAACAATTAATCAGTGAGACAGCTTGCTCCCAAAAGTTGTGGGTGCTCCATCACCGGAGGCTTTCAAAAAGAGCCTGGGCCAGGGGTGGGATTCTACTGGTTTGGGACGGTTCAGGCGAACCGGTAGCTCCGATGATCAGCTGGGAGTGAACCAGTTCGTTCTGATGATCAGCTGGGCCCGTCCCCCTGCCACTGCGGTTTATTTACCTTTATTTCCTTTGTTTGAAGCCCAGCTGATTGTGTTGTGGACCGCCAGCAGCCTGAGGACCTGGCGGCTAAGTCGGATAGCGATAAGGCTGAGGACAAATATGGGCCAGTCCTGGAGGCTGGGGAAGGCCCGGATGAGGGGTCTGCGTCGGAGGCAGAGATGGGGCCAGGGCCATCGGGGAGTGAAGTGCAGACTCCGGAGCCTCCAGAGGCTGACAGTAGAGATGATCGCGTGGCTCAGCTGGGCAGGGATTTTTGCTACCAGTTGTCCGAACCACCCGCCTCCATCGTTACTGGATAGGGCGATCCGGTCCGAACCGGGAGCATTTCATCCCTGTCCTAGGCCCAAAAACAGGCCCTGGGGGGGTTATGCCGCACCCCTCCCGTGCCCTGTTTTGGGCCTAGCAGGCCTCCCTGCAGCCTCCTGAGCGCAAAGATGGGCCATGGGGGGCGTGCCGTTCCCCCCTCACTCCCCCTGTCACCCCACACATGCGCGTGTGACTCCTGTCCCCTGTGCATGCCAGCGCAACCCCCTGCAACATGCACGCACATCTCCTGCATGCGTCCCGCCCCCCACACATCCCAAAAATAGAGCATTTTGGGCTCAATGGTGATCATAAGTCAAGAACTGCCTATAAAGCTAGGTGCTCATAAAAGTGAGCTAGGTGGCTAGGTGGCTAGGTGGCTCAGTGGTTAAGACTCTGAGTTTGTAAATCAGAAAGGTCGGTGGTTCGAATCCCTAATACAAGTCTCTCCTGCTGAGCAGGGGGTTTGACTAGATGACCTCCAAGGTCCCTTCCAACTCTGTTATTCTGTTATTCTGAAGAAGGGCTGAAAGGCAAACAACAGTTCCGTAGTTGTCTGTAAGTGAATTAAACTGAGCAGAGTGTTAAGAATCCCACAGGCTCCAATTAGCTCACTTACTCTGTGGCTGAATTGTCCTAAACAAGCAGTAATTTGAATAGGAAACACTTTACACAGCAGGAATTTAACAGCCGGAAAAGAGCAGGGAGAGAGAAAAAAAAATCCGCTTTTCGACGCATTCAAACATCAAGTGCGTTTATGGGGAATTAGACAGCATTGTTGTGGAATGGAGAAGCAGTTCTCTCCCACCGCATGGTCTTTATTTTCTCTTTCTGACACAAATATGTCATCGGGTTGCCCAGTCAGCAGACAAGCCCAATGAGATTAAGACCATCGTGATTGTGAAGCTTCTGCGGGACTCACAATTGGGTTAGTCCTGGAGAGTAAAAGCTATTTTAGATGGGAAGTGAAGTGGCTGATGGTGTTAGTCTCGAAAGACACATCACCTCGTATGAAGCTCCCACAACTTCTGAAGGCAACTTCTGTTCAACTGGTTGATTGTTATCACTGTCAGAAAATTTCTCCTTATTTTCAGGTTGTTCAGCTGGTATTGTTCAGTTTTCATCCATTATTCCTTTTCTAGCCTTTGGGTGCTTTGGAGAATAGCTTGACCCACTCCTCTCTGGGGCAGCCCCTCAAATATTGGAAGACTGCTATCCTGTCTTCCCTGGTCCTTCTCTTCACTAGTCTACCCAGGCCCAGTTCCTGAAACCATTGTTCATGTTTCAGTCTCCAGGCCTTTAATCGTCTTAGATAGATTCAGATTAACAGAGTTGGGACCTTGTAGGTCATTTAGTCCAGCACCACCACCCACACCTAAGCAGGAGACCCTACACCATTTCTGACAGATGGCAGTCCAATCTCTTCTTGAAAGCCTCCAGTGATGAAGCTCCCACAACGTCTGAAGGCAACTTCTGTTCCATTAGTTGTTTGCTCTCACTGTCAGAAAATTTCTCCCTATTTCTAGGTTGAATCTCTCCTTGTTCAGTTTCCATCCATTATTCCTTTTCTGGCCTCCAGGTGCTTTGAAAAATAGCTTGACCCCCTCCTCTCTGGGGCAGCCCCTCAAATATTGGAAGATGCTATCATGTCTCCCCTGGTCCTTCTCTTCTCTAGACTAGCCAGGCCCAGTTCCTGCAACCATTTTTCGTATGTTTTAACCTCCAGTCCCCTCATCATCTTGGTTGCTCTTCTCTGCACTCTTTCTAGGGGTGTCAAACTTGATTTCATTGAGGGCCGTATCCGGGTTGTGATTGACATCTGGGGGGGGGGATTGGGGGCGTGACCATCTCGATGTCACTCATCAAGCCTGTGTTTTTGGCTGAGATGGCCTCCTGCAGCCCTCTGCCAGTGAAAACAGAGCTCGGGGAGGCTGCCCGTTTTTGCTGACAGACGGTTGCAGGAGGCTGTCATGGTTGAAAATGGAGCCTGGCGGGCCATGCGTGGCCCTCCTGAGCTCCGTTTTCACTGGCAGAGGCACCGTGGGCCAGTCTTTCACTGTTTCCAGGGTAGGCCCATGGATCTAAGCACCCCGTGGGCCCAATCCAGCCTCCAAGCCTTGAGTTTGACACCCCTGTTCTAGAGTCTCAACATATACTATTTTTATAGTGTGGTGACCAAAACTGCATGCAATATTCTAGGTGTGGTCTCACTAAGGCTTTACAGAGTGGTATTAGTACCTCCCTTGATCTTGAGTTTTTCCAAGATCAGCCAGGTGGAGCCCTAACTTGCAGCTCTCTTGATTCCAATTACAATCCTGTTTCTGTTCCCAAGATTTACAGAGCTGCATTGGGACAATTATTATTTCCCAGGGCTATTGTGAGCTTCAAGGAGAGGCTGTGGCATTGGCCGTTGTAAGCCCTTTGGAGAAAGGGCAAGATTGCCCAGGAGTTAATTATCTCACAAAGATCCTTCTCTCAATTAAGCACAACTGCCGGTGGCTGCCAGATGTGAACTGATAGATGTTGGCAGTAACCTTCTGCAGGTATTGAAAAAAAAAACAACTTTGATGCTTCACCAGCTCGGCTTCACCAGCTGTTTATCACTTCATTAGGCCAGACTCATCACCTCTCTCTAAACATCGTTCAGAACAAAATGAGCAGTAAATTGTTAATAAATGTCCTGGCTCAGGCAGCATTCTGCATCGATACTTCTTGTAGGGGTAACAGGAATCAACCAAGGAGAAGCTTTGAGAATTTTTGACTGTGACTGTTGGCTAATATAATGGCTTGTAAGTCTGCCCTTGTACCAAAATTGCCATTAGGAGGACTCTAAAGGACACGTTTCACCCAACCCAGGACTGTTCCTCCTCCCATTCTTCTTCTTCTTCTTCTTCTTCTTCTTCTTCTTCTTCTTCTTCTTCTTCTTCTTCTTCTTCTTCTCCTCCTCCTCCTCCTCCTCCTCCTCCTCCTCCTCCTCCTCCTCCTCCTCCTCCTCCTCCTCCTCCACCTCTATCTCCTCTATCTCCTCCTCTTCTTCCTCTTCCTCTTCCGCACCACCACTACCACCAATAGGACAATGTTTAATAATCTCCTTTACCTTGAGTGTATACCTCAAAGTTTTCCAAGACCTCCTTATCTTCCTCCTTCTCCACCTCTTCCTCTTCCTCCTCCTCCTCCTCTTCTTCTTTTCTTCCTCCTCTTCTTCACTTCCTCCTCCTCTTGTTGTGTCTAAGCAGGGGGTTGGACTAGAAGACCTCCAAGGTCCGCTTCCAACTATTCTATTCTATTCTATTCTATTCTATTCTATTCTATTCTATTCTATTCTATTCTATTCTATTCTATTCTATTCTATTCTACTCACCACTGTCCTTGAAAAATCCTTTCCTCGCTCAGCATGTCAGCATTGAATTTAAGAAGATCGGTTTGCAGTTTGCACCCACCATATCCAAAGCTTCTTTAATCTAATCTCTCGCTCACTTTGAAAACATCCTGCTGATTGCAGGGAAACCAGGCGTTGTAACTGCTGGAGTAGAAATTCTTCCTTGCATTTAATCTCTGCCTTGTGATGAAACGCTTTGTGACATGCCGGGACGGGAGCTATCCCAGGGAAAGCATTTTCTGTCTCCAAGGATGAGTCCATTCTTTGAGTTGTTTAGGCTGCCTCTGTCAGGGGATGGATCTGGGCTTCTCTTGGAAGGGCAAGCGTGGTGGTCCTTCGCGGAGACGGCAACAATGCACCAAGGTTTAGGTGCCAGAGACATCAAAAGATTGCAGATTAACAGTGTTGGAAGGGACCTTGTAGGTCATTCAGTCTAACCCCTCTGACCAAGTAGGAGACCCTACACCATTTTTGACAGATGGCAGTCCAGTCTCTTCTTGAAAGCCTCCAGTGATGAAGCTCCCACAACTTCTGAAGGCAAGTGGTTCCATTGAATATAGAATAATAGAATTGGAAGGGACCTTGTAGCAGGGGTGGGTTCTAATTTTTTTTACTACCGGTTCTGTGGGCATGGCTTGATGGTCATGTGATAATTCTGTAGGATTTAGCAGAGGTACTGGTCTACCAGGCTTTTAACTGCTTGCAGAGCTCTACCGGTCTACTCATTTATTTTTGCAGGCACCAGTCTACTTGTTTGTTTTTGGAGGCACTGGTCTACCTATTTGTTTTTTCAGACACCAGTCTACTCATTTGTTTTTGGAGGCGCGGTCTACCACTAAACTGCCTTTTACCATTGATCAGCTGTAGGGCGGCTCTTTGAAGCCGAGCGGCAAGAGTTTAAACAGTTTTTTTCCTTCTAGCTGATCAGCTGGGACTCAGGAGGCAGCAATAGATTAGGGATGGGCCAAATGAAAGGTAAGAATAATGCAGGGCAGGTGGAGGGGCAGAACCAGTTTGGTGACATCATATCGTCACCGCTACCAGCTCGGCGGAACCAGGCCGAACCGGGAGGAGCCCACCAGTGCCTTGTAGGTCATTTAGTCCAACCCTCTACCCAAACAGGAGACCCTATGCCATTTCTGACAGATGGCAGTGCAATCTCTTCTTGAAAGCTCCCAGGGATGAAGCTCCCACAAGTACGGAGGGCAATTTCTGTTCCATTGGTTGATTGTTCTCACTGTCAGAAAATGTCACCTTATTTCCAGGTTGTGTCTCTCCTTGTCTGGCCTTCAGATGCTTTGGAAAATAGCTTGACTCCCTCCTCTCTGTGGCAGCCCTTCAAATATTGGAAGACTGCTATCCTGCCTCCTCTGGTCCTTTTCTTCACTAGACTAGCCAGACCCAGTTCCTGCAACTGTTCATCGTATGTTTTAGCATTCTGTCCCCTCCTCATCTTGGTTACAGATTAACAGAGTTGGAAGGGATCTTGTAGGTCATCTAGTCCAACCCCCTGCTCTAGCAGGAGATCCTATACCATTTTTGACAGATGGCAATTCAGTCTCTTGAAAGCCTCCAGTGATGAAGCTCCCACAACTTCTGAAGGCAACTTCTGTTCCATCCGTTGATTGTTCTCACTACCAGAAAATTTCTCCTTATTTCTAGGTAATTTCCTTCCCCCCACCCTTCTTTTTATCACCCTCTGTGCCTATTTTCGTCCCTGCTTCCAGATATATTGATGCCACTCCATTCCTTGTATGACAGTAATAATGATTAGACTCAAAGGCTAACAGAAGCAGAAGACTGAGAAAAAAAAGAATGAGGAAGGATGTATTCAATCGTCCCAGGGGAAGAAGGAAAAATGTGATAAAAAACTGCAGTGCAACAGCGTAGCATCCAAAGGGGATAATATTGCTGGTGAGATTTTCAAGAGAGATTGCAACACGGGAAAAACCGCAGCACCTCCTCTATCCTCCCGGCGCTTCTCCTTGGAGAATTAAGTGAGGATTTGTGACTTGCAAGTGACGGATCGATAGTTATTTGTGAAAAGCCGGCACTAAAATGGGACAAGGGGAGATTAGCCAGATGATCACCTGGGTGTCCATCACTCTGGGTTTTGTGCTCTTAGTCAGGAGAAGTTTATCTTCCATCCTTTAACTTGAGTCGAGGCTAAGCGAAGATCTGCTGAGGGGAGGGATTTAAACACCCATTCTCCAACACAACAGAGAGGGAGGGAAGGGGGAGGGAGGGAGGGAGGGAGGGAGAGAATTAGAAAAAATAAGGCGCAGGTGGCATCCTTGGAATGGGCCAAGTACTCCTTGATATCTTGAAATGGGAATGGGACTTTTAATTTCTGTTCCTCTTATTCTGTCACACAAGTTTCAACTTTAGTGTATGGAAATCCTCTGTTGTGATCTGCCAGCAGCTTGTGGAGCTGCACAGCTGATCATTGAAAATGCCAGTTCGGACGAATTGGTAGTTTTTTTTAACTACCAGTTTGTCCAAACCGGTAGCTTGTTTTTACTACTGGTTCACTCGAACCGGTAGTTTTTATCAGTACCGGTTTGCCCGAACCGGTGCGAACTGGTAGCATTTCACTCCTAGTTGAAGGACTTCCTGTTTAGCATGTTAGCGAAACAAGCCCATCTCTTGAAAAGAAGGAGGAAGGGATTGAAGAATTTCTCCGAACCAAATTATTTTAGTGATCTTCCCTCTAGATATTTTTTTTTATGTGTTGGAGAAAAGAGACAGGAGGCTAAATGTCAGGTCAAAAACAATATGAGAGGAGTTATTTAGTCTTCTGCGATACGCCGAAGAATTTCTTCCGGGAACTTGTCAACTTGGCAGAAGGTAAAATATAAGATCCACATACAGAGTCTGTCTAAGAAAAGGATAAACTTATATAAGTTTCCGCCCTGAGTCCGTAAGGAGAAGGGCGGTATATAAATCTAATTAATTAATTAATTAATTAATAAATAAATAAATAAATAAATAAATAAAATCTTATTTCTGGTCCACATCAGTTTTCAACATTTCTATCGCCGTCAACTGGGTGTGTATGTCATACTAAACCATGGTTTATTTCAACTGTGTTTTATTGAACAAACCAGATTTGTTTCAAATTGTACAACATGCTAAGTTACAGGGGTCTTACATTCTAACTTCCTCGGCCAACCTTCAACCGCAATTGAGCCCAACATTTATGTTGCTCAGTGAGAAATTTGCGAAGTGAATTTTGCTTTGTTTTGTGACTTTTCTTACCACCGTTGTTAAGTGAATCACTGCAGTTGTTCGATTAGTCACACGGTGGTTAAGTGAATCTGGCTTCCCTATTGACATTGCTTGTCAGAAGGTCACAAAAGCGGATCTCCTGACCCCGGGACACTGCGACTGTCATAAATATGAGTCAATTATCACACATCCGAATGTAAATCATGTGACCATGGGATGCTGCAAAAGTCATAACTGTGAAAAATGATCCTAAATTGCTTTGTCACTGCTGTTGTAACTCCGAACAGTCACTAAATGAATTGTTGTAAGTCGAGGACTACCTGTACTTGGGAGGGAGACTCACAACTATGGTGTACGTCCAGTGGTGGCTTTCAGAAATGCTTAACACTGGTTTACCCCCCGCATACATGCTCGCTTTGCATGCATGCACGCCTTTGGTGCATGTGCCTGGCCTTCCACGCATGATCTTTGCTCACGTGGGTGCCTTCCGTGCATGTGAACGGCCTCGAAAATGTGGCTAAATAGAATGTCTTTATGCTAGGGTGGGTGGCAGTGGCTGCTACCAGTTCGCCCGAACTGGTCCGAATTGGCTGAATACCAGCTCTGTGTACATCTAGCCCGGGGTCGGCAACCTTAAACACTCAAAGAGCCACAAAGTTCCTAACCAGAAGCTCCCTATTCAATTCTGGAGCCAACCAGAAGTCCAATTCCCCCACCATAGAGTCTCCTCCTAGCATGGCGTCCTTTTTCCTCTACCTGTCCTAACCGAATGCCCTATCAATTGTGGAGCTGATCAGCGACAGGGAGCCGCAGCAGAGGGATGAAAGAGCCACATCCGGCTCCAGAGCCACGGGTTGCCGACCTCTTGTCTAGCCTAGACATGGCCGAGTTGAAGAACAAACATAAGCCTCTGGTCTCCACTTCAAAGGTCAAGAATAGACAGAGATCAACCTTCTCAGCCCCCAACCATGTTCTTGGCTTCAAGATTGACTTCACATCGCTGTTCAATTTGCAGCGTTCCTCAGGGACACAAACTGATTGTCTAATGCAGCACTAAGCCCTAAACCGTAGTTTATCAGTTACAGGGCTTGATCGGCCTAAAACTAGACTGAAATTAAAAATGAACGAACTGCATTAGGGTTGATTGTGATGGATGAGCCCAACTTGCCCATAGTCAACACATTTGTCTTGAAGCTGCAACCTTCAGTTGACTTCCAGAAAAGCTATGTCAGACTTGACTGATTTGCTTGAGGGACAGCAAATATTCCGGCCAATATTTGATGGCCTTTGCATGACAATCAGTCATCATAAACCCAATTCCATTCATTAGAAGGTGAAGAAGACTCCATGGCAAATTTCCATATTACCATTAACCTGGGAGAAGAGAAGAGAATAGGATCTGGAAGGGACCTTGGAGGTCTTCTCGTCTAGCTCTCTGCTCAAGCAGGAAACCCTACTCCATTTCGGACAAGCGCCTGTCTCGTTTCTTCTTAAAAACCTCCAGTGATGGAGCACCCACGATTTCTGGAGACAACTTCATTTCCACTGGTTAATTGTCCTCACTGTTAGGAAGTTTATCCTCAATTCCAGGTTGCTTCTGTCCTTGATTAATTTCCATCCGTTGTTTCTTGTCCTGGGTTAACCCCCTCTTCTTTGTGACAGCTCCTTAAATACTGGAATACTGCTATCATGTCATCCCTAATTCTTCTTTTCTTTAGACTAGCCAAACCCAAATCCTGCAGCCGATTAAAACTTCCAGGACGGGCTACAACATTTTCCTGGAAAATAAGATTCTTCAATTCTGGCTTAAATTCAACATGGATTTTAAGTTCTTGGGTATCACCATCCTGACTAATCCTCGATTTACAACAGTTTATGCGCTGATCTAGGATTCCTGGGTCATCAAAACACACGAATCGTCCCAAAAACCTCTTTTATTGCAACAGCCATGGATTCTGTCCATTCACAGATGAGTCCCAAATAGCTGTAAAGCGTTCTTCAGGAGCCTGGTGGAGCAGTGGACTAAAGCGCTGTTAAATAGCACTTAGCTGCCAACTGCCTGCAATTTCTGCAAGTTTGAATCTCACCAGGCTCAAGGTTGACTCAGCCTTCCATCCTTCTGAGGTAGATAAAATGAGGACCCAGATTGTGGGGGCAATAAGTTGACTTTGTATAAAAAAGAACACCGCTTAGGAGGGCCCCAAAAGCCCTACTAAGCAGGTATATACAAAAGTATGAAGGCTATTGCTTAACGCATTGTAAGCCGCCCTGAGTCTCTGGAGAAGGGCGGCATATAAATCGAAACAATAAAATAAATAAATAAAATAAATAAGGCTGATAATCACCCACCTTTATCTCCCCTGACACGCTGCCAAAGACCTAATTAGCAAAGCCACACGGAGTCCAGAATCAAACAGAGCTTCAGGCTTTAAACTGCACAGAATGAACAAACGTTGCTTCCTGCAAAGGCTCATGTGCCTTTGCTCCTCTTTCAAGTCATATGGGAGGGGCCAATCATCTCCCAGCCCTACTGCCAAGTCGTCCCTTTTGTTTTAGCTGTTCTTGCCTTCTGGTAGCTCTGTGCATGCACACACTGGGAACAGGCTCACACTGTTCTTCCGCCTCGCTGATGTCAGCACATAACACCAGATGGCCCTGATCCACTCTCTGCCTCTGATGCAGACCCCTCGTCCGAGCCTTCCCCAGACTCCAGGACTGGCCCATGGTTCTCCCCAGCCTCCTCGCTGTCTGACTCTACTGCCAGCTCCGCAGGCTGCTGGCAAACCACAACAGTTTATTTAGTAACCGTTCAAAGTTACCACAGCCCTGAAAAAAGCAACTTGCAAGTGGTTTTCACATGTATAATTGTTGCAGAATCCTCAATCAAAATTCTGGTGCTTGGTGAGTGATGAATGCAGTGAACTGGGGTCATGTGATCCCCATTGACTTTGCTTGTCAGAAGGTTGCAAAAGGGATCACGAGCCCGGGACACTGCAACCATCATAAATATGAGTCAGTTGCCAAGAGTCTGAATTTTGATCACTGGACCATGGAGATGTTCCAACGGTCATGTGAAAAAGTTCAGTACCATGGTAACTTTGACGGTCACTAAATAAACTGTTGTAAGTGGAGGACTAGCTGTATTCTCCAAAGCACCTGAGAGCAGGACAAGAAGTTATGTTTCAGGGTTCCAACGGATGCCCTAATTAAATCATGAGCCTCGAGCCAAGCTTCAAAAGAAATCCAGTTATTTTTTAGGAGCTTCATGTCAGTACGGTCCAACGAAGCCAACTCTGACCCCACGTAATTTACACCCCAATCATGACCCTGTTTTCCCCCTCCCCCTAGGGCGTGTCATCAATCACATTCACCAACGAAGCAATTTTGCGGGTTGTAGAAGTCACTCCCCTCCGGCCGCTGTGAGTAACCTTGGGAGACAGCCTTGAGAGAGATATGTCTGGAATGTGCTCCTGTTTTTGGCTGCCATGTTGCTTCATCGGTTTCTCATCCCCCTTGCCTATGGCAAATCAAGAGCAGACCAGGGATGCTTTGTGAGTTGACACTATGGATGGAAGCTCAGCAGGAGGAGACCCAACCTGGAACTAAGGAGAAGTTTCCTAACAGTGAGAACCATCAACCAACAGAATGGCTTGTGGGTGCTCCATCGCTATAGATTTTCAAGAAAAGACTGGACAACCCTTTATCCAAGATGGTATGAGGTCTCCTGCCTTGGGCAGGGGGTTGGACTAGAAGACCTCTGAGGTCCTTTCCAGCTCTATGAGCTTTATATTATTTCCAACTCAATGGCCATGGTGTCCTCCAAGTCTGGGAACTGCAGAATGGTTTTATCTCTTCTTGGCACGTGCTATCAGGAGAGAGAGAGAGAGAACAAAATACTGTTTATGAATTCTATTAATATGGAGGCTCGCAATTATCCTTACAATTTTATTGCCCTAATTATTGATCTTTCCTTGGAGCAGAAGGTAAGAGAAAACATAATTAAGCTGCCGAGATCTTAACGCCGCTTCTTACAAATATGACCAGAGGAAACCAAAGAGGTTATAGCCAACTAACCTATTACTCAGGAGTATCAGAGAAAACCTGGTTTGAACTTCCCACCCAGAAGGAATGGAAGATGCTCTATTTCATAGCAATCCCCATAGCTGAGTGTCTTCTCCAACTTTGCCCAGTCTCTGGAGTTTGATCACGTGACCATGGAGATGCAGCAGTGGTCGCTAAGTGTGAAAAGTCACTTTTCCCCAGTGCCATTCTAAACCTTGAACCATCACTAAACAAACTGTTGTAAGCAGTGGTGGGTTTCAAACATTTTTACTACCAGTTCTGTGGGTGTGGCTTGGTGGGCATGGCATAGCTTGATGGGCATGGCTTGATGGGCATGGCAGGGGAAGGATACTGTAAAATCCCCATTTCCTCCCAATCAGCTGGAACTTGGGACGCAGAGAATAGATGGGGGCAGAGCCAGTCAGAATTTTTACTACTGTTTCTCCGAACTACTCAAAATTTCCGCTACTGGTTTTCCAGAACTGGTCAGAACCTGCTGAAACCTACCTCTGGTTGTAAGTTACAATGCCTTGGTACGGTCATACTTGGAATACTGTATCCAGTTTTGGTCACCATGATATAAAAAAGATGTTGAGACTCTAGGAAGTGTGCAGAGAAAAGCAACAAAGAGGATTAGGGGACTGGAGGCTAAAACATAGAATAAAATTCTTTATTGGCCAAGTGTGATTAAACACAGAAGGAATTTGTTTCCGGTGTGTACATACAACAATAGTGATAAGCAGCAAAGTTATAGTCATAAGGAGATAAGGAGATAGGTAATAGGAAGGATAAGAATAACGATGGTAATACTGCCTTTTTAGATCGTTTGACAGTGTTGTGAGAATTAATTGTTTAGCAGAGTTGCTTAACATATGAAGAACGGTTGCAGGAATTGTCCAGTTTAAGAAAAGAAGGAGTAGGGGAGATATGACAGCAGTCTGCCAATATTTCAGAGGTTGCGACAAAGAAGAGGGAGTCAAGCTACTCTCCAAAGCCCGAGGGCAGGACAAGAAGCAATGGGTGGAAACCAATCAAGAAGAGAAGCAACCTAGAACTAAGGAGAAATTTCCTGACAATTACAACAATTAATCAGCGGAACAACTTGCCTCCAGAAGTTGTGGGTGCTCCAACACTGGACATTTTTAAGAAGAGAGTAGACAACCATTTGTCTGAAATGGTATAGGGCTTCCTGTTTGAGTACGGTGTTGGACTAGAAGACCTCCAAGGTGCCTCCCAATTTTGTTATTCTGTTGTGTTCTCCAAATCAGCTAAGGCTGGACAAGAAGCAATGGATGGAAACGAATCGAGAACCAACCTTGAACTAAGGAGAATTCTCCTGACAGAGCAATTCATCAGTGGAACAACTTGCCTCCAGAAGTTGTGGGTGCTTCAGCACTGGAGGTTTTTAAGAAGAGAGTGGACAGCCATTTGTCTGGAAAGGTATGGGGGTCTCCTGCTTGAGTACGGGGTTGGACTAGAAGACCTTGGTTGGACTCCAAGATCCCTTCCATCCAATTCTGTTCTTCTGAGGACTACTTGTAACCTCCTAGCTAACTGATCGTGTTCCATCAGGAGGTTTGTTTTTCTAACAGAGCTGTCACTCACTCGGTCCCAAATCTTGGATCCTTTGGGCAGTCGTATGCTTTATGAGATCAAACCATTCTGCAGAACCCGGACTTAGGGGACACCATGGCCATTTGAGTTGGAAACAATATAAAACTGATAGAGCGGGAAAGGATCTCAGAGGTCTTCTAATCCAATCCCCTGTTGTGACCAGGACCAAGTAGTTATTATCAGATACAATCAGTCCTAAACAAATGTATTTTATCAGAATAGCTGAGAATTACTTCATTCTCAGCTTAGTCCAAATTAAGTCCAAAACAAATCCTTCATAAACAATCCTTCAGCCTTATCGCCAACCTTTGTCTACTTTGGCACCCTGCCAAAGGCTTTTCTTAGCAAAAGTTCAGAAGCAAGACACACCGCCAAGAAGCAAAATGTAGCAATGTTGCTTTCCTACAAAGTTCCCAAGAACCGTTGCTGCTCTTTTAAGCTTTCTGGGCAGGGCCAATCATCTCCTGGCCTTACTCCAGAGTCGTCCTTTTTGCTTTAGCTGCTCTTGCCTTCTGGCAGCTCTGTGCATGCGTGCACTAGGAACAGGCTCCTCCTGTTCCTCTACCTCTCTGCAATCTGCCTCTGGAGGCTCCGTAGTCCACCCATTGCTCCCAAATGGCCCTGGCCCCATCTCTGCCTCCGACGCAGAGCCCTCGTCTGGGCCTTCCCCAGACTCCAGGACTGGCCCATGTTCCTCCCCAGCCTCCTCACTGTCCAACTCCACTGCTGTTGGTGGACCACAACACCCGCTGCCCAAGGCAGGAGACCTCATACCATCTCAGATAAAGAGCAGCAGAGGGGTTGGAGGCCTGCTGAGACTATGAAGCTTCTTCAAGATTGGGAAAGGAGAGTACGGAGCTATTTTGGAGGACAGAAACCTGAGGGGAAGGGAGGGGGAAAACCAATTTTCTAGCGTGGTAGGGAACAGAGAAGGAGGGGGATGTTTTTAGACTCTTGGAAAAGGAGAAGCATATGTTCCGTGCACTGAAGCGGAGCGCTAGAGATACACCGAAGTTGCACCGTCAAACATCAGCCATGCAAAAATTGTTGTTCTCCCGCCATCTGTCTGACTCCCTTCTGCTCTGCCTTGTCTTCCTCAATTAGACCACGGGCTGTTTAGTACCACACTTCCCCCACCAATGGAGAAAGGGTTGGAGAAGGAAGGTGACGGGACTCGCTGAGAGGGCTGAATGGATTCTTTTGGTTTTCAGAAAAGGCAAGAGCGATGCTTAGAGGTGGGGGTGGGGGTTGGGGTTAGGGTTAGGGTTAGGGCTAGGGTGTTTTTTGGGTGAAACAAACAAAAATTGCTCTTGTGACTTCGCTTTTGAGGGTCAAGAAATAGTTGGGTAGTTGAGGAAAAAAGTAAGCTTTGTATTGTAATCTTTTAAAATGAAATCCTTCCTCTATCGCTCTTCCTTCCCTTTTTATCCTTCTTTCTTTCTTTCCTTCTTTCCTTTCTTCCTTTCCTCCCTCTGTCTTTAACACTTTCTCTTTCTCCCTTCTCCTTTTATCCCTTTCATCTTTCCTTCCTCTCTCTCTTTCTCTTTATCCTTCCTTCATATCTCTCTCTCTCGCTTCCTTTTATCCATTAATCTTTCCTTTCTCTTCCTTCCTCTCTCTCTATTCCCCTTTTTCTATCATCTTTCCTTCCTTCCTCTCTTCTTTCTCTTTTTATCCTCCTTCCTTTCTCTCTCTCTTTCCTTTTATCCATCATTCATCTTTCCTTTCCTTCCTTCCTATCTGTCTTCCCTTTCCCTTTTATCCATCATTCATCTTTCCTTCCTTGCCTTCCTTCTTCTTTCTTTTTTATCCTGCTTCCTTTCTTATTTTCCTTCCTTCCTTCTTATCTCTTCCATTCCCCTTTTTTCTATCATGCATCTTTCCTTCCTTTCCTTCCTTCCTCTCTTTTTTGTTTTTATCCTCCTTCCTTTCTTCCTTCCTTTCCTTCCTTCCTATCTCTCTCTCTTTCCCTTTTATCCATCATTCATTTACTTTCTTTCCTTCCTCTCTCTCTTCTTTCTCTTTTTATCCTTCCCTCCATCCTTCCTTCTTTCCTCTCTCCCTTCCCCTTTTATCTATTGTTCATCTTTCCTTTCCTCCCTCCCTCCCACCCTCTTTACCACTCTCTCCTTCTCCCTTCCCTTTTTATCCTTCCTTTGCTCATATCAGTGATCCTTGCCCATTTAAACAATTTAAACAAACAAATTTAAACAAATTTAAACAAACAAACAAATTTGTTTCAAGATCCCCCACTTGATTCTCTACAGATGGAGTGTTATTTACCCAACTGGGAGGAAAGGTAACCCATCCATCCATCCTCCCATCCATGGAAGAAATGATAGAAAATTGAGTAGGCCATTTTTTTATTTTTATTTTATTTTATTTGGCAAATTCAGGAGGCTCCTTCAAAAGGGAGACACAATGCTGTGGTGTGTTCCTCCTCGCTGTGCTAAGAGAACCTCATCTACATCCCAGCAATGTTGTGGATTTCCTAGTTCCAATTGTTGTTTCTTGGTTTTTTCCTTGCCTTGTGCCTTAACACAACCAACACCATGAACATTTGTGCTGTTGCAACCTCTTTACCAAGACAATGAAGAACGGTTGCAGGAGTTGCGTATGTCTAGTTGAATGAAAAGAAGGACAAGAGGTGATATGAGAACCAATATGATGGTTAGAGGACTGGAGGCTAAAACATATGAAGAATGGTCACAGGAACTGGGTATGTCTAGTTTAATGACAAGAAGAAATAGGAGAGGCATGATAGCAGTCTTCCAATATCTCAGGGGCTGCCCCAAAGAAGAGGGAGTCAAGCTATTCTCCAAAGCACCTGAAGGCAGGACAAGAAGCAACAAGGAGAGAAGCAACTTAGAACTAAGGAGGAATTTCCTGACAGAACAATTAATCAGGGGAACAACTGGCCTCCAGAAGTTGTGAATGCTCCAACACTGGAAGTTTTTAAGAAGATGTTGGATAACCGTTTGTCTGAAGTGTTGTAGGATTTCCTGCCTAAGCAGGGGGTTGGACTAGAAGACCTCCAAGGTCCCTTCCAACTCCGTTATTCTATTCTATTCAATTTCTGAGGAGCTGCCACAAAGATGAGGAGGTCAACCTCTTCTCCAAAAGCACCAGAAGGCAAGACAACAAAGAATGGAGAGAAATTAATCAACGTGAGATCCAACCAAGAACTAAGGAATTTCCTGTCAATGAGATCAATTAATCAATGCAATGGAGGGCCTCCAGAAGTGCTGGGTACTCAGTGATGGGATTCAAGTAATTTAACAACCAGTTCTCTGCCCTAATGATTTCTTCCAACAACCATTTTGCCAAACTGCTCAGAAAGTTAACAATCAGTTCTCCCGAAGTGGTGCGAACTGGCTGAATCTCACCACTGTGGGTACTCCATTACCGGAGGCCTTTAAGAAGACAGCCACTTGTCTGGAATGGTATAGGATCTCCTGTTTGAGCAAGGGGTTGGACTAGAAGACCTCCAAGGTCCCTTCCACCTCTGTTATTCCATTGAGGCAGCAAACAAAACATAGGATCAGATTTTGAAAGCTGAACATGTCTAGTAGAGTCAGCCTTCTAATTTTTGTTTAAAAGGATCTAAGCTTTCATTGATTTATGGTCCATGCAGGGATATGAAGTAGGTGTGAGATTAAGTCAAGAACACATCTTAGTGCAGAAAAATAATGGAGGTGATTATTATTATTTTTTTACTTCATTGGATTCTGCTAGGGAAGGATTCATCATTATCCTAAATTGCAAATGAAAAACTGACATGAAGAAACTTGGAGGAAGAGAGGGAGAACACGTTTTTTTTTAAAGGTTGTGGTAAGCTCTCTTAGGGACATCTCTTAGTCTCTTAATTAATTAATTAATCTTAATTGTCTCTTAGGGATGCAGTGGCTCAGTGGCTAAGATGCTGAGCTTGTCGATCGAAAGGTTGGCAGTTCAGCGATTTGAATCCCTAGCGCCGCGTAACGGGGTGAGCTCCTGTTACTTGTCTCAGCTTCTGCCAACCTAGCAGTTTGAAAGCACGTAAAAAAATGCAAGTAGAAAAATAGAGACCATCTTTAGTAGGAAGGCAACAGCGTTCCATGCGCCTTCGGCATTAAATCATGCCGGCCACATGATCACGGAGACGTCTTCAGACAGTGCTGGCTCTTTGGCTTTGAAATGGAGATGTGCACCGCCTCCCAGAGTGAGGAACGACTAGCACATATGTGCAAGAGGAACCTTTACCTTTTACCTTTAAGCTCTCCAGCTCCATGATAGACCACATGTCAATTTCATGATCAAAGGTCACACGCACTCCTTAGAACTCAAAAAATTGACTCCCTCAGCTCAAATAATTATTTATGCTGGTGTAACTCCCTGACTAGGAATAAAAAAAATAATAAAATCTCTGTGGAACATATGCTTCCAAGTTTCTCACAACAGGATAAGCGATTGAAGGGAGAACTGCCAAGTATTTAGTGAATACCGGTAAAATCCAGGTGCTTCCTGCTTTAAACCAATTAAACATTTGAGTCTCTAGGAGGAATGTTTCTCCCCGTGGAGAATTTATCTTGTGAGATACCAGTTGCTTAAATTTGGCAGAGGGACAGAGAAGCTGTAGAACAGCTGTTGGGAAAAATACAACCGATTGGGTTAAACTCTAAGCCAGAGGAAGCCGTTTCAAAGGTCTTTTTTTTAAAAAAAAATCAATTAGGATTGACATTTGACAGTTGACATTATAATTGACTATTATAATTGTCAATTATAACTGACAGTTGTGGGGAATGGTTTTAATGTTGCAACTGCGTTAAAACCAGGAAGTAACGTCACGCTGCCATCGTTACTAGATCTCTGAACTACCTGCCACAATCGCTACCAGATCACCTGATCCAGTCCGAACTGGGAGCATTTCACCCTGCATGAGCCCCATCCATACATGTGCCCGGCCTCAAAACTGTGCCTTAATAGGATGGCATGGAGCTGGGGGGGGGGGGGGGGGTTGTAGGCTGGCCCACCTGCGATATCCGCTACTGGTTATGACCAGGGGTGGTATTCAGCAGGTTCTGACCAGTTCTGGAGAACCGGTAGCAGAAATCAGAGAACCGGTAGATACCACCTCTGACTGGCCCCACCCCCATCTATTCTCAGCCTCCTGAATCCCAGCTGATGAGGAGGAAATGGAGATTTTACAGTATCCTTCCTCTGCCATGCCCAGCAAGCCATGCCCACAGAACCGGTAGTAAAAAAAAATTGAATCCCACCACTGGTTATGTCTTCTCCAAGTGAAACATCAGCTACCGGACAACAGCTGCCTGTCAATTATGGAATGTGGGAAAGTCCTTCAGAGACAGGAAGAAGAGATGCTGCCTAGGGAACAGATAAGATAAGAGATAGCATAGCCCACAGCTACATAATGGGCAAGGCAAGAGGCTCAGTGGAGAGCATCCCTAGTTTCTCAGGCTATAAAGGAGATGGTGGGAGATTTGTACTTTCAGACTTGCAAGATTGATGTCTTCCTTATTCAGTAGACCAGGCAGGAAACGTAACCAGATGAGCTTAATTCTACTGTATTGTAAAGCCACAGAATCTTGTAAGTCTGAAAGTACAATTCTTTCGCTTTCCCTCCCACTAGGGAGGGTCCCTTCTCAGCCTCCTACTCCACCCACTATACATCTATGGGCTATGCTGTTTCTTATCTGACTCTTTCATAGGCAGCATCACCACCACACATCCACGCAGAAAGCAGACTCAAACCCACACTGATGATGAGGCATGACCACGGACCAGAAGCCAGACTGCAGCTGAATCATTAGCTACTTTAAACCCCTCCAATCCATACATGAAGCAGACTGACACCCACCATGAAAAGGTGGCACAGCCACAAACATGAAGCCAAACAACAGCAATGCAGCTCACCAGCTCAAATCCCCCTGCAACTCAGACTAACCCGAGCACAACCAAGCCCCCACCCAAACAGAACACACCCCCAGCCAATCAGAGCACAGCCAAGCTCCCACCCAATCAGTTCACACCCCCATTAGCAGTTAAAAGGAAGAAACAGCTGCGATCTCACATTGCTCCTAGAAGCACGAAGCTGAAAACACCAGCCTGAAGATGACGAATGAGACATCGTCGAAACGTTGCCAAGACACTTCCAATTTTATGCGGGAGAAAATCCGAATAACCAAAGACCTACATACAAACACTCGCGAAAACCTCAGAAAACATACACACACCCACACACACATCCTCAACATCCTTATGAATATTACCTATTTTTACTTCTGTTGTCTAACCACCTATACCATTTTTCCCAAACCGCATAATATTCCGAATCCTCTTTTTCTTTTAATTCTAAGGTTAGTTTATTCGTTTCAGCACATTCAAATATTTTTTGGATAATCAGTTCCTCTGGTGGTAAGTTATGTTCTAAAAAAAGTGCAGAGGAGAAGAACGAGGATGATTAGGGGACCGGAAACTAAAACATATGAAGAACGGTTGCAGAAGCTGGGCATGGCTAGTCTAGTGAAGAGAAGGACCAGGAGGGACAGGATAGCAGTCTTCCAATATTGCAGGGGCTGCCACAGAGAGGAGGAGGGGGGTCAAGGCCAGACAAGGAATAATGGATAGAAACTGATCAAGGAGAGATTCAACCTGGAAATAAGGAGGAACTTTCTGACAGTGAGAACAATCAACCAATGGAACAGAAGTTGCCTTTGGAAGTTGTGGGAGCTTCATCACTTGAGACTTTCAAGAAAAGACTGGACTGCCATTTATCAGAAATGGTGTAGGGTCTCCTGTTTGGGGGGTGGGTTGGACTAGATGACCTAAAAGATCCCTTCCAACTCTGTTAATGTGTTACCAATATTGCGCAAATGCAATTCTTGCTGCTGTTAGTATATGTAGGATCAGATATCTTATTTTTTAAAATCAGATTTAGTTTTTAATATTTCCAGGAGAAATGTTTCCGGATTTAACTCAATTTGGCAATTTATTAAATCTTGTAGCCAATCTTGTATTTTGGTCCAATACATTTTTGCTTCGGGATATAACCACCAAGCATGATAGAAGGTACCTTGGTGTTGATTGCATTTCCAGCACCGGGGGCTTAGATTTGGATACATTTTAGCCAGTCTTGCTGGAGCTAAGTGTCAACAATAGAGCATTTTATACTGATTTTCCTTTTTTTGCTGCATCTTTTAATTTGCTCCATTCAGCCCCCGTCTCTCTCTGTTTTTAACAGATTGATAGCCTTTTTTGCTTTTTACCGCTTTGAGAAATGCAGAACTGCCTTCTGCCACAAAAGAGAATTTTGATTGTGTTTGAGCGGCCTCCACACCAATGATATTCCGCCTTGTTGCTCCTTCAAAGCGTATATATTTTATCTCACGCCGAGCGTGTGCGCGGCATGGAACAAAAGCAAGGCAAGGCAATAGAAGCCCTTGGAAGAGAAGAAGAGGGCTAATTGAAGGGCTGTGAGCTGCAGAACGTAACAGATGTTTGCAGGATAGCTGTGGAAATCATCGGATGTGAATGGTGCTGCCAAACCAGAGTTGGCAGAAAGAGACTGGTTAGCTGAGACAACTGTTAACATTAACAAAGCTATTTCTAAAAGGAAACAAATGCATGTGGCAATCTCTCTCTTTACTTGGTATTCTTCAGGGATTAGAAAATCCAGCATAATTAGGCCTAGCATAGATTTGGGGTTCTCCGACCTCTCTCCCTTCTTTGCTTCTTTCTTTCTTTCCTTCCATCCTTTGTTCCTTCCTGTACTTTGTCCTTTCTCTCCTTTCCTTCTTCCTTTGTCCTTCCTTCTTTCCTTCCTCTCATTCTCATCTCCTTCCTTCCTCTTCTTCCTTCCCTCCCTCCCTCCCTCCTTCCCATTGTCCTTCCTTCTTTCCTTCCTCTCATTCCCATCTCCTTCCTTTCTTCCCTCCCTCCATTCCTTTCTTCATCCTTCCTCCTTTTCTTCCTCCCCTCCTCCTACCCTTTATCCTTTCTCCTTCCTTCCCACCCTTCCTCCCCCCACTTTGTCCTTTCTTCTTTCCTTCCTCTCATGCCCATCTCCTTCCTTCCTTTTCTTCCTTTTCTTCCTTTCTTCCCTTCCTCCCCCCACTTTGTCCTTCCTTATTTCCTTCCTCTCATTCCCATCTCCTTCCTTCCTTCCTTCCTTCCCTCCCTCCCTCCCACTGTCCTTCCTTCTTTCCTTCCTCTCATTCCCATCTCCTTCCTTTCTTCCTTCCCTTCCTTCCTCCATCCTTTTCTTCCTCCCCTCCTCCTTCCCATTATCTTTCCTCCTTCCCTCCCTCCCTCCCTCCCTTTATCCTTCTTTCTTTCCCTCCTCCTTTCCCTTCCCATCTCCTTCCTTCCCTTCCTCCTTCCTTCCCTCCCTCCCTCCCTCCCTTTATCCTTCTTTCTTTCTCCCCTCCTTTCTTTCCCATCTCCTTCCTTCCCTTCCTCCATTGTTCTTATTTCTTCCCTCCCTCCCTCCCTCCCTCCCTTTCTTCCTCCCTCCCTCTCTCTTCCAAATCCTGGCATTAAACAAAAAAACTGATTTTGAAAAGATAGAAGCAATCGGCCTGTATTTTGACTCCTGTCCCTTCCGCTTTGATTGCATTCGGCTCTGGGTGTCCTTTGCTTTCCCTTCAGATGACAGAGCTGCATTAGATATTTCCTCTTTCCATTTGACCTGCCACTGTCTTAATGCTTTGCTGGGTTCCTCTAAAGCAACAGAAGTGGCTCCGCTTGCTTCGTTTCTCCACATCATTTCCAATAAAAAGCAGCAACTTGTCAGCAACAGGTTTTTTCACCACAGAGACCTCGGACTTTGGAGAATGGGGTGGGAAGAAGCAAGCCAAATGCAAAGCAAACGGGCTGCTTGTCCCCAAAACAAAATAAAAATTAGGATGTGATTTATAAGAAGATGAATGTTTGTGATGTAGGAAATGACCAGGCTGAGCCCGAGGGAGAGGGGCCAAATACATCATAAGTCATGAATCCCTGCAAGCCAGCCCACCATGAATTTCTTCTTATCTCCCGCTAATTTCCTTTGACTGTTAGTTGATCAGATTCTTCATTTTCAAAAGGATGGATTCATCTTAAAGGTTGTTCCAAGAGTTTTCAACCTGAGGAAAACCATATGAAAAGAAATCCCGAATTGTTCTAAGAAGAGTATTTTGTGAAAGGAAAGGATAGCATTAAAAAAAAAAACCCACCCTAATTGAAAAGCCATACAGATAGTCCTCTAGTTATGACCGTAATAGAGCCTGCCCCTCACAGTCATAAATTGTGATAGTCGTAATATGGGTCGGTTATGTGACCAATCTGATTTTATGACCTTTTTTGCAGTGTTCATGAAGCAGATGCTGTGGTCGTTAAGCAAATCAGTGGTTTGTTATGGGTGCAGTTTTCCTGAAAACTAGAATAGCAATAGCAATTAGACTTATATATCGCTTTACAGTGCTTTCCAGCCCTCTCTAAGTGGTTTACAGAGTCAGCCTCTTGCCCCCAACAATCTGGGTCCTTATTTTACCAACCTTGGAAGGATGGAAGGCTGAGTCAACCATGAGCCCGTCAAGATCAAACTACTGGCACTGGACATAATTAACCCTGCAATATTGCATTCTAACCACAAGGAAGGAAGGAGGGAAAGAGGGAAGGAGGGAAGGAAGGAAGGAAGGAAGGAAGGAAGGAAGGAAGGAAGGAAGGAAGGAAGGAAGGAAGGGCAATAGCACTTAGATTTATATACTGCTTCACAATGCTTTATAGTCCTCTTTAAGAAGTTTACAGAATCAGAATCTTGCCCCCAACAATCTGGGTCCTCATTTTACCGACCTCCAAAGTCAACTTTCAGCTGGTCAGGATCGAACTCTTGGCATTGGGCAGAGTGAGCCTGCAATACTGCATTTTAACCACTGTGCACCATGGATGGATGGATGGATGGGTGGGTGGGTGGGTGGGTGGATGGATGGATGGAAGGAAGGAAGGAAGGAAGGAAGGAAGGAAGGAAGGAAGGAAGGAAGGAAGGAAGGAAGGAAGGAAGGAAAACAGCAAGAGCAATAGCACTTAGACTTATATACTGCTTCACAATACTTTACAGCCCTCTCTAAGCGGTTTACAGAGTCAGCCTAATGCCCCCAACAACAATCTGGGCCTTCATTTTACTGACCTTGGAGGGATGGAAGGCTGAGTCAACCTCAAGCCAGTGAGGATTGAACTGCTGGCAGTTGGCAGAATTAGCCCGCAATACTGCATTCTTACCACTGCGCCGCCATTGCTCTTTTACTTTGTGGAAATCAATGTTTTCTGCAAAATCATTGTAACATGTGGTCATGTGACCAGAGGATGCCACAAACAGCCTTAAATGCAGTCTGGTTGCCAAGCACCAAAGTTTGGTCATGTAACCATGGTGGGGCTCAACTCTGAATCTGGGTCGTATAAGTAACCCCAAAGCAGATCTAACGTAACTTCGAATTGTTATCTAGCAATCTGGTCGTAAGTCAAGGACTCCCTATGAACTTAAGTGAAAGAGTCAATTACAGTGTCATCTTAAGGGAGGAAAATCATAAAACTGTAGCCACTGTGCCCTTTGAAGGTCTTTATTCCTCAATTAAGACAAGGAGGAGAAATAGAAGACACTCAAGTAGGGCCATGTCCTACATCCGCCTGGATGAACACGAGTCGCTGAAGAGCTAAATCCATTCAACTTGTGTTTGCCTTTTGCTCTGTATGCAATATTCCCCCTGTTTTCTCAAAGTCAGCACATGTCAGCCAGTAAATCAACTTATGTTCACACAGAGAGGAACAGACCCATGAAAGCCAATGTCATGTTTCCTTCCCACCAGAAAGGTAGGTGAGGAACTAAGCAGATTCACAAGTATCTTCTCGACGAAAGCTGTCAGAAAGGAAAAAAAAAAACCACTGATCTGCCTGCATGGCCTCTGTTCAGAAAAGGGCACTTCTGTGTTGGCCAGTTTCTTGACATTCTTTCCCCCACTCTAAATGCAGTTAGAAAAGTGGGGGGAGAGAAAGAGAGAATGAGGGAGGGAGGGAGAAGAAGAGGAAGAGAAAGAGGGGGGATGGAGGGAGAAGAAGAAGAAGAAGAGGAAGAGAAAGAAAAGAGAAAGGGAGAGGGAGGGAGGAGAAGAAGAGAAAGAAAGAAAGAGAAAGAAAGAACAAAAGAACAAAAGAGAAAGAAAGAAAGAGAAAGAGAAAGAGAAAGAGAAAGAGAAAGAAAGAGAAAGAGGGAGGGAGTAGAAGAAGAGAAAGGGAAAGAAAGAATGAGAAAGAGGGGATGGAGGGAGTAGAAGAGAAAGAGGAACAAAGAAAAGAGGAAGAGAGGGAGGAGAAGAGAAAGAAAGAGAAAGAAAGAGAAAGAGGGAGGGAGGAGAAGAAGAAGAGAAAGAGAATGAGAAAGAGGGGGGACAGGGAGAAGAAGAAGAGGAAGAGAAAGAAAAGGGAAAGAGAAAGGGAGGGATGAGAAGAAGAGAAAGAAAAAGAAAGAAAGAGAAAGGAAGGAAGGAAGGAAGAGGGAAGGAGGGAGAAGAAGAAGAAAAAGGAGAAAAAGAAAGAGAGGATGAAGGGAGGGAAAAGAAGAGAAAGGAAGAAAAGAGAAAGAGAGGAAGGAGGAGAAGAAGAAGAGAAAGAGAAAGAAAGAGAAAGAGGGGGGCAGGGAGAAGAAGAGGAAGAGGAAGAGG
Organism: Masticophis lateralis; assembly: GCA_030761175.1. Lineage (NCBI taxonomy): Eukaryota > Metazoa > Chordata > Lepidosauria > Squamata > Colubridae > Masticophis > Masticophis lateralis. The sequence goes on from JAUDYJ010000014.1 coordinate 6,914,712, forward strand.
AAGAAAAGAGAAAGAGAAAGAGAGGAAGGGGAGAAGAGGAAGACAAAGAAAGAAAGAAAGAAAGAAAGAAAGAAAGAAAGAAAGAAAGAAAGAAAGAAAGAAAGAAAGAAAGAAAGAGAAAGAGGGAGGACAGAGGGGGGAAGGAAGGGAAAGAGGACAGAAAGACAGGCAGGAAAGGGAAAGAGGGAGCGAAGGAGGGAAAAGGGAAGGAAAGAGACAGACAGATAGACAGAAAACAGTAATACAAAAACAGCAAAGAGAAGTGGTAATAATCACCTTGTCATGTAATTCATGACAAGGAATTGCAGGGCTCCATAATTAGAGCCATCCTACTTGAGAGGCTTCAAAAAGTCTTAAGAAATGAAACATTTCTCCCCCTCCCTCCCCACCCCACCCACCCCCCCGCCCGGTAATCAATATAGAAAAAAAAAACAGGAAGAAGAAAAACATAGAGCTGTCTTCTTTTTTTCTTCTTTTTTTAAAAAAAAATCACATTTGTTTTTTTTTTTTTTTAATGATGAAACCTTTTGTCTCCTCTGTGGACCCAGAGAAGAAATGACTGAAGCGATTTGAGATGAAAGCAATACAAAATGTCATCTCTCTCCTGGCGCTGTCAAAATCCATTAAGATAACCCCAGGTCATTTGTTGAGATTTTTTTAGTTTGTGGGGGGGGGGTTTCTTTTTTTGCAATAGGTAAAATGTCTTTTTTCTAAAGGTTATGAGGGTTTCCATTGTTGTTTTTTTTAAAAAAAGACCAAGGACTTTATTGCTTAAAGGTAGAGGTAAAGGGAAGGAAGGAAGGAAGAGTGAGAGGGAGGGAGGGAAGGAAGGAAGAAACGAAGGGAGGGGGGAAGATGGGAGGGGGGAAAGGAAGGAGGGAGGGAGGGAGGAAAGGAAAGGAAATAGAGAAAGGAAAGGAAAGGAGTGAGAGGAAGGGAAGGAAGGAAGAGTGAGAGGGAGGGAGGGAAGGAAGGAAGAAAGGAAGGGAGGGGGGAAGATGGGAGGGAGGGGGAAAGGAAGGAAGGAAGGAGGGAGGGAGGGAAGGTGGGAAGGAGGGAAATTCAGGCAAACTCCAGGAAGTAATGGTGTTGTTAAAGAGAGGTCAAAATAGAGTGATACTTCCATAAGGCAAAACCCAGAGTTTGTATAGGATAGTGTTGATGATAATCAGCCAAAGAGGTTGTAGAAAAATGGTTTTAAAAGTAAAAAGAAAAGAAAGTTGGCCACGCCCACTCAGTCATATTACCCCACCACCACCAAGCCACGCCCACAGAACTGGTAGTAACAAAATTTACATTTCATCATTGCCCTGTCCTATCCCATTTCAGACAAGTGACTGTCCAGTCTCTTCTTAAAAACCTCCAGGGATGAAGCACCCACAACATCTGAAGATGTTTAGGATGCTGGCTTGGTTCATTTTTTCTTTCTTTCTTTCTTTCTTTCTTTCTTTCTTTCTTTCTTTCTTTCTTTCTTTTTCTTTCTTTCTTTCTTTCTTTCTTTCTTTTTGGTCTCTCTCTTTCTCAAGAAACCGAGAGCAGATTTGTTCCTCTCTTTTTTAATGAACCTCTTTAAGATCCTTTGGGGACCCATTAAAGAGTCTAGTTTCATTACCACAACTTTTATATTAAAGACGTCTTATGCACTGAACCCTGTTATCTCTCCAGGGCTGGTTGATGAAATCCTTCTCGGGCACGGTAAAGTCTCGAGTCTTAAATAAACCATGTCCCAGATCGTCTCCAGATTTCAGATTCGCTGCAGATGTGTTAAGAAAACACAGAAAGGAAGGCTTCGCTCTTGGGCAATTATGGGAAACCTCAGCTAAAAGAGGAGGTGGGGGGCATCTGGCCTTAAAGCTTCGGGTAAAGGCCCCCTCCTCACCCTTCTTAAGAAAGGCCTGGGAGACAACAAGAGTTGCAATCATTTCATCAAGCCCTTCCCTTCTCCCTTCTCCTTTGAAGAAGGCTGTGGAGGATGGTCACAGAGTACTCAGCCGTGCATGTCGCAGATCATTTATCCCTGTCTTTTTTCTGCAGAGACAAGCAGATGTTATCCTTAATGGAGGTTCTGAGGAGCAGGAATTCTAACCAGATATTCCCCTCGGCTCGCCAGATGACAAAGGAAGCCAGAACTCGCTCCTAATCAGAGATGGTATTCAGCAGGTTTGGACCGATTTGGGTGAATCGGTAGCAGCCTGCCCGCATGCAATGCCGTCCCATTTAGCCACGTTTCTGAGGCTGGGCGCATGTGCGGAAATGAAGCGAGTGTGTGCGTGCACGGCGAACCGGCGGTAAGGATATATGTGAAATCCACCGCTGCTCCTAATTTTGGATGCCCGGATCTGTCTCTGAGGCACAGAATACATTCCAAGGCGGGGGAGAGGGAAACACCTGTGCTACTGCATGCTAATTTGTCCGTTTCTGAACATCACGATTAAAACCTCTCAAAACATTTTTATTTCAGCAGGCTGGCCTGGCCTAACTCTCCTTTTTAAATTTTTAAATTGTTTAATCTGTTTTAAAATTGGGTATTTTAAATGGTTTCGGCCAAAATATTTAATAATTTTAATAGGTTTTAATGTTTGTATTATCTGTATTTTTATCTTGGCTGTTCACTGCCCTGAGTCCCCCTGGGAGTAGGGCGGTATATAAATTTGATTAAATAAATAAATAATAAATGAATAAATAAATAAAAAAGACACAGAGACCCTAGAAAGCGTGCAGAGAAGAGCAACTATGACGATGAAGGGCCTGGAGGCCTAAACCCCGTGGTGGGTTTCAAATTTTTTTACAACCGGTTCTGTGGGCGTGTCATTGCTTGGTGGGCGTGGCTTGGTGGCCATGGCAGGGGAAGGATACTGTAAAATCTCCATTCCCAACCCACTCCAGAGAAAGGTTACTGCAAAAACTCCATTTCCTGGGACTCCGGAGGCAGAGAATAGATTGGGGTGGGGCCAGTCAGAATTTTTACTACCGGTTCTCCGAACTACTCAAAATTTCTGCTACCGGTTCTCCAGAACTGGTCAGAACCTGCTGAAACCCATCTCTGCCCAAACCGTAGGATGAATGGTTGGGGGAACTAGGTATGTCTAGTCTAACCAAGAGAAGGTTTAGGGGAGACATGATAGCAGTCTTCTAATATTGGAGGGGCTGTCAGAGAGAAGAGGGGAGGATTGTTCTTTTCTTCAGGGCATCTGGAGGTAGGACAAGGAGGTAGGTAGGGATGGAAACTCATCAAGGAGAGAAGCAACTTAGAACTAAGGAGGAATTCCCTGATGGTGAGAACAATTAAACTATGGAACGGGGGTTGCCTCTGGAAGTTGTGGGTGCTCCATCACTGGAGGCTTTCAAGAAGAGACTAGACAGCCATTCGTCTGGAGTAGTATGGATCTCCTGCCTTAAGCAGGGGGTTGGACTAGAAGACCTCCAAGGTCCCTTCCAACTCTGTTATTCTATTCTATTCTATTCTATTCTATTCTATTCTATTCTATTCTATTCTATTCCCTTTCCATTATTCTATTCTATTCTATTCTATTCTATTATTCTATTCTATTCTATTCTATTCTATTCTATTCTATTCTATTCTATTCTATTCTATTCTATTCTATTCTATTCTATTCTATTCTATTCTATTCCCTTTCCATTATTCTATTCTATTCTATTCTATTCTATTCTATTCTATTCTATTCTATTCTATTCTATTCTATTCTATTCTATTCTATGTTCTGTTCCATACCATTCCAATAGAAAATCCCATATTTTCTATTCTATTCTATTCTATTCTATTCTATTCTATTCTATTCTATTCTATTCTATTCTATTCTATCCTATCCTATCCTATCCTATCCTATCCTATCCTATCCTATCCTATCCTATCCCATTCCATTCCATTCCATTCCATTCCATTCCATTCCATTCCATTCTTATCCCTTCCAATCTTTTTATTCTATCTTCTATATTCTAGTTGCAACATTCCAGACCTAACTATGGTAATAAATTGAGGAGCTCCTGTACTTGCACTCAGGTCTGAAGGACACACATAAATCACAGCTGTTGTGTTACACAGCCATCACACCTGTCGTTCATCTCCTTTTGCCTCCTCCTCCCTCCCTTGCAAATTCCTGTTTCCTAGCTTCTTACATTACGATCCGTGGTTAAGCAGTGGAAGGAACTTTTGCTGGTGTCAGTTTTCCCATTTTGGAACATCAGAGCCAGAGAAAGAATCATCACCTAGAATTGAATTGTGCTGTCCCCAGAGGGGAACCAATAAAGATTTCCCCGTGAAATGCAGCAAGGCCCAAAGCAAACCATCCACTATTTGGTGACATCTGAATTTTCACAGTCCCTTCTCCCATCATCATAAAACGTAACAGGATCGATGAAAATGTTGCTCAGGGAAAAAAAATGACCAATTAAATTGAAGTGAACCGTTCGTGTCCTTGTGTAATGCAGGGTGATTTAACATTCAGGCTTGCTATATCTATATCGTCCATCTCAGATTAGCAGCACATCCCAATGTTGCCGGGATAAAAAGAACATGAAAGTTCTCACCATTTGTCAGTGGAATCCAAATTTTTGAATAACGGGAGTTTCAGAACTGGATGAGATCTCGGGAACTGATTTGCTCCAGTTGTGATGCAGGAGTGTGTCATTACAGCCCGTTATATGGCCTTTATTATACAGTAGTAGCCAAAATTGTGGAAACCTTTTGGGGGAAAGTATATTTTTGAGGTTTGATGGCTCATAACACCACTTTTTTTTTTGGAGTTTCAAGATCATCCTATTCCACTGCTGGAATGGCCTGGGAATAGCCCAGACTTTAACCCAATTGAAAATCAATGGAGTCGACTAAAGAAACTTGTTAGTCAGACGCCTAAGTTAGTAACAGCCTGAGTAGCGTAGGGGAGTAATGCCTCCTACAAAGGCAGCATTTAAGATCCAGCTGCTGCAATTACTTGCAAATTCAATCCCAGGCAGGCTCAAGGTCGACTTAGCCTTCCATCCTTTATAAGGTGGGTAAATTGAGGACCCAGTTTGTTGGGGGCAATAAGCTGACTTTGTATAAATATAAAAAAATATACAAAAGTATGAAGGCTATTGCTTAATGCATTGTAAACTGCCCTGAGTCTCCGGAGAAGGGTGGCATATAAATCAAATTTTAAAAAAAAGAAGAAGAAGCAGCGACCCAGCAATAAAACCCAGTTAATAGAAGCCATCATTCCATCTTGGTTTCAGATTAGAACAGCTGCAGAACTATAAGACTTGGTTCACTCCATGGGAAGATGTTGTAAGGCCGTCATTCATGCTAAAGGTTACCCAACGAATGATTAACTGACATGGTGATAATTTCTACATATCTCGTTTTTTCTATGGTGATCATTTTTGTATATCTCATTTTTTCTACATGTTTCACTTTTCTTCTTTATGCTGTAACTGCTATTCTGATAGTAAATCCTCCATAAAAATTATTGCATTACATTCTTGATTCAATTATCTTTCCATTGATATATAATTTTATGGTACTAAAAAAAAAAAGTGATGTTATTAGCTAGTTTTAGAAAATACACTTTTCCCAAAAGGTTTCCACAATTTTGGCCACAACTGCAATAGAATCCTTGGTTGTATAAACAGAGTCATAACATCAAAATCACGTGAAGTATTACAACCACTTTGTAAATCCTTAGTAAGGCCACCCCTGAATACTGCAGCTAGTTTCGGTTGTCGCATTACAAAAAAAAAGAGGAAAAAAGAAAAAGTGGAGAGAAGATTAAATTAAATTGGTTAAATCATCTTTCCATGGATATATAATTTTAGGGTACTACTACTCAAAAAAAAAAATAGTAGTGTTATTAGCTAGGTTTAGAAAATACACTTTTCCCAAAGGGTTTCTACAATTTTGGCCACTATTGTACATCCTTTGGAAACGTGAGCTCGCCATCTTCCCGAGCAATCTTTTCCAGAAGGTTTCTATTAACTTTTATCCAGAATCTGTTTTCCCACAGTTTTCTATTAATAGTCACAGTGTTTTCCTTTCTGAAGATTTGAAGAACTGACTTCTTTATTTGACAGCCCTTCAGAGCCTCCAAATATATATATATATATATCTTTCCTTAGATTTTATTTTTTCTTTCATCTCAAGCTAAATGTAACCAGACTTTCCAGGGAAGTCCTCTTTAAGACTTTGTGTTCCAACCCCTTACTTTGTACATTTAATAGGACCACATGAGGATCATAACGCTGCTGCCAAGCTTTTGAGGTTACTAGGAGAGTAAAGTATGAACTGGAGCTAATTCACCTAAAATAGAGAATAAAAAGAGAGATTTCACAATCAGTTTGGTGCACTGCTGAAGGAGCTGGGCCAGGAAAAGGGAGATGATGAATTCTAGTTCGTTTTTAGAGATGGAAGTCAATTGGGTGACTTTGGGCTAATCACCAGGAGACAGGGAGTTCTAGTCCCGCCTTAGGCATGAAAGCCAGTGGGTGACTTTAGGCCAATCATCAGGAGGATGAATTCTAGCCTCGCCTTAGGCAGGAAAGGTGGCTGGGTGACTTTGAGCCAATCACCAGGAGACTAGGAGTTCTAGTCCTGCCTTAAATATTTATTTATTTATTTATTTATTGAACTTATATATCGCCCTTCTCCTTACGGATTCAGGGCGGAAATATGAAAGCTGGCTGGGTGAATTTAGGCTAATAAACAGGAGACTGGGTGTTCTAGTCCCATATTAGGCATGAAAGCTGGCTGGGTGACTTTGGGTCAATCACCAGGAGACAGGAAGTTCTAGTCCTGCCTTAGGCATGAACGCCAATGGGTGACTTTAGGCCAATCACCAGGAGATGGTGAATTCTAGCCCCACCTTAGGCAATGAAGATGGCTGGGTGACTTTGAGCTAATCAACAGGAGACTATGAGTTCCAATCCTGCCTTAGATATGAAAGCTGACTGGGTGAATTTGGGCTAATAAACAGGAGACTGGGAGTTCTAATCCTCCCTTAGTCATGAAAGCCAATGGGTGACTTTAGGCCAATCATCAGGAGATGGTGCGTTTTAGTGCCATTTTAGGATGGGTGTCTTTGGGCCAATCACCAGGAGACTGGGAGTTCTAGTCTTGCCTTAAGCATGAAAGTCAGCTGGGTTACCTTGGGCCGGTTACTCTCTCTTAGCCCAACAGGATTGTTGTGTAGTAAATAGAAATACATAACCACCTTTGTTTTTCTTCCATTCAATCATGTCCAATTCCAGAAGATAGCCTGGACAAAGTCCTTGGAGTTTTCTTGGCAAGTTGTTTTTTTTTCAGAAGTGGTTTACCATAGCTTGTTTTCTAGGGTTGAGAAAACATGGCTGGCCCAAGGTCATCCAGCCGGCTTCGTGCCCAAGGCGGGACGAGACCGTGCATAATCTGAAATCGTTCTGCCCCACTCAAACCCGTTAGCCAAGTTAAAAAAAAAAAATAAAATAAAATAAAACCCTCAAGATCTCAGATATTTTAACTGAATTATTTCAAGAATGCCAAGTCTAACTCTAAAAATATACCGTGAGCAAGTGCTCTGCTGGATGCAGTCCAAGTCAGCCAGCTCTATTGTCAAGAATTGCAGCCAGAGATTAGATGCGCCATCAGAAATGATGCAATGGACAACCAGACGTTCATGAAAGAAGGTGAGCAGAACCATGGGTGGGGGAAACGGGAGGTTCGCAGGGTTCGGGAGAACCTCTAGCTAAGATTCTGTGAGAACCCCCAAATCCCACTCCTGGCTGGCCCCGTCCACCCCTCCCAGGAGTCCCCACATGGCCCGTTTTGGATGCAGGTAACTGCAGGGCGCACGCGGAGGCTCAGGGAGGATGAAAAACGGGCCTACTGGAAGTTTGGGAAGGCTGGGAATGGGCTCGTTTCCGGCCTCCAGAGGGCCTCCAGAGCCTGGGGAGGCCATTTTTGCCCTTCTGAGGCTCGAGAAAAGCCTCCAAAGCCCGGGGAGGGCAAAAACACCCCTCTCCCCAGTGGTTCAGGAGGCTGACTAGGCCACACCCACCATAGCCATGCCCACCTAGCAACTGGGCAGAGAATCCCTTGCTAATATTTTTGAAGCCCACCCCTGAGCAGGACCCAAAAATAAGGCACCCTTCTTGCATTCAGGAAGCGACACATTCGGTTCCTGCACATTTCCAGACTGCAGCGCAGGGGACTGGCACTCTCCGGATGAGAATTTGGAGAGTGACTTTATTGAACCATAAAGATCAGCAAGGAATAATCTATTTTTATTTTATTCTTTTGCCCAGTCTTCTTAAAGACAACCCTTCTCGTGTTTGAGGAGAAATCAAGAGCCAAACTGGCTTTAGGAAAGCTAGCTCTCTTTTGCAGAAAAGATTTGCACCATGGGAGAGGTTGATATTGTGTCAATGCTGCGGGCTAAGTAAAGAGACGACAGGGCAAACGATTGTAATTTATCATTAAAGGTTGAATCTTTTATCAGTGTGATTTATAGTTGGGTTGAACTTTCCACCACTTTTAACAAGATGTTGCTACCACCTAATCCTCAGACGCAAAGCCGACCGAGAATAGCTTTGTCTGATCTCCGTAATAAGGAAGTTGGAAGTTCATAGAGTCATTCAGCGGAAAAGGGACCTTGGAGATCTTCTAGTCTAATCCTCTGCTTAAAGCAGGAGACCTCATATCATCCCAGGCAAATGGTTTTACTAGTCTCTTCTTGAAAACATCCAGTGATGGAGAACCCACAACTTCTGGAGGCTGAGAATCAGAGCAAGGTCCAAGGTCCATAGTCTCCTATGATGACATTAAAACACAATGATGATGAAGGGCCTGGAGGCCTAAACCCCGTGGTGGGTTTCAAAATTTTTTACTACTGGTTCTGTGGGCGTGGCTTGGTGGGCGTGGCATGGCATGGCATGGCCTGGTGGGCGTGGCAGGGGAAAGATACTGTAATATCTCAATTCCCAACCCACTCTAGGGAAAGGTTACTGCAGAATCCCCATTTCCTCCCAATCAGCTGGGACTTGGGAGGCAGAGAATAGATGGGGTGGGGCCAGTCAGAATTTTTACTGCCGGTTCTCCGAACTACTCAAAATTTCCACTACCGGTTCGGGCGAACTGGTCTGAACCAGTTGAATACCACTTCTGATTCAACCAGTTTCTTTCCAGGGTTAAAAGGATAGCCGAGTGAAGTCAGTGTTTGAAGTTAGATTTGGGCAACGTTAAGAAGCGCAACAGCAGCCAAGGGAAGAAGAACACAGAACAAAGAAGAACAGGATTGGAAGGGACTTTGGAGATCTTCTTACCCAACTCCCTGCTCGAGCAGAAGACCTTATACCATCCCAGACAAATCATTGTCCAATCTCTTTTTGAAAACCTCCACTGATGGAACATTCACAATTTCTGGGGGCTGAGAATCAGAGCAGGGTTCAGGAACCCCAACATTACCCAGTGGTGTTGACTTCTGGCCCCAACCTGAATCCCAACCTAACCAGCGGTGGTGTATGTGCACCTTCTGTGCATGTGCTTTGCTTGTGTGCCCGTCTTCCGCACATATGCCTGGCCTCAAAACCGTGCCTAAATAGGACGGCATAGAGCCAGGGCACCCACAATCTCTGCTATTGGTTCACATGAACTGGTACGAACCGGCTGAATACCTCCTCTGAACCTAACCCAATTGTGAGCCAAATAGAGGAGAGAAGTTAACTTATTTGCTCCAAGTAAGCTCTGGGTTCCATTTTTGGCATAGGGTCGTGATGGCGAACCTATGGCATGCATGTCCGAGGTGGCACGCAGAGTCATCTTTCCAGGTACATGAGCTTTCCAGGTACATGAGCTGCAGCTGGTGTTCGGGCCTCCGGTGCGCATGTGTGCAATTCAGGCGACCCAGCTGGTCTTCAGATGCCTCCTGCATACGCCTGTGCAGTTGCCAAACAGGTACATACTTTGCCCGCTTTGTGTATGTGCATGACATCTGTGCTAATGCGTGATTCCTCCCCTGTGCACTGCACATGCATACGCTCCATCTGCGCATATGTGAGACTTTTTTTAAAAATTTGATTTATATACCGCCCTTCTCCAGAGACCCAGGGCGGCTTACAATGCGTTAAGCAATAGCCTTCATACTTCTGTATATTTATATTTATACAAAGTCAGCTTATTGCCCCCAACAAACTGGGTCCTCAATTTACCCACCTTATAAAGGATGGAAGGCTGAGTCGACCTTGAGCCTGGCTGGGATTGAACTCGCAAGTAATTGCAGCAGCTGGATCTTAAATGCTGCCTTTGTAGGAGGCATTACCCCCCTACGCTACTCAGGCTCTTTTGTGCAGCTCCCCTGTGCACTGTGCATGTAATTGTGCGTGGCTTTGCGTGCACAATGCACAGCATTCATGTGCGTGCAATGCATGCATGAAAACCACATCCATGCGCAGATGGTGTGATTGCATGTGCCGCGCACAGGGTTGCGAGTGCAAAAGCCATGAGCATGCACAGATCGTGCTTTTGCACGCGCGACACACGGGGAGGGAGCTGCGTGTTAGCGTGGATAACACATGCACACACAAAGCGCACGAAGCACGTACCTATTCGGCACTCGGTGAGTAAAAGGTTCGCCACCACTGGCATAGGGTGTGTATGAAGATGCAGTGGGTTTTTTGATGTTGTTGTTGTTAAGTAAAGGTGTTTCTGTTATTGGACAGGGAGTAGAATAAACCAGAAAACATCAGCAAAGCGCTGTGCCTTTCAGCCTGATCTTCACTAGATGTTTATGTTAATTGAAAGCTGCCGCCCATTGCAGCTGCTAACTGTACCATTATCTCCAACTCATTGGCACTTCTTAGAAACAGATGAGTCTGGCAACGGGGAAAAACAGCTGATGAGTGGGTATTTACAAAGGCCCATTCCACTCCAGTGGGAAGCATCTTCACAGTGGGCTATTGCATCACAAACACACTTCCCAGCTGCAGCCGCTATAAGAGAGTTCCTTTCACAGCACATCTGGACCTTTGGTTGCCAACGACATCTTTCTCAATCCTGAGTCGATGCCTAGACTTCCCAAGTCCCAAAGGTGCTTTTTCAAGAGCCAACTGGACTTTCTGGTTTCTTTTTCTTTGAAGCTTCTTTAGCTCTGACTGGACAGTGGGGAATGGAAGGATTTATACTCCTTGCAGACAGCTGGTCATATGCATCCTTTTAAGAGAGTCGTGGAGGCCACCTGGAGGTTTATCTGTGTCCTCAGGGTCACCTGAGTGGTGCAAATGGGTGGGGAGCCTTCTTGGAACTGCTGAAAGACTCTCTTGTAGACTGGAGATAGATGATAGATAACCCTCTGTTGAGAGAGGGCTGTTCAGTTTTGACACTGATGGCCTCTTCTCTGAACCCTCTTTCAACCCATTTGCATTACTGAGGACACAGAAAAACCTCCAACTGGCCTCAGCGACTCTGAAAAAGGATGCAAATGACCAGCTGTCTGCAAGGAATATAAATCCTTCCTTCCCCCACCATCCAGTCAGAGCTGAAGAAGCTTCTTGGGTGAGAAGCAAAATGTCTTCAAAAGAGAAACCAAGAAAGTCCAGTTGCTTCTTGAAAAAGCACCTTTAGGACAACCATGACCTGGATGACTGAGAAGCTCCATAGACATTTTAGACTTCCCAAGGTTAGAGGAAGCTCTTTCAGACAGCAGAAGGCAAAGCCGAGCAGACATCCAGCTGGGACCAGAGAGAGAGAGAGAGAGAGAGAGACAGACAGAGAGACAGAGACAGATAGAGACAGAGAAAGAGAGAGAGAGAGAGAGAATGAGAAAAAACATGCGCGCACACACACACACAGAGACAGAGAGAGAGACAGAGACAGACAGACAGAGAAAGAGAGACAGAGAGACAGAGAAAGAGAGAGACAGAAATAAACAGAGAAAGAGAGAGAGAGAGAGAGAGACAGAGACAGAGAGACAGAGAAAGAGAGACAGAGAAAGAGAGACACAGAGAGAGAGAGGGACAGAGAAAGAGAAAAAGACAGACAGACACACACACACACACACACACACAGAGAGAGAGACAGAGAGAGAGAGAGACAGAAATAAACAGAGAAAGAGAGAGAGAGACAGAGACAGAGACAGAGAGACAGAGAAAGAGAGAGAGAGACAGAGAAAGAGAGACACAGAGAAAGAGAGGGACAGAGAAAGAGAAAAAGACAGACAGACACACACACAGAGAGAGAGAGAGAGAGACAGAGAGAGAGAGAGACAGAGACAGACAAAGAGAGACAGAGAGAGAGACAGAGAAAGAGAAAAAGACAGACACACATACACACACACAGAGACAGAGACAGAGAGACAGAGACAGAGAGACAGAGAGACAGAGAAAGAGAGAGACAGAGAGAGAGACAGAGAAAGAGAGAGGGGGGGACAGAGAAAGAGAAAAAGACAGACAGAGAGAGAGAGAGAGAGAGAGAGAGAGAGAGAGATTTATGGTAACAACCTCAACCTCGACCTCTCTGAACAAATGAAAAATATTGGCTGCAGGACCGATTTTCCACCCAGCAAATGCATATCAACCTATATCCTCCAGATATACCTTTTTGCTCATGCTTTTAACTTAATCAATACATGCACTATTTTTTTTTAAAATGTAAACCATGTTGCAAAACTCAGCAAAAGTACAGGCTGCGGCACGTCGCTTGCGTATGGTTGGGAGGTTGTATGAATTATGCAAGTTTGACTCGAAATCCAAATCTATTCCACAGCCAACTTTTCCACGGATATTGGCTTGAGAGGAGCGCACCCGCAGGCAGGCATTTTGAAAATTTGATTCCTTAAACCAGGGGTCTGCAACCTTAAACGCTCAAAGAGCCATTTGGACCCATCTCCCACAGAAAAGAAAACACCGGGAGCCACAAAACCTGGGTGGGCGTGGCCAACTCAACGTCACTCACTTCCACCAGTCACATGACCCCTCCTAGCCATGCCTACCCAGCTAGTCATTAGGGCAGAGAACCAGTTGTTAAAAAACACTGGGAACCACAAAACCCTTTTGACTTCTTTCTCTCCCTCCCTCCCCCCTCCCTCCCTCTCTCCCCACCTCTCTCTCTGTATCTCTCTATGTCTCTCTCTCTCGCCCCCTCTCTCTGTATCTCTCTGTCTCTGCCCCAGCCACTTCTCCATCACCTGCCGTCACCCTTACCTTCTCAGGCCAGGCGAGGAGTGACTGGGAGGGGAGGGCAAGGGGTGGGGCCAGCCAGTGGTGGGATCACCCGACAGGGAGCCACAGCAGAGGGCCCAAAGAGCCGCATGCAGCTCTGGAGCCGCAGGTTGCTGACACCTGCCCTAAACCCTGGAAGAGTCATGCCACCATCACCATGCCATTAAATTCTCAGGCTTGATTCAACATGTAGAATCACAGAATGACAGAGTCGGAATTTGAAGGTCTTCTAATCCAGCTCCCTGCTCAAGGCAGGAGTGGGGCGGGAATGGGGATTTTGCAGTATCCTTCCCCCAGGAGTGGGGCGGGAATGGAGATTTTGCAGTATCCTTCCTCCAGAGTGAGATGGGAATGGGGATTTTGCAGTATCCTTCCCCCAGGAGTGGGGAGGGAATGGGGATTTTGCAGTATCCTTCTTCCAGAGTGGGGAGGGAATGGAGTTTTTGCAATATCCTTCCCCTGCCATGCCCACCAAGCCATGCCCACCAAGCCACGCCCACAGAACCAAATTGAATTCCACCACTGCCCCTAATCCTTCTCTTCACTAGACATACCCAGTTCCGACGATCATTCTGATGGTGTTTATTTCTTCCCCCCAAGCCTCTTCCTCTCCTTCTGGGCCATCTACGTGTCTCTGGTGTATTCAGTTTGACATCTCAATCACGGCCAACTCTTCCTTTCTAATGAGTTCTAATCCACCCTCTTAACCTCTCTTTGTAGCTAGACCCTTCAAAGGTTTTAATAGGCTTGTTACCGTGTCACACACCCTTTCCCCTTCCTCAGGATGTGTTCAGTAATCAGGACAAAAAGCTTGCAGGTCTCCGGCGAAGGGAAAGGAGATTAATTCAAGGCAGGCGCAGATTGAAAAACATTCCAGTCCTTTCCCAAGCGATTGCTTCTTCTTTTAAAATAGTCTGTACGTGTGGAATGCACATACACGCGGGCCACAGGCTGACCCGTGATAGGCCAGTGATGGCTAACCTTTTTGCCATTGCGCGCCAAAAGTGGGGGGAGCGCGGTGGGGTCCCACACAAGCGTGCCCACATCCATAATTCTATGCGCCCCGCCCCCCCATGCTCTCCCCGCTTTTGGCATGAGATGGCACAGTAGGCCCGTTTTTTGCTCTCCCCAGGCTCCAGAGCGTGTCTAGGAGCCTGGGGAGGGCAAAAATGGCCTTCTCCACCCCCTCAGAGGCTCTCTGGAGGCTGGAAACAGTGTGTTTCCTGACTTCTGGTGGGCCCGGAAGGCCCGAAAATCAGCTGGCTGGCGCACATATGCGTGCCGGAGCTGAGCACGTGTGCCCACCGATATGGCTCTGCGTGCCACCTGTGGTACCTGTGCCATAGGTTCGCCATCACGGTGATAGGCTGTCTATGTGAAAATCCATCTTCACTGCCTACAGGTTAACTGTAGATTTATTTGGGTGATTTATGGGAGGTTTCAATGAAAGGGAAACCATAGGACCACTCCTTTTCATGGGCTAGGGTCTACATCAGGGGTGGGCTTCAAATTTTTAGCAAGTTCTCTGCCCAGGTGCTGGGTGGGCGTGGCCATGGTGGGTGTGGCCTGGTCAGCTTCCTGCACCACGGCAAGGGAGGGGGTGTTTTTGCCCTCCCCAGGCTCCGGAGGCTTTTCTCGAGCCTCTGGGAGGGTGAAAGCCTCCCCAGGCTCCGGAGACCTTCTGGAGTCCAGAAACGGGCCCATTTATGGCCTTCCCGAACTTCCAGTAGGCCCATTTTTCGCCCTCCCCAAGCCTCTGGGTGCACCCTGCACTTACCTGCATCCAAAATGGGCCGTGTGGGAGGAGTGGGGTGGAGTGGGTGGAGCCAGCCAGGAGTGGGATTTGAGGGTTCTCTGAACTGCACAGAATCTTAGCTAGAGGTTCTCCAAACCCCTGAGAACTCCCAGCAGCCCATCCCTGGTCTACATGCAGGCATTTAAATACAAGTGAACGAAATCCAAGTAATCTGTAGACCTTATGAGGTCCTCTGAGACACCTACCATCAAGACAGTGCAGGCAAAGTTCCCTACCACTTCATCCTATCCTGCCCTGCCCTGCTCTGCCCTGTCTCTCAAATTAAATTATTCCTATCCTATGCTATCTTATGTTATCCTATCCAATCCAATCCTACTCAAATTAAATTGCATTAGTAAATGGCAGACTGAATTCTACTTTCAGCAAGAAACCAATCGTTCCCACCCCTCAACATTTGTCATAGTCTTTCTCCTACGCGGCAACATTTTCTGCAGCCAACTTCCATAGGCCAATATTTAAAAGTCAAATGCAAACAGAGTAAAGCTGCCCAATTCTTCATTACACTTAGGGAAAAGCTGATTAGAAGCTGGTCTATAAAAAGAGACAAGTTCTTAGGAGTGGAATACGGAATACAGAATACAGAATACAGCATACAGCATACAGCATACAGCATACAGAATAGAATAGAATAGAATAGAATAGAATAGAATAGAATAGAATAGAATAGAATAGAATAGAATAGAATAGAATAGAATAGAATAGAGGGATGGGATGAGATGAGATGAGATGAGATGAGATGAGATGAGATGAGATGAGATGAGATGAGATGAGATGAGATGAGATGAGATGAGATTTTGGAATAGAATAGATACTGGACTGGACTGGACTGGACTGGACTGGACTGGACTGGACTGGAATGTAAGAGAAGAGAAGAGAAGAGAAGAGAAGAGAAGAGAAGAGAAGAGAAGAGAAGAGAAGAGAAGAGAAGAGAAGAGAAGAGAAGAGAAGAGAAGAGAAGAGAAGAGAATCTACATTGATTTAGTAATTTGACCATATCAAATGATAAAACTACAAGCTCTGGTTGTCCCCCACGCCTCAATTAAATCTCATTTCCAAGACTTAAAACCAAGTGAATTGTACGCCATTCCTGTTGGATAAAAACAATTTAGGAAAGTGGTCGTCTAAAGACACAAGTTAAGAAATGCTTCTTTTTTCCCCCCTCTATCCTGATTTTAACATGCCAAACTCTGGGTGAGGTTTTATTGGCATCTAAAAACATTTGGGCTTTCCTGGGTTGAATAAAGACGTAGGAACCCTGGATGTGCTCCCCCCTGCTGCCTTCCGTCCTTGACAGAAAGAAAACAAAAGTGTAGATCCTATCTAAGCAAATAAGAGACATAAATAAATGCATTTTCTCTCTCTCTCTCTTTTAAACTAAAGAGAAGCCAGGGTACAGAGCAATCAACAGATCCAAGGTTGTACAAGGAGAATAGACAAGAACTGTCAAGATGCAAGAATGCACTGTCTCCATGTGTTTTTCTCCCACAATGCTTTCTTCTGACTTCAAACCGTCCAAACCTCTATTGGTTCTTATCTCCTTAGGTTGATTTAGCGATTAAAAAAAAAAACTTTTCAATTACATTTTGCGGCTTTTGTGCAGGGCAGATGGCGGTGAAGGCTAATCAATTTATTTATCTATGCTCTTCGGTCTCCTTTATACCCTTGAGCTTGTGACTGCAATAAGAATTGAAGCCGGGAAGAAGAACTGAGAAATCCAAGGGATTTGGAGCATGTTCTGTTTCTTGAAGTGAGAAAGAGGAGAGGTGGAAGCTGACATGCTTAAATACATCGAGCAAAGAAATAAGGAACTGTCTTGGAGAAACAGAAGCCACGGCTGTTAAGTGAATCAATTAGCCCGTATTCAATTCGTAAGATGGTTGTTGAGTGAACCTCGCTTTCCCATTGATATTGATTGTCAGAAGGGGATCTTATCAGTGGTGGGATTCTACCAGTTCTACCCAGTTCGGGAGAACCGGTAGAGGTGGCAACAGGAGGCTCCACCCACACGCCCATGGACGCTCTACGCATGCGCAGAAGGCTCTGAGCATGCACAGAGGTGGCGCGCGCACTCACATTTGCAAACCAGTAGTGAAGTAGGTGAACACCACTACTGAATCACATGACCCTACAACCATCATAGATATGAGTCGCTTGCCAAGCATCTGAATTTTGGTCACATGACTATGGGGATGCTACAATGGTCATAAGTGTGGAACAATGGTCCTAAGGCACTTTTTTTTTAAGGTCACAATATGAACTGTTGTAAGTCGATAATGTAATCCATGTGGAAACTCTGGAGTTTATTGGACTATCCTTCTCAAGAAAGGAAGGTTTGTTTGGTTTGACAATGTTTTCATACGTAACTCACAACTGTGTTGCCATTCATCCATCTGATGATTGCTAAAGATGATGAGAAGGGCTCTCAAGAATGGGAGAAGAACAGAAATAAGTCAGAATGGAGATTTCCATCTGTCAACTCGCAAAGCATCCCTGACCTGCTCTTGAGTTGCCATAGGCCACGGGGGATGGGAAGCCGGCGAAACGGCAGAGCAGCCAAAGACAGATGCACATTCCATGCTTATCTCTTTCAAGGCTGTTTCCCAGGGTTACCCACAGCAGCCAGAGGGGAGTGAACTCTACAACTCATGAAATTGCTCCATTGGCAAATGTGATTGAAGACACACCCTGGGTGGGGGGGAGGAAACAGGGTCATAATTGGGGAGTAAATTATGTAAGGTCAGAGCTGGCTTCACTTGGGAACTGCTGACATGAAGCTTCTAATAAATAACTGGATTTCTTTTGAAGCTTGGCTCGAGGCTCATGAATTAATAATTATTGATAATAATAATTAGGACATTATTAATTAGGGCATTATTATAGGAACCCTGACACCATCTTCATTTGCAACCAATGTTAGACATCACCAATACATGCCAGTTGCTAAGTGCCCCAATTCTTATCATAAGATGCTGGGAATGCCAAGATGGTCATAATCTGAAGGCTAGTCATAAGACCCTTTTGTCTGTGACTTTGATCGGTTGCTAAATGAATTGTTGTAAATAGAGGACTACCTGTATGGCTTAGGAAGGCATGGTGTTTGATCTGTACCAACTCATTCATGCGTTCAAATCCATAGCTTGCACTCACAAATCAGCACGAGACACCTGATAACATAAGAGAGTTATTGTCGTGTGAAATGGCATTTAATTTCAGTGTCTCAAACATGTCAGAGGGTCTTGGTTTGAAATTAATACTTTATTTAGCCAAGTGGGATTAGACACACGAGGAATTTGTCTCCGGTGCAAAAGTGCTCAGTGTACTTGCAAAGCAACAGAATAATAATAATCACCACCAACATAATACCAATAAGAGCGGGTAGTAAAGAGGATAAATAATAATACTACAGCCATACTATCTGGGTAGTATGCTACATTGTCAGTCGGAAAGTCGGCAGCCCAGGTTTGAGACCTGAGTTCCACACGACGGGGTGAGCTCCCATCCTCGCCTCGTATCCTGCCAACCTAGCAGTTCAAAAGCATGCAAATGCGAGTAGATAAATAGGTACCACTTTGGTGGGAAGGTAACACCACTCCGTGACGTTATGTTTGGCCGCATGACCACGGAAATGTCCTCGGACAGTGCTGGCCTTGAAATGAAGATGAGCAAATGCTTCCTAAAGTCAGCAACTAGTACAGTAAAATCTGCAGGGACTCCTCACCCCCCCCCCCTTTTTTTAATACTACATGGGTAAATTTCTTGATTTGAAATGAAGCAGTGGAGTGGTTTATGAATTTAGTCCTGTTTTGATTCAAACATCAGAAATTTCAGTGGACAACAGTGAAAGGCGAAACATCAATCTCCCAGTGTTTGCAACAAAAGAAAAATGTTCCTGTGTATGTTTCAAAGACAGAGGAGATCAAGTGGAAAGGAAATGATAGAAAAAATGCATTGTCCCCATCTGAAATCGCTATAGGTTATTATGCTGTGTAAAAGCAGCTAAAATCACGAGCGAGACAGATGGAGCAGAGAATACCCACCAGTGTGAACATTCATCTACAAAGGATTCCTACAAAAGTGGCTTTTTTTGTGTGAGCAAATAAAATGTACCTACATGAAAGAGAGAGAAAGAGAGATGGAGGGAAAACATTTCTTTTGAGCTTGCATTTCATCAGTCGGTACTCATCGAAATGATATTTAGGCAGGTGGTGAATATAAAGGGAGGAGAACTCTCTGGATTACACAGCAAGATTAATGTGCCTCTGGATAGATTAGTTTTTTTCAGGGTACCTTTTCTAAAAATACACAAGCCTCACATTTTAATCAGGCAGGACAATTTTCTCCCTACTGCCAGCTCAGGGGAAATGTGAACACAGAAAGAAGAAGAGATAAGAAGGGAAGGAGAGAGAGAGAAGAAAGGAAGGAAGGAAGGAAGGAAGGAAGGAAGGAAGGAAGGAAGGAAGGAAGGAAGGAAGGAAGGAAGGAAAAGAAAGAGAGAAAGAAAGAGAGAGAGAAAGGAGAGAGAGAGAGAAAGAAAGAAAGAGAAAAAGAAAGAGAAGGGAAGGGAAGGAAGGAAAAGAGAGAGAGAAAGAAAAAAGAAAGAGAGAAAGGAAGAAGGGGAGAGAGAGAAAGAGAGAGAGAGAGAAAGAGAAAAGGAAGGAAGGAAGGAAGGAAGGAAGGAAGGAAGGAAGGAAGGAAGGAAGGAAGGAAAAAGAAAGAAGGGAAAGAGAGAAAGGAAGAAAGAGAGAGAGAAAGGAAGAAAAAGGAAGGGAAAGAGAGAGAAAGAAAAAAGAAAGAGAGAAAGAAGGGAGAGAAAGAGAAAGAAGGAAGGGAAGGGAAGGGAAGGGAAGGGAAGAAAGAAAGAAAGAAAGAAAGAAAGAAAGAAAGAAAGAAAGAAAGAAAGAAAGAAAGAAAGAGAAAAATGCAAGCTTGATAGAAGATAGAAAATGAGTTGGACCTTCTCTCCTCCTGAAAAATGAGATTTAAAAACAGATCCTTTCTTCTTTTTTTCCTTTCAAAAAGAGCAGGTGTGTTTATTTCAGTGAATGGTCGATTATGCTAGAAAATAGGCAAGAGAAGAATTATCTAATGGTTTCAAGAGATGTGAGAATTGGGAAACTGTTCTGGGCTCTGCTCCCAGTTTCCTTTGCAGAGGTTGGAAGGATGGTGTGAACGTACCACTTACAATACAGGCTCGGCCAATCTTGAGGTGGTATGACTGGCATGAGAAGAGATTGTGGAATCCATAAAGGAGAATAATTGTAGCTCAGGGTTGAAATGAGGAGTCCTTGGTGCTCTTTGAGCTTGGTGGTTTTCTTGCAGATTTTTCCTGACCCAAACCAGATAGCCTTGATGATGCTACCTAGTTGGGTCATGAAACGTCTACAAGAAGACCACCAAGCTTAGAGAGCACCAAGGACCCCACCGTTCAAATCCTGAGCTACAAATATTCTCTTCACTTGGTTCCATGCCTAAAGCAGGACTAGAACTCACGTTCTCCCAGTTTCTAGTCTAGGATCTTTTCACCACTATACTTTCACCATATCAGCTCTCAAATCTGTGGTGCTTTTCCTTGAAAGCTAGAATTTTCTGCAATTTAGCCTCAAAACTCTCTTCTCGTGAAATACCGCTATGTGGTTGCAATTGTTACTTTTTCTTTTTTTTACAGCCCGGGATGATATATGAAGCATCATCATGAAATAACAGCAAGAGGATCAAACTCTCAAAAGAAACAAAGAGTCCTTTGTCCGGTCTTCCTCCTAGCCCCCACTTTGATGGGACTTCAAACCTAGCAAAAAGTTCATGTTTTGGTCCAGAAGTTGGTTTTTTAAAAATCCTGCAGGATAGTAAGAGAAACGAGAATGGTCAGCCAAATTGTGTTTGCGTGACAATACTTCCATCTAGTGGCTGAGGCTAATCCTTCTGCTTATGTTTTGTTTGGCTTACTCTTTTTAAATTGAAACTTTCCAACTGATCCTGAAATTGTCAAAAAATTCTCCACTACAAGAAAAGGGAACACAGAATAAATCGGAGAAATGTTGGAAGTATCATCAGACTCCAGGATCCTCTTACCACATGTGGTGGGCATGCGGAGATGCAAAGAGATATTGGACCAAGATACACAGGTGGTTGGAAAAAATGACTAAGAGACATATTGATCTTAAACCAGAGATATTTTTATTAGGGATCTTACCAGAGACATATAATAAAGAATTGCAATATTTAATTTATTTAAAGAGCCTCAGATAGCTCAACAGGCTAAGTAGCCCGTTATTAACATTCAGCTGTCTGCAATTATTGCAAGTTCGAGGCTCAAGGCTGACTCAGCCTTCCATCCTTTCTAAGGTAGGTCAATTGAGGACCCAGTTTGTGGGGGCAATAAGCTGACTTTGTATAAAATATACAAAAGTATGAAGGCTATTGCTTAACGCATTGTAAGCCGCCCTGAGTCTCCGGAGAAGGGCAGCATATAAATCTAATTTTTTTAAAAAAATAATTGTGAACCTTTTAACAGCAGCTAGGATTGCATTTGCAAAAAATTGGAAAGGAGAAAAGACGCCTACGGATGAAGAAATTATTAAGAAAATGATGGACTGTGCTGAAATGAGTAAATTGACATTTGAAATAAGAGAGCAGGAAGATAAAACAACATTATTTGATATGGGATTTATTTTACCAATGGATGGACAATAAAAAAATGGAGATAAACATGAAATATGTGGATGCTGAGATAAATTATGTGAATATATATATATGTGTGTGTGTGTGTGTGTGTGTGTGTGTGTGTGTGTATGTGTATGTGTATGTGTATGTGTATATATATGAAAATAACCTTAAAATAGTGATACGTTGAAGAGAGGAGGGAGCACAAAAGTACACAAACTGACCGATATACTGTCTGTAATTGTATGGAATGATGATGTTTTTATGTTTTATTTTGTTTAAAAATAAAAAAATTATTTGGGGAAAAAAAAGAAAAAGAAAAGGGAACACAGCTTGTGGTGGTGTTTTGAGTTGGAAAATAAAGGCGATGAGAAGACAGATGCTCTTAAAGGAAGCCAATACCAGTTCTGGATCATTTGTGAATCTGGGCTGTGGTTTAGATTCGGGAGGTCCTTGTGATATACAGATACAGATTAACAGAGTTGGAAGGGACCTTGGAGGTCATCTAGTCCAACCCCTTCCCAAGCAGGAGAGACCCTACACCATTTCTGACAGATGGCAGTCCAGTCTCTTCTTGAAAGCCTCCAGTGATGAAGCTCCCACAACTTCTGAAGGCAACTTCTGTTCCATCGGTTGATTGTTCTCACTGTCAGAAAATTTCTCCTTATTTCCAGGTTGAATCTTTCCTTGGTCAGTTTCCATCCATTATTCCTTGTCTGACCTTCGGTGCTTTGAAAAATACCTTGACCCCTCCTCTCTGTGGCAGACCCTCAGATATTAGAAGACTGCTATCCTGTCTCCCCTGGTCCTTTTCTTCACTAGACTAGCCATGCCCAGTTCCTGCAACTGTTCATCGTAGATTTTACCCTCCAGTCCCCTCATCATCTTGATTGCCCAGTTCCTGCAACCGTTTATTGTAGGTTTTAGCCTCCAGAGCTATTTTTCCCTGTTCTAAAAATATAGATTCATGCTATGAATTGCCTTGTCTTAAATATTTGCCTATTGACTGGGCAACTGTTTCTTTGGCTTCCTTTCTGGTTCTGTAATGGCACATGGAAATCAGCTTCGGAGACTGATTAAGGGACAGCACAGTCCCCCAACTGGTGAATGGACATGGCAAGAGGCTCAGCGGGGACCTTCCTTAATTTCTCAAGCTATAAAGGAGACCAGGGTGGGGGGACGAGAGATTGTACTTCCAGACTTGCAAGATTCTATTATTGTTGTTAGTTGTGAAGTAGTGTCCGACCTATTGCGACCCCATGGACAACGTTCCTCCAGGCCTTCCTGTCCTCCACCACCTTCTGGAGTCCATTTAAGCTCACACCAACTGCTTCAGTGACTCCATCCAGCCATCTCATTCTCTGTTGTCCCCTACTTCTTTTGCCCTCCATCATTCCCAGCATTAGGCTCTTCTCCAGCGATTCCTTCCTTCTCATTAGGTGGCCAAAGTATTTGAGCTTCCTCTTCAGGATCTGGTCTTCTGAAGAGCAGTCACGGTTGATCTCCTCTAGGACTGACCGGTTGGATCACCTTGCAGGCCAAGGGACTTGCAGGAGTCTTTTCCAGCACCAGAGTTCAAAGGCCTCCATTCTTTGGTGCTCCACCTTCCTTATGGTCCCACTTTCATAACCATACATTGCAACTGGGAACACCATAGCCTTGACTATACGCACTTTTGTTGGCAGGGTGATGTCTCTGCTTTTTAGTATGCTGTCTAGATTTGCCACAGTTTTCCTCCCCAGGAGCAGCCAGGGTTGATCTCCTCTAGGACTGACAGGTTTGATTACCTTGCAGTCCAAGGGACTCACAGGAGTCCTTCTCCAGCACCAGATTCTTCTCCAGCACAAGATCTATTAATACAGCCTGAACGGTGATAATGTTACCCATTCAATCATGTCCGACTCTTGGCGATTCTATGGACCAGGTCACCCCATGTCTTCCAATCGTGACTAAGAGCCTTGGTGGCACAGCAGATTAAAGTGCTGTTAAGTAACACCAGCTGCCTGCAATTACTGCAAGTTTGAATCTCATCAGGCTCAAGGTTGACTCAGCCTTCCATCCTTCTGAGGTAGGTGAAATAAGGACCCGGATTGTGGGGGCAATAAGCTGACTTTGTATAAAAAAGAACACCGCTTTGGGGTGGGGGGCAAAAGCCCTACTAAGCAGGGATATACAAAAGTATGAAGGCTACTGCTTAACGCATTGTAAGCCGCCCTGAGTCTCCGGAAAAGGGTGGCATATAAATTGAACCAATAGAAAAAAATTGAAACAACACTTCTTTGAGTTATTCTATGCTCTGGCTGTCCCAAAGGTGCTTTTCTCATGAGGCAACTGGACTTTTTGATTATTCCTTTGAAGACATTTCGCTTCTCATCCAAGTAGCTTCTTCGGCGCTGACTTGGATGGTGGGGAAGGGAGGGATTTCTACTCCTTGCAGACAGGGACCCTCTCTCAAAAGAGGGGGAAAGGATATGACATCCATGTTCCCTTTACTTCCTGATAAAGACTTCCAAGCAGAATTGCAGTGAATTCACCCTGCATGACATGGCCAAAATAAGTGAGACGCAGTTTCATGATTTTTGCCTTCCGGTGAGATGTCGGCTGTGATGCGCGCCGGTGCTAGATGTTAGTTAGCTTTGCTGTCCAAGGAAATATAGCCTCCACGGTAGAGCGGAATGATCTCCACTGGTCATGTTTCCTGTCTTGTCTGCTTGGGATGGCTGACATGTTCACAGTCCTGGGTTTCTCGCATTGGTGCTTCATCCTAGCGTCTGCCAAAGAAGACCGATTCGCAGTCTTTTGCCTACATTCTTTCTTTGCTCAAAACTTGACTATAATAGGAAGAGGGGTGGATGGATTGCAAGGATGCGACAATGGTATTCAAGCATCTGTAGGCTTCCGTAAGACATTGCTGGCATCTGAAGGACACTCCAAGCAGATGTCCCTGCGCAGCTGGCTGTTTCCCATAACGGAATGAAGAGAGGACGTATTGGACTGTGGGTGGCCCATAGGGAAAAGGGGGAATTAACTATGCTTGCTTTTGTGCGGGGAAACTCAGAGCTGGCTTCGCTTCTTCTGTGTGCCAATGTGGTTTATTCAGTAAAGTTTTATACTCTTGGTAAGAAATAAGTCTCAGGAGTTTTCTGTTTCTGGATTTGCCAACTGGACAGTTGACAGACCCTACTTTACTTCATTTCTTTAAAATGAACCCGTGTCTGCCACAGTCACTAACAGTAACAGTGTTGGAAGGGACCCTGGAGGTCATCTAGTCCAACCCCCTCGCTCATGCAGAAGACCTGTACTAGGGATTCGAACCGCCAAACTGCCAACCTTTCCGATCGGCAAGCTCAGTGTCTTAGCCACTGAGCCACCTAGTCAGGCTATGGGATTCATCTTTAAACGATGTGTTTTCAAAAAGGATCAGAAAATCACTTCATAGCTTCTCCCTCTCCAAAATTCCCAGCCTGCCAACTTCCACCCAAAATGATCCAAGGAATGAAGGAAAAGCTAGTCCGGAAATTACCGTATTTCAATTATTCTAACAAAGGCAACCTCTGAGAAATCTGGTCTTTACCACCAGGTGTCAGACTTGTTCTTTGAGCCGTGTTTCTTTGGTGGCTCATCTTCTGGTTACTAGGTGAAGAAAATTCAGAAAGCTCGCCTGACAACATTGTTTTGGGATAACTGAATGAGGATTGTATCCAAAATCTCAAACAGAGTCATCAACCACCGCTTCCATTGATTCCTGGCTAAGTGATGGACAGAAACTGCTCTCTTTCCATTCTCTCTCTCTCTCAAAGTTGCTGTTCTGACATTGTTTAGAATGTGGAATGAACAGATTTGAGAAGGGAAAGAAAAAAGCGAAGTTTGGAGGGGAGAGAGCTGAAGGTCTATGGGGGAAGAGCAGGGGTGAAATGCTCCCGGTTCGGAGCATTTTGGCTGAACTGGTAGCGATGGCGGCATGAGGCTCCGCCCACTCCGCAGAAGGGTTTGCGCATGCACAGAGGGTCCCCGCGCATGCAGGGTACTTGCAATAGCAAACAGCCTGCTTTACTTTCATTTTCGTTTTCAACATAGCTTGATTAGCACAAGAAGAAAAAAAAATCTGTTCCAGCAATTTACCTCCTTGCAGCAAGCAGCAGAGAGAGGCCTGAACAAAACAGCTGAGAGCAAAACAGCTGAAAGTCGGGAGGCCGATCCAATCAACTTGTGCTAATTAGGCTGTGCTGAAGCTGAAATGGGCTGTTTCTTCTTGCTGCTTGCTGCAAGGAGGTAACTGCTGGAAGGCAGAGGCCAAAGGGTGGGGGCCAGTAGGTGGACGGGGCTACATTCGGTGTATAAGACACACCTAAATTTTCACTCCCTTTTAAGGTGGGAAAAAAGTGCATCTTATACTTCGAAAAATACAGTAAGTAGATTTCACCCCTGGGGAAGAGGATAAAAATATCTCACGAAGTTGGACAGAGGGTTATTCCCTACCGTCAAGCACATAAAATGATTCCAGACTCAGAATATGATTGCCTAGCAATTTCTCAATATTTAGGGAGGTAGCTTAGCTTATTCTGGACCAATTCAAAGGCGTGGACTTTGGGAAGCATATGCTATCAATCCCCAACAGTATCAAATCAAGGAATGTTTGACCGATTTTTGCAAATATACCACTTGGATGATTTGAATTCCCCAACCAGCTGAATGGAGTATCTTGAACAAAGGAGTGCTCCTACTCTTATTCCTTGGAGTAGGTCAGATCAGTGCAAATAAAGCTACTTTACTGTAACAGAATATCAGAGTTGGAAAGGGCCTTGGAGATCTTCTAGTCCAACTCCCTGTTGAAGCAGGAGATCCTGTACAATTTCGGACAAGTGGCTGTCCAGTCTCTTCTTAAAAGCCTCCAATGATGGGCCACCCAGAACTTCTGGAGACAAGCTGGTCCACTGTTGTACAGCATGATAACAGAATCTTAAAAGCTTCTTAGAATTTTCCCCAGTCCCATCTTATATGGTGGGAAGTTGATTGATATCATCCTTTACTGGACAGGAAACAGGATTAAAGGGACTAACATTACATTATTGTAAGGCTATATTAACATTAACTTGAAAGTCTGAAGGCCCAGACTTCTGGCTACTGCTTTTAAAATAGAATTGAATAGAATTCTTTGTTGGCCAAATGTGATTGGACACACAAGGAATTTGTCTTTGGTGCATAGGCTCTCAGTGTACATAAAAAGACAAGATACATTCCTCAAGAATCATAAGGTACAACACTTAACGGTAGTCATAGGGTACAAATAAGCAACTGAATCATACTAGGAAACAATATCAATATAAATCGTAAGGATACAAGCAACAAAATTACAGTCATACAGTCATAAGTGGGAGGAGATGGGTGGTGGGAACAATGAGAAGATTAATAGTAATGCAGACTTAGTGAATAGTTGGACAGTGTTGAGGGAATTATTTGTTGAGCAGAGTGATGGCATTCAGGAAAAAACTGTCCTTGTGTCTAGCTGTTCTGGTGTGCAGTGCTCTATAGCGCCATTTTGAGGGTAGGAGTTGAAACAGGTTATGTCCAGGATGCGAGGGGTCTGTAGATATTTTCACAGCCCTCTTTTTGACTCATGCAGTATACAGGTCCTCCATGGAAGGCAGGTTGGTAGCCATTGTTTTGTTCTGCAGTTCTAACAGGTCCAAATGGCTCTTTGAGTGTTTAAGGTTGCAGACCCCTGGACTACACTAAAATATACTTTAAGAGAGTTGGAAATGGTAATGGCCCATAAAATACATGCCAACGTTCTGCCATCTCGAGAGTCGTATGTAAGGCCTCACAGACTGTGCGGGGATGTGATCCACCGCAGATAATATGCGTGATAAATTATTCACTTAACCAAAAATTGTACATCAAGCCTCGGCAGCTGGTAAAAGCTGGATCTCTGCCCAGTTACATTAAGGGAAGTTTGCTTCTCAAAGCTTAGCTCTACTTTAGGGGGATGTTGAATTATGCATGTTACTCGGAAAGCTAATGCCGTACATACGCATTCAAAGTTATTATTAACCTCATCAAGCTGGAAAGGCAATGGGGGAGAAGCAGCTGTTCCCTTCCCACCCCCCCCTCCCCGCGAATCCATTTAGGGCACAAGGATGTTTGTGTAGATAACAAGCGTCTCCTTTTGACAAGAAATATCATCATCCTCGGATGAGATTTGAGTTGTAGTCGCTGGAGAGTTGGAAGGGGGTTAGGGGAGGGGGCTAGGAAGGAAGTGGGATCCATTCTTGCTGCTTTTGGTATAGGTACTTCCCAACTTGCAACAGTTCATTTAGTGACCGTTCAAAGTTACAACGGCATATCAGAGGTGGTATTCAGCTGGTTTGGACCGTTTTGGCTGAATTGGTAGATGCACGCCCACCCACCCCTGGCTCTATGCCATCCTATTTAGGCACTTTTTTGAAGCCAGGCGCAAAAGAACCGGTAGTAAAATCAGAGGGAGGCTCCACCCATCAACCCCGACATCATCAGAATACTTCTGGGCATGCGCAGAAGAGTGCATGGCCCCATTGCGAACCGGTAGTAAAGGTAAATAGAACCCATCCCTGATGGCACGTGCTCACATTTGTGAATTGGTAGGGAAAGTAAGTGAATACCACTCCTGCCCTGGGCCTTGAGTTTGACACCCCTGCCTTATGCCAACCAGATTCCAGATCCACTCCCAAAATACTCCCGCTTCATTCGGAGTTTTGAGTCCATGTTCTCCCCTAACCAGAAGCAAGACACAATAGAACAGAGAATTGCAGCGATCCTTCACTCTAAAGAGTTGGGCCTACTTGGTGAAGATCCCAAGTTAATTCTCCAAAACACTCAATGTCTGGGGATGAACCGTTATCAAAAGGCCGCCGCTCTAAATTCAGAGAATGTCCCAATGCCGACGCTTGAAGAGAGGAAGATTGCCAAGCCAACTGCTTTGCTCGAATCAACGCAATCAAACTCTACTCAGTCGAATGCTTATATATATATAGCCCTCATCTTCCAATCATACCGATCCTAGCAACTCGAATCAGCGGGGATGCAAATATTATTTTATTAGCCCGACCTAATTCCTTGGCTCCCTGCATCTTCGGGGCCTCTTCGACTCTGTTTCACCTCAATGAATCTTCTTTTCGGACTGAAATTGAGCAGCCAATCACATTACTTCCGACTGGCTTCATTTTTTAATCCAGCAGTGTGCGTAGTGCAGTGGGGTGTGTGACAGGAGCGATGTGGATGGAAAGGAGCGCTGAACTATTACTGACCTCTCAGCCACATTTCTAATCACAACGGTCTATCAAAAGGAGTCAGGACTCAAGTCAATGGATCGCTGATTGCCCACCAACCGTCATGGGCTAAAGGCAATTGAAGAGTTTCTCCCCTTCTCAAAACACCTGCCCTCTGGTGATGTATCTTCATACAGGTAGTCCTCAACATATGGCCACAATTGAGGCCAAAAATGTTATACCATCCTGGGCAATGGTTGTCTGGTCTAAGTGAAACATTGGTTAAGTGAGTTTTGCCTCGTTTTACAACCTTGCCTGCCACATTTTTGAAGTGAATCACTTCGGTTATTAAATTAGTCACATGGTTGTTGTTAAAGGGACGTGGTAGCTCAGAGACTAAGATGCTGAGACTGTCGATCAAAAGGTTGGCAGTTCAGCAGTTCGAATCCCTAGTGCTGCATTACCTGTCCCAGCTTCTGCCAACCTAGCAGTTCGAAAGCAGGTAAAAAATGGAAGTAGAAAAAATAGGGAGCACCTTAGGTGGGAAGGGAACAGTGTTCCGTGCCCCTTTGGCTTTGAGTCATGCTGGCCACATGACCATGGAGATGTCTTCAGAAAGCGCTGGCGTTTCAGCTTGGAAACGGAGATGAGCACCGCCCCTTAGAGTTGGGAACAACTAGCACATATGTGCCAGGGAAACCTTTACCTTTACCTTATGGTTGTTAAGTGAATCTGGCGTCACCATTGACTGTTCTTGTCTGAACATTGCAAAAGGGGAATCACGTGGACACTGCCCTGTCATAAATATGAGTCACTGAAGCCAAGCTTCTGAATTCTCATTATGTGACCTAGGGATGCTACAATGGTCGTAAATTGCAAAAAAAATGTAGTAACCTATAAGTCTCCAAATGTAAGAATTCAACTTTCAGCAGGGGTGGGTTCTAATTACCTTTACTACCAGGTCGCAATGGGGCTGCGTGCATGCCCAGAAGCATTTTCATGATGTCAGGATCAGTGGGCGGAGCCTCCCGCTGGTTTTACTACTGGTTCTATAGAACCGGTGCAAACCGGGGCCAACCCACCACGCTCTACTTCTCAAGAGAATAAGCCAAAGAGAATTGATAGAAACCAAAGACAACAAACACAGGAACATGCTGCAATGGTCGTTAAGTGTGAAAAATGGTCACAAGTCCCTTTTTTTCAGTCACGTCGTAACTTTGAACAGTCACTAAATGAACTAAGCCGAGGACTACCCGCACTTGGTTTTATATTGCCCCCTTCCTATGTGAAGACAGAATTGATCTTGTCCAAGCTCAAGTTGTATCAAGCTTTGCCAAGCTAATTTTCATGAAGGCACCAGAGGTGGTTCGGACCGGTTTGCTGGAACCGGTAGGGGAAATCACAGGCAGGCCCACCTGCCCACTCTGCTGTCCTATTTAGGCACATTTTGAAGCTGCATGCATGTGTGCAAGCTGTGCGAGCAAGCAGAGCAATGCATAGAAGGCCGCATGCTCACATTTGCAAACTGGAAGGGAAGCGAAGTGAATATCACATCTCGGTGGCACCCAGAGGTAAGAGTTTGAATTCTTCTTCAGAGAACCAGAATCCATCTGTGGAGACTTCTATTTTTCTTGTTCTGTTTTGCAACACCATTTGAGTTGTTTGGCCCTGTTTTTCTTTTCTTGCTTCCTGTGAACATAGTCCGTTTGAGATCTCTCTCTCTCTCTCTCTCTCTCTCTCTGTGTGTGTGTGTGTGTGTCTCTGACTCTCAGATCACTTAAACCTAGAGAATCAATTCCAAGTTACCCCCTTGTTAGGCAGATGTTCTCTGGATGATTTATGACTCTTTCAAGCCTGATATCCCCGCAGAAGATTGTTAGTGAAAAGCCGAAAGTAATCCTTTGGAGTCAGGATTTATGATGTTTAACTTAGCTGTTCTCAGCAGGCGCTCAGACGGGATAGCGGTAAGCTTAAGGGCAGGAAAAGGTCAGTCCCCCGACACTGGCCTACCACTGTCCAAGGAGTTGGAATGCATCTCCACCTGACGGAGCTGTTAAGGGACACCGGAGAAGCATCTCTGAGAAACACTAAGCAGGGGAAGGCCGAAGGCTTCCTGGCAGAATCCCCAGCCTGTTCTCTGGCACCACAAAGGAACCGAATCTATTAATCTATTGATTCACACATAAAATATAGAATCGTAGGGTTGAAAGGGACCTTGGAGGTCTTCTAATCCAACCCTCTGCTGCTCCAGGCAGGAGTCCTTTATACCATCCTAGGTAATGGTTGTCCGGTCTATTCTTGAAAATCTCCAGTGATGGAGCACCCACAACTTCTGGTGGCAAGCTGTTCCAGGGTTTAATTGTCCTCACTGTTAGAAAGTTTCTCCTTAATTCCAGGTTACTGCTCTCCTTGATTAGTTTCCATCCATTGTCCTGCCCCCTTGCTGATTAGCAAAGGTGAAATAGAAACAATCTATGAAACAAGAGACTGGGCACCATAAAATACACTCAGGTGCAACTGAGCAATTGTTGTCACTCTCAGGAAATTCCTCCTTAGTTCTAAGTTGGATCTACCTTCCTTCCTTCCTTCCTTCCTTCCTTCCTTCCTTCCTTCCTTCCTTCCTTCTTTCTTTCTTTTTTCTTTCTTTCTTTCATTCTCTTTCATTCATTCTCTTTCTTTTTCTTTCTTTCTTTCTCTTATTTCTTTCTCTTCTTTCTTTCTTTCTTTCTCTTTCTTTCTTTTTCTTTTTCCTCCTCCTCCTCTTCCTCCTCCTCTCAAATCACATTCCTTTCTGGTTTTTAAAAATCATTTTTAAGGTAACGCCTTTATTCCTCAAAATAAATACCCATTCCAACTCTTTGCCCTTGAAGATGTCAAGCAATAGGGTGGCCCATCATGAATAACCACAAAGAGGCCTTCAAGATTTTTTTTTTTTTTTAAGAATCCATTAATGGCCCAGCACATTCTCTGTTGGAAAAAAAAAAAATCACCATTTTTCCAGAGAGGATGAAAGATGTAAAAAGGAGAGTCAGGCCGCATTTGTCTGCCACGGAGAATTACTCCAGGCAATGGCTTAATACGACTTCGTCCTGACAGCAGAGTCCAAATGGAAAATTAATGAGGCAGCGTGATCTATGGATCTTTTTAAATCTCATAACTGGCTTCCTCTGGAGAATAAAAAGACCCAATCGGATTGATAGTAGCAGAAGGAGCACAGAGCCTCCCTCTTCTTCCTTGGGACCGTGCAGAGATATGCTTTTTCTTGTTGGGAGGAACATTGATCTTCTCAAGAGTGATCTTCTCCTCAGTATGGACCTGTTTTCCATTTCGTTCTAAATGGATGGAACTGCGACAGCACAACGGGAAAACCCAGTAACAACAACCTTGGTATCAAAACAGCTTCCGTAGAGTTAAGAAGGTGTCATCTGGAAGCACAATGTTGTTAAATTCTAGGCCCTGTCAGGCATTGGAAGCCATCTTTGTCGTTGGCCCTTGAGGCCTGCCACATTTACTGCTGTGGGAAACAGGGAGGGGGGATTGTATGAAGCCAGGGTGATATATAGGCATAATAACATTCCTTTCTCAGGGAGTCAAGGACATCTTGCCCTGCACCTGGAAGGCTGGAACTGGGAGGCATCTCCAGTTGGGATGGTGCTTGGATTGGGCCATGTGATGGACATGTGAGTGCTAGGCAGGGGCTTGGACTTTTTTTTGCTATCGGTTCACCCCGTGCGCGTACGCTTGCTTCGTGCATGGGCCCGGTTTGTGCGTTCGCGCCGGCCTTCCATGCATGCACTTCGCTAGCATGTGCAACTTCTGCGCATGTGCCTGACCTCAAAAACGTGCCTAAATGGGATGGCATAGAGCTGGGGTGGGTGCAATTTCCGCGATTTCCGCTACAGGTTCGTCTGAACCCATTCAAACTGGCTGAATACCAGCTCTGATTATAGGCACCGTTCTTGTAGTGAAACTGCAAGGAGCTTTATGATAGTCAAGTTCCTCGCAGTTCTTTGCCTGAGAAGAAGAATCACAGCTAACCTTGTTGCAAAGGTTGCTACTACTGAGAACAACCCACGCTGTACCACACGATTACGGAATTTCACATCAGCTTCCCCTTTATTGGCAAAAGGCTAATTGTAAATTCCTCTTTATTTCCCCCTTCGCAGCTAATTAAATTTTGTTGGCATAAGGAGATAAAAGAAAGGTTGCATCAGTTCACCATCTCTTTGTGCCTGTCGAATTAAATTCCAGACAAAGTGAGGTTGAAAGAGGTTGAAAGAGAGATGAGAGAGAGAGAGGGAGAGAGAGGGAGGGAGGGAGAGAGACAGATGGAGAGAGAGAGATGAAAGAGAGTGGGAGGAGGGAGGGAGAGAGATGGAGAGAAAGTGAGATGAAAGAAAGAGAGGGAGGGAGGGAAAGATGAAAGAGAGAGGGGGAAGAGGGAGGGGGAGAGGGAGGGAGGGAGAGATGGTGAGAGAGAGAGATGAAAAAGAGAGAGGGAGAGAGGGGGAGGGAGGGAAAGGGAGGGAGGGAGAGAGGGAGGGAAAGGGAGGGGGAGAGGGAGAAGGAGGGAGGGAGAGATGGAGAGAGAGAGAGAGAGAGACGAGAGAGAGAGAGAAGGAGGGAGGGAGGGAGAGATGGAGAGAGAGAGATGAAAAAGAGAGAGGGAGAGAGAGGGGGGGAGGGAGAGGGAGGAAGGGAGGAGGCATTAATAGACTTTAGAATAAAATCCAGACAGATTCAAATTGATTTCGCTGCCATAAGAAAATTGAGTGTTTAGGGAAATAGATTTATGCACTGTCAGCTCTAACTGCCTGGCAGTATCCATACCCAAAGCTGTTAAAATGGTAATCTTTAGAGATGTATGAAAATTGTGTGTGAACAGACCAATGAAGCATCTCAAGGAAGGTTATGTTTTGAGGATGGACCTTACAAGTCGGTGTTGTTATTATTAATAATGTATTACAAGGCAAACACTATGCATTATGGATGTAATTTAATTACAGCACTTAAACCCAGACACAGGAAGAACTCGCTCCTGGTATCTTCTCTTGCTCTCAGCTGTTGTTACAAGGCAGTGCATTTTATTTTTTTAAGGGAAAAAGAGATTCTTGATGGTAAACTAGGATTAAGTCTCTGAAATCTAGAGCTAGCCCATGATCGGTTGCTAGAATCACAGGAACTCCGAAGAACAACCGTATTTTTAATATAATGGTATAAGATGCACCAGAGTATAAGACGCACCTTAGTTTTTGGGGAGGAAAATGTGTGTGTGTGTGGGGGGGATTTTGCCTACCAGGTATTCATCTGGCCAGCCCAGCACATTAGTTCACCCGCTGGTTTTGAGGTTGGGGCTGGTTGGGACTGTGCTTCTAAAGCACAGCTGATTGTCGGAGGGAGCAGCAATTAGAAAAGCAGGCAAAGCACGGAAGATCGCATTGGGGCTGAAAAACACCTTCAAAAGCACAGCCAATAACCAGGAACTATGAGTTTTAGTCCCGCCTTAGGCATGAAAGCAGACTGGGTGTCTTTGAGCCAATCACCAGGAGACTATGAGTTCTAGTCCCGCTTTAGGCATGAAAGCAGACTGGGTGTCTTTGAGCCAATCACCAGGAGACTATGAGTTCTAGTCCCGCCTTAGGCATGAAAGCAGACTGGGTGTCTTTGAGCCAATCACCAGGAGACTATGAGTTCTAGTCCCGCTTTAGGCATGAAAGCAGACTGGGTGTCTTTGAGCCAATCACCAGGAGACTATGAGTTCTAGTCCCGCCTTAGGCATGAAAGCAGACTGGGTGTCTTTGAACCAATCACCAGGAGACTATGAGTTCTAGTCCCGCTTTAGGCATGAAAACAGACTGGGTGTCTTTGAGCCAATCACCAGGAGACTATGAGTTCTAGTCCCGCCTTAGGCATGAAAGCAGACTGGGTGTCTTTGAGCCAATCACCAGGAGACTATGAGTTCTAGTCCCGCTTTAGGCATGAAAGCAGACTGGGTGTCTTTGAGCCAATCACCAGGAGACTATGAATCAGGAGTGAAATGCTCCCAGTTCAGACCAAATCACCTGATCCGGTAGGGATGGCGGAGGGTGGTTCAGAGAACCGGTAGCAAAAATCCCTGCCCGCCCCCATGCCCAGCTGAGCTGCGCGATCATCAGAGGCTTTTTAAAAAACTTTTAAAAGCATTTTTTTCTTCGGCTGAAAAAATGCTTTTAAGAGTAAAAGCATTTATGCTAAAAGCATGTGATGATCACGTGGCTCAGCTGGGATCGTCAGAGCCTTTTAAAAGCATTTTTTTTACAACCTCTTTGGCTGTAGAGGTTGTAGAAAAAATGCTTTTAAAATTTTAAAAAAATGTTGGCCACGCCCACCCAGTCACATTACCCTCCCACCAAGCCACGCCCACAGAACCGGTAATAAGGAATTTTACATTTCACCACTGCTATGAATTCTAGTCCCGCCTTAGACATGAAAGCTGGCTGGGTGACTTTGGGCCAATCAGCAGAAGACGGGGAGTTCTAGTTCCGCCTTACTCAGGAGCAATTCCATTCCGTCACACCATTATGGGCTTGAAGGTACCATCCCCACCAAGAGATCTTCCAAAGCTATTTTCATTCACAGAAGACTTGGGCAATTCACAGGAATAGCTTTCTGTACTTCCTCACAGCTGGTTGGAAAAATAAGCCACTTGATGATTTTTCTGCATTCTATTAAGCTCCAACAGATGTTTTCGGGCCCCCGCCAACTGCTTTTGCTTAATAAGATGAAGCAGAGAAAGAAAAGGTGGAGGAAAATTTTGATTAAGAAAATCACTAGCAAACAAACTCGAGAAGCTGTTTCCCCGGAGGGGCGGGGGAGAGGGGAAGTGTTTAGGAATGCTTAGAGTTCACCAATTTTCTTGCAAAAATTAGACTTAGCAAAGCAGAGCTACACTAGGGACAGAGTTGGAAAAAGCTGCCAAAATGGATCCCGTCCTAAAAGAATTGGAATATCCTCCTTACGATTTTAAAAGCCTAGAGCAAAAGTTTTCATCAGCCGCGGTGGGCCTTTGAAGATCCAAAGTGGGTCTTTCTTTGTATTTTTCGGAGTATAAGATGCACCTTTCCCCCCCCCAAAGAGATGGTGAAAATCTGGGTGCGTCTTATATTCCGAATGTAGCCCCGCCCAGCTTCTCAAACAGAGGTTTCAGAGGCTGAAAAAAGCATCGGAAACAGAGTTTCAGAAGAGAAGCCCCCAAACAGAGCTTCAGAGGCTTTTTTTTCTGAAGCTCTGTTTTGGAGGCTTTCAGAGGCAGGAAAAAAAGTTTTTTTCTCAAACAGAGTTTCAGAAGTTTCAGAGGCAGGAAAAAAAGCAAAAAAAAAAAAAAAAACCCAAGGCACAGAGCTCACAACCAACAAACCTGTTGCTAAAATTCATCTCTGGGAACAGCTGATTGGGGGTATTCCAGGATGCCGATCCACCTGCCAATCAGCTCTTTTCTTATTTTCCTCCCCAGGTGCGTCTTATACTCCGAAAAATGTGGCATGCTTGATTCATATAGGGCTTAAAAGGGATACAATACAGAGGGATTCAATCAAGATCAAGGGTGGTACCAATACCACTCTATCAAGCCTTAGTAAGACCACACCTAAACGTGCCTAAATAGGATGGCATAGAGTTGGGGATGGGGTGGGCGGGCCCGCTATTTCTGCTATTGGTTCAGGCAAACTGGTCCAAACCAGCTGAATGCCACCTGTGTGCAGTAGGATTAGAAAGTTATCTCCCCAAACTTAGCTGGAATCTAACCACAGTTAAAGCTACATTTATTTTGCTGTTGTCAGAGCTGTGCTCTGGCGTGTTTGAAGGGAACTTCCAGTAGGTTGGAACCAAATGAGTTACCTAGCCCCCCATTCCTCATTGGAAGCCCAACGTCAACCCTGAAACTGACCTGACCACAGCCATTCTTGGAGCTTCAGTGTTGCCACACTGGAGCTGAGGGATAGGGAGGAGAGGATTAGAGATAGCTGGGGTTTTGTAGCCAAAATAAAATATGTTCTCCTGGGAACCAAGGACATTCTCACACCTGGTCAGAGGAAGGAGGAGTGATGTCACTAGGCAACCAGACAGAGCCTTGGTTGGACCATGTGACTGCTTGTTTGGGGAGGGGGGAAACCGTTTATTTTTAATTACCATATTTTTCAGAGTATAAGACCCCCCAAAAAAGAGACCGAAAATTTGGATGCATTTTATACTCCGAATGTAGCTTTTTCAAAGCTTTTTTTCAGCCTTAACGAGGCGTTAGCGAGTGAAATGATCTTCCAAGCTTCGCCTGCTTTTCTCATGGCTTCTCTCTCCAAAGATCAGCTGTGCTTTAGAAGCTATTTTTCAGCCCTAAAGAGGCACTAGCTAGTGAAGTGATCTTCCATGATTTGCCTGCTCCCTCCGACTCTCAGCTGTGCTTTAGAAACTTTTTTTCAGTCCTGATTAGGCCCTAGCGAGTGAAGCGATCTTCCAAGCTTCGCCTGCTTTTCTCATTGCTTCTCTCTCCAAAGATCAGCTGTGCTTTAGAAGGTTTTTTTTCAGCCCTAATGAGGTGCTAGCAAGTGAAATGATCTTCCGAGCTTTGCCTGCTTTTCTCATTGCTTCTCTCGCCAAAGATCAGCTGTGCTTTAGAAGCGGTTTTTTATCCCCAAGCAGGGGATAAAAAGCATGCACGCATGCTCAAAACCAGCAAACTAATGTGCTGAAGCTGGCCAGACTAAGGACGATAGCCAGATGAATACCTGGTAGGCAGTTTTTATTTTTCATATTTTCCTCCCCAAAAACTAAGCTGCATCTTATACTCTGGTACGTCTTATACTCCAAAAAATACAGTAGGTGAAAACTGCGGGAACTTTCAGAGTCAGTTTTCACCAGCCTGTGTCAATATGACATATCAAATAAAACTATTCTTTAAGGAATTAACCTGCCTCAGAGTTTTGTTTGCTGTGGGTATGTTACTTGGAACCTTGACACCCAGATGGCCATCTACTCATCTCAGATGCCAGATGTGGAACATGATCCATTGCAGGCAAACCATGGGGAAGGGGTGTTTGATGGACTCTCTCCTTCACTCCCTTCAGCTTGCTCTGAACACCGGAGACTTCCATTGGCAATTGCTTCTCGACCTAATCAACGGGCATTACCAATATTTGACCCCATATCAAAACATCCTCCAAGGAGACCTACATTAATAGACATCCAAATGCAGCAATTTGTTTCTCTCCCCCCCCCCCATGTGTTTATGTGCAGACTCCTCGTTCCACTTGCTAGAGGAAAGGTTAATGGCTAACAGCTTCTCTATCAAATGAGGCACTGATGTAACCCCAGCAGTATCTCAGTCTTTAATTGTCTTTGGCCTTTAGTGAGCTGAAGGTTAACAGCTGCTTCCCATATGTTGCTCCAAGTATGCAGAGGGCTGTTGTACATTGTGTGGGTTCCGGAAAAAGCACACTTTCTCCTCGTACATGACTTCAGGAACTTGAACACACGAGCTGGATTCTCACCCAGCCACAATGGACTAGGGGTGACATGCACTGGTGCGTTGCCCCCGGTTCGGACCGGTTTGCAAGAACCGGTAGTAAAACTGGCAGAAGGCTCCGCCCACTGACCCAGACATTATCAGGAAGTTTTTGTGCATGCGCAGAAGTGCTTGTACGTGGACAAGCAAAGCAAGCGCGCACAAACGGTCCTGTTGTGAACCGGTAGTAAAGGTAAGTAGAACCCATCCCTGGTGACATGATAGCAGTATTACAGGAACTGGGCATGGCTGGTCTAGTGAAGAGAAGGACTAGGGGAGACAGGAGAGCAGTCTTCCAATATCTGAGGGGCTGCCACAGGGAGGAGGAAGGGGGTCAAGCTATTTTCCAATGTACCTGAAGGCCAGACATAATGGATGGAAACTGTACAAGGAGAGAGTCAACCTGGAGGAGGAGGAGAAGGAGTATGCTTGGTGCTTTCGGAGCTTGGTGGTTTTCTCACAGACCCAACTAGATACCATCATCAGTACTAGAAGGGAGTGGGATTTGCAGGAGGAGGAGGAGGAGGAGGAGGAGGAGGAGGAGGAGGAGGAGAAGAAGAAGACGAAGAAGAAGAAGAATCCCAACATCAAAATACGACAATTCTGCTTTGCTTTCTTCCACCCACCCACTACAAACTCCATCTCTACGTGAAAATGCATCCCATCCTTCAGATACAAACTTCTTATTCCCACCGAGATCAAGGCACCTTCTGACTTGATTCTGACATGCCCCAGCGAGAACTACACCCTCTAATTGCCAGCTGGCTGGTATTGTCATATTATGAGTTCTTTTTTTCCCCCCTTCTCCCTGCGCACACACCAGTTGCTAAATAAGTTAATCACTCCTTGAACAAGGAAATCTGCAGATGCCTTTGAGGCTTTGTGAACATAGTCCCTAAGCCAGCTTTACACCACCTTCTAATCCTCTTTAAGTCAGTATGAGGCAGTGAAGTACCCTATAATCAGTTTTTAAGGTTAGAGACAATAGCCCACTCAAGCTGGTTGCCTAGAGCAACAGGGTAGGGAATGAAAAAATACTTGCATTGAGATGCCTGACTTTGCTTCTTGTTGATACAGGGGGGGGGGAGAGAAATAGAAAGAGAGAGGGAGAGGGAGAGGGAGGGAGGAAGGGAGAGAGAGAGAAATACAAAGAGAGAGAGGGAGGGAATGAAAGAGGGAGAGGGAGAGAAATAGAAAGAGAGGGAGGGAGGGAGAGAAAAAGAGAAATAGAAAGAGAGAGGGAGAGGGAGAGGGAGGGAGAGAGAGAAATACAAAGAGAGAGGGGGAGGGAGTGAAAGAGGGAGAGAGAGAGAAATAGAAAGAGAGGGAGGGAGGGAGAGAGAAAGAGAAAGAGAGAGGGAGAGGGAGAGGGAGGGAGGGAGGATGAGAAATAGAGTGAGAGTGAGAGAAATAAGAGAGTGAGACTGAGACCAAGAGAAATAGAAAGAGAGAGAGAGGGAGGGGGAGTGAGAAAGAAATAGAAAGAGAGAGGGAGGGAGAGAGGGAGAGAGAGAAATAGAAAGAGAGAGAGGGAGGGAGAGAGGGAGAAATAGAAAGGGAGAGGGAGAGGGAGAGGGAGAGAGGGAGGATGAGAAATAGAAATAGAGAGTGAGAGTGAGAGAAATAAGAGAGTGAGACTGAGACCGAGAGAAATAGAAAGAGAGAGTGAGAGAAATAGAGAGTGAGACTGAGAAATAGAAAGAGAAAGGGAGGGGGAGAGAGAGAAATAGAAAGAGAGAGAGAGAGAGAAATAGAAATAGAAATAGAGAGAGAGAGAAATAGAGAGGGGGGACAGAGAGAGGGAGGGACAGAGAGAATGAGAAAGAAAAAGAGAGAGGGAGGGGGAGAGAGAGAGAAATAGAAACAGAGAGAGAAATAGAAAGAGAGGGAGAGAGAGAGAAATAGAGAGGGAGGGACAGAGAAAGGGAGGGAGGGAGGGAATGAGAAATAGAAAGAGAGGGAGAGAGAGAGAAATAGAGAGGAAGGGACCGAGAGAATGAGAAAGAGAAAGACAGAGGGAGGGGGAGAGAGAGAGAAATAGAAACAGAGAGAGAAATAGAAAGAGAGGGAGAGAGAGAGAAATAGAGAGGGAGGGGCAGAGAAAGGGAGGGAGGGAGAGAATGAGAAAGAGAAAGAGAGGGAGAGAGAGAGAGAGAGAGAGAGAGAAAGCGCTCTTTGATGGTCCAACATCAGCTACAGTGAAGATGTAAAGTCAAGGCACGATTTTTGTTCCCTTGCCAGGGTAAATCAGTTAAAATAGAACCCCAAGGGGAATCTGTGCTCCAATATTCTGGTGTCCTCGTGTGCTCCTGATAGTTTCAGAGGGCAAACGAGCCAAACACAGAAGGAATCAAGTCCATATGATACAACTAACTAAGCCAAGAGAAGTTTGGCCTAGAGACATGCTCCGGTGCAGTGCCCATCAGCCATGGCCAAGTTTGCAGATCAAACAACTATTTTCAGCATCTTCTCAGCTGAGGGGGTCCTGGTTGACCTCTGAGCTTGATTTCTTGCAGACACTTCGCGACCCAAATTTGTAACGAACATCAGATGATGTTCCCTCGTTGAGTCACAAAACATCTGCAAGAAACTACCAAACTCAGAGAGCACCGAGGACCCCACAGTCCTCCTCCTCCTTCACCCTTCTCCACTCAGCAAATCCCACTCCTCTCTAGCACTGATGATGTTACCTAGTTTGGTAAATGAAACGTCTGGACGTTGTGGTGAACTGATAAGATTTGGGTGCCATCTTGGAGGGCTTTGGACCAGACACTTGGGAAGAAGGTCTAGTTATCTTCTTGTTCACCTTAGCATTAGGGGTGGGCTTCAAAATTTTTAGCAAGGGGTTCTCTGCCCGGTTGCTGGGTGGACATGGCCATGGTGAGCAAGGACTAGTCGGCCTCCTGCACCATGGCGGGGTGGGTGAGTTTGCCCTCCCCAGGCTCCGCACGTGCCTTGCATTTATCTGCATCAAAAACAGGCCACGTGGGGACTCCTGGGAGGGGATGGGTGGGGTGGGCGGGACCATCAAGGAGTGGGATTTGGGGGGGGGTGTTCTCCGAACTGCACAGAATCTTAGCTAGAGGTTCTCCCGAATCCCTGCAAACCCCCAGCAGCCCATCTCTGCCTAGCATCCTTAGAAGTCCTTCCTTCCTTCCTCTAAAGAGGCAGAAGATCAGTTTTGGAAACTGAAGCCCTGAAACGATTCTCCGTTGGACCTTCAGATGGCACTGTGGTAGCATCTTTCTAACCTTGCGCCAGAAGATCCAGAAGCCTTCAACATCTGCCCACCTCGTGTAATTTTCTCTCCTAAAATAATGTTTCCCAGCCTTGCTTTCATTTCTCCCTCGCCCCTTTGATTTCCAAAGGATGATTTCTCCTCAGGAGACCACAGGCATACGAGAAAACATCCCACGGAGAATAAATTTGTTTATCTAAGGTATTTTATGACGGCCCCTCCTGGGGTAAAGTGAAATTATGGCTGTTCTTGGAAGGCTCTTTTTGATGAGGAAATGGTGTCTTTGAATAAACGTCCCCCAGAAAGATCCGCCAGAGGCCATTGCTTCTGTGCGAGGGCTTAGATACACAAAGGCACTGAGAATATACATCAGTGCGGGACGGTGAATTACACAGGAGATAAATGGTCTCCAATGTACTTTTCAAAACAGCCAGAATTTATAGAGCTTCTCAGTTCCCCTCAAGGAAGTTGAACTCAACAACTCAAAATGTCCCATAACTGAGCCTGTAAAGACTGGGAGGAGTAACGGACTCTGGAGAAGGAAAAAGGTAACATCATCAGTGCTAGAAGGGAATGGCGTCTGTGAAGAGGAGGAGTGGGGGGGAGGAGGAGGAACGGGATTCTGGGGTCCTTCATGCCCTCGGAGCTTGGTTGTTTTTTTGTAGACATTTCCTTACGCACGGTCACTCATGCCCTTGTAACTTCCCGCCTGGACTACTGTAATGCTCTCTACATGGGGCTCCCCTTGAGGAACACCCGGAGGCTCCAGTTGGTTCAGAGTGCGGCCGCATGGGTGGTTATGGGAGCGACGTGGCGTTCCCATGTGACACCTCTGCTGCGTGAACTGCACTGGCTCCCGGTGGTCTTCTGGAAGCGCTTCAAGGTTTTGATCACCACCTTTAGAGCGCTCCATGGCTTAGGACCTGGGTACTTACGGGACCACCTTCTGCCACCAGTAGCCCCTCACCAGCCAGTACGCTCACATAGAGAGGGGCTCCTCAGGGTACCATTGACCAAACAATGTTGACTGGTGGCCCCCAGGGGGAGAGCCTTCTCTGCGGGGGCATCTGCTATCTGGAATGAGCTCCCCCCGGAGATACGGAGGATCCTGGATTTACACACCTTCCGTCGTGCCTTCAAGACCTATTTATTTCAACAGGCTGGCCTGGCCTAACTTCCCTTTTAATTGTAACTTTTAAAATTGGTTTTAAAACATTGGGGGTGTTTTAAATTGTTCTGGGCCAAATTATTTAATGGGTTTTATATTGTCTTTTAAATTTTGTAATTTGTGTCTTTTATCTTTTTGGCTGTTCACCACTCTGAGTCTTTCAGGAGTAGGACGGTATATAAATCTAATAAAATGAAAATGAAAAAAATCATTGTCCAAACTAGGTAACATCATCAGGATTAGCACTGATGGTGCTAATTCATTTGGGTAATGAAACATCTTCAAAAACAAAACCAAACTCAGAGGGCACCAAGGACCCCCTCAGTTCAACTCTGAGTTATAAATATTCTCCTTGATTGGATTATTCTACATCAACAGACGGAAAGGTTGTGGAAGAGTTTGACAAATGTCCCCAGGAAATGTCCGTATATATAGTCCCAAAGTAAAAGTTACCAAGGAATTGGTCTACTGCATTAATCACATTTGCCTGTCTTTTACCACCTCTCTTTTCTCCAGATGGCTGTGGGTCCTGCCTAACTTCAGCCAAGGGTGGGCTGCTGGGGGTTCGTGAAAACCTCTAGCTAAGATTCTGTGCAGTTCGGAGAACCCCCAAATCTCACTCCTGGCTGGCCCTGCCAACCCCACCCCTCCAAGAGTCCCCACACAGCCCGTTTTGGATGCAGGTAAGTGCAGGGCACT
The DNA here is from genome assembly GCA_030761175.1 of Masticophis lateralis. Classification (NCBI taxonomy): domain Eukaryota; kingdom Metazoa; phylum Chordata; class Lepidosauria; order Squamata; family Colubridae; genus Masticophis; species Masticophis lateralis. The sequence goes on from JAUDYJ010000014.1 coordinate 6,958,251, forward strand.
CATGGAAGGCTCGAAGAGGGTGAAAAATGGGCCTACTGGAAGTTTGGGAAGGCCGGAGCCTGAGCAGGCTGTTTTCGCCCTCCTGGAAGCCCAAGGAAAGGCTCCAGTGCCTGGGAAGGGCAAACACACACACACACACACACACACACACTCCACTGTAGTGCAGGAGGCTGACTAGGCCACGCCCACCCAACAACCAGGCAGAGAACCCTTTGCTAAAATTTTTGAATCCCACCCCCTGACTTCAGCTCTGACTCCATCACAAAAGAACAGATTGTACTTTGCCCAAAGGGAAGTGTGGCTCGACTAAGACAGTCCTTGCTATTTCAAAGTTATCAAGGAATGCCAGATGAGACCCTGGCATGAGCTGCTTTGGGCTGGGTGAGTCCAAGAGAGATGTTGTGCAAGAGAAATTCACCATCGAGAGGAAGCCAGGAGACAGATGAGTCCTTCCTGGTGTGGAAGAGATTGAGGAAGGCTTCCATCCTGGTGTGGTGCTTAAGGTTTTAGGCTGGCCCCAGGGAGATCAATTCACCTTCAGCCATAGAAGCTTCCCGTAGCCACAGCCTCTTTTGCAGCCCAAGCTATGAATTTTGAGGGTTTTTTATTTTTTATAAAAATGTCAAATCAATGAGTGAACAGTGTGGCCCCTGGGTGCCATACATTCCAATATAAATGAAACTGATCAGATTAAACATAATTTTTACATCCAATCAATTTATGTATTTCTAACATAAGTTAGAAATACAGCTATATTACTGTATTTTTCAGAGTATAAGATGCACTTTTTTCCCCCCAAAAAGAGGATGAAAATCTGGGTGCATCTTATATTCTGATTGTAGCCCTGCCCAGCTTCTCAAAGGGGGGTTTCAGAGGCTGAAAAAAGCATCAGAAACGAAGCTTCAGAAGAAAAGCCCCCAAACAGAGCTTTAGAAAAAAAGCCTCCAAACAGAGCTTGAGAAAAAATAGCCTCCAAACAGAGCTTCAGGAAAAAAAGCCCCCAAACAGAGCTTCAGAAAAAAAGCCTCCAAACAGAGCTTCAGAAAAAAAAGCCTCCAAATAGAGCTTCAGAAAAAAAAAAGCCTCCAAACAGAGCTTCAGGGGAAAAAAGCCCCAAACAGAGCTTCAGAGACTTCTTTTCTGAAGCTGTTTCGGAGGCTTTCAGAGGCAGGAAAAAAGTTTTTTCTGAAGCAAGTTTGAGAGACAGAAAAAAAAGCAAAAAAAAAAAAAGCAAGGCACAGAGCTCACAGCCAAGGAACCTGTTGCTAAAAGTCACCTCTGGGAACAGCTGATGGGGGGTATTCCAGGAGGCCGATCTACCTGCCAATCAACTTTTTTCTTATTTTCCTCCCCAAAAACTAAGGTGCATTTTATACTCTAGTGTGTCTTATACTCCAAAAAATATGGTAGGTTGCAGTCTGTCATTATTCAGTTATTCCACATTTTCTCATTACTACTTTAATTTTATAAAATAAAAATGTATACATTAATATTCCCTTTATTTCTATCACTTATTCTAGCTTTTAATCATGTCACCCTTTATTAAGAAACCTTTTCTTTCTTTTCTAACTTCTAATCATGTCACCTGCCTAAAAAAAAAAGAGGAGGAGGAGGAAGAAGAAGAGGAGGAGGAGGAGGAGGAGGAGGAGGAGGAGGAAGAGAGAGAAGCAACTCAGAACAACAAAAAAGAGGAATCATCCATCCATCATCTCGTCCGCTTCATCCAACCTATGAATTTTGATCATGTGACCATAGGGATGCTGAAGCAGTTGTAAGTGAAAGACCAGTTGTAAGTCACTTTTCAGTGTAGCTTATATCAGCCACTAAATGAAGGATACACAATGTCTGCACAGCAGCAACATTATCTGACTTCTAGAGAGTTTCGTATGAAGATGGCTTTCGGTCAGATTCTCTTCTAACTCCCTTTTTATGACCCTGTAATCCCTTAATTTGGGGAAGAGTTCAGGCGGCTAGATGGAGCTGAGTGTTTACTGGCTGGATGCCCTTCCTGATGCCCATGCAGTGTTCGGAGCAAATTATATTTTTCTTTGTGCCCTAGGAGACAGACATCTGCCGCTATCTCGGATTGAACTCTCAACCTTCCGAGTGAGAGGTGAGTGTCTTCACCACTAGGCCACTAAGCCGCTCAGATTCAGATTCTCTTCTGGAAAGTGAAAAATAATTGTCCACTCAAAATTGGTCTCGGCCCACTTTTGCCGTTAGCCATTTGGAAGGCCATTAATCTAGCAACGTCTGCAAATGAGAAGAACGCTTATCTCTAGCTCTGCGCTCTTCAACATCTTGAGAACTTGGCTGGTCTTGGTTACAGTTTTAAACCCTGGAGACCGAGCTCAGCATTCCATTCTGGCAGGAGGGAAAAACCTTTGGCAGACTCTGGAAAGGGCACCTCACCAAAACCACCCTGGTGGAACTCCTCACGAGGGAAGGAGGCCTTCGATCCACTGCCCCCGTCACCACCTCCCTCTCCTGACTTGGCCATGTATTGTCTTCTTTCCCCTCCCTGCCATTGCTTCTATGCCATCTGGGCTTCTATCCAAAGCCTTTTGACAACACTTCCTCTATTTCCTTCTTTGCAGCGAAGAGTTGCTTTGTTTAGTCTACAATAGCTTCGATGGGCTCTCCTCCAAGAGAGGGTCAGCCGGAACAAAGCGCTGACATTAAGATAAAAGCTTAAACCGCCATTTATGCAAAATAACTCGCTCTCAACAAACAGATCCTCCGCTTAACAAGTTCTTACGAGAAGCACTTTCATACACAATGAACCATTTGGCTTTTTGCGCCCTCCAAGGCTGTTTTCCTACCATTCGTTGCCGTGATGCATTGAAAACTACCGTGCCTCTTTCTCTCATTGATCGCCATGATATAAAAAATAAAGACGTTGAGACTCTAGAAAGGATGCAGAGAAGAGCAACAAAGATGATTGGGGGGACTGGAAGCTAAACCATATTTATTTATTTATTTATTATATGTATTTATATGCCGCCCTTCTCCCGAAGGACTCAGGGTGGCGAACACAAGTTAAGAAACATGTACCATAAAATCGCACTTTAAATCAAATAACTAATTAATGATAAATAATAAACCCAGAATCAGAGTCAGCCTATTTGCTTGAACAGCCAAGTCTTCAGCTCCCGACGAAAGGAGCGGAGATCAGGAGCCGTCCGGAGCTCAGTAGGTAATTCATTCCAGAGGGTGGGAGCACACACAGAGAATGCCCTACCCCTGGGCACCGCTAGATGACATTGGCTCGCCGTCGGGACCCTGAGGAGAGCGGTCCTATGTGAGCGAACAGGACGGTGAGAAGCAGACAGGAGAAGGTCCTGTAAATATCCTGGACCTAAATCATGTAGGGCCTTATAGGTGAAGCGGACCCGGAGAACCACTGGTAACCAATGCAGCTGACGCAGGAGGGGTGTTATATGGGAGTAACGAGGGGCTCCTGTAACAACCCGTGCGGCTGCATTCTGGATCAGCTGGAGTCTCCGGGTGCATCTCAGGGGCAGGCCCATGGAGAGGGAATGGTATGAAGAACAGTTGCAGCAATTGGGTATATCTAGTCAAGTAAAATGAAGGACCGGGGTGACATGAATGATAGCAGTGTTCCAATATCTAAGAGGCTGCCACAAAGAAGAAGGGGTCAATTTATTCTCCAAAGGACCTGAGGGCAGGACAAGAAGCAATGGATGCAGCAGTGGGTTCCACATTATGTTACTACCAGTTCACCCAGCGTGCGCACTCTTGCTTCGTACATGGCTGGTTCGTGCGCCCACCTGCCTTCCGCACATGCACCCGGTCTTCCACGCATGTGATTTGCTCATGCACACGCCTTCCATGCTGTGCCTGGCCTCAAAAACGTGCCTAAATGGGATGGCATACAGCTGGGGCAAGTGGGCAGGCCCACCCGCAATTTCTGCTACCGATTCAAGCGAACCGGTTCAAACCGGCTGAATATCACCTCTGAATGGATGGAAACTAATCAAGGAGAGAACCAACCTAGAACAAAGGAGGAATTTCTTGACGGTGAGGACAATCCATCACTGGAACCACTTGCTTCCAGAAGTTGTGGGTGTTACAACACTGGAGGTTTTCATGAAGAGATTGGGCAGCCATTTGTCTGGAATGGTATAAGGGTCTCCTGCCTGAGCAAAGGATTGGACAAGAAGACCTCCAAGGTCTCTTCAATCTTTGAGCAGAACTTGACTGCTAAAAAGCGGTATAAGGAATAGTTGTGTTGGCGGTGGTGTCAAACCAGCAAGATCTGCCAGAATCACCTCTCAATGGATATGACAGGAAAGTGATCGTAAAATGTAGGTGTGAGGACTCAGAACTACTACTATTTCAAGTAAACATTTCTTTGCAATCAAAGGTTTTAGTGAAATACATATAAAATCGTGAGGTTCTGAGCTTGGCAGTTTTCTTGCAGGTGTTTCATTGCCAAAGTAGGTACCATCATCAGTGCTGGCACCCCCGCCCCAGTTCAACCCTGAGCTACAAATACTCTCTTCTATCAAAAACATACAGCATTGTAGTGATCAGAAAATCATGGACAGAATAACGGAGTTGGAAGGGACCTTGGAAATCTTCTAGCCCAACCCCCTGCTCAAGCAGGACATGCTATACCTGTGAGGCAAACCTGTGGCATGCGTGTCGGAGGTGGCACGCAGCGCCTTCTCTGATGGCATGTTAGCCGTTGCCCCAGTTCAGCTCCACCATGCATGCGTGCGGACCTCCCACCAGCCAACTGGTCTTTGGGTCTCTGCCACTCATGCGTGGGTGGCAGGGTGCATGCGGGGATCATGTGCGTATGCATGGGGGGCGGGGGGCATGTGAGGGGCCACGCACACATGTACGGGGTGTGTGCGGGGGGGCTGTGTGTGCATGTGCAAGGGGCGTGTGCAGAGGGCACGCGCATGTGGGGGTCAGGGTGCATGTGCGGGAGATGGGGTGCATGCACAGGGGCATTTGGGGGTTCAGGCACACACACATATTCGTGCGCACACACATGAGCTTTGGGCGTTCGGTTCGGAAAAGGTTATCCGTCACTGTGCTATATCATTTCAGACAGCCGGTTGTACAATCTCTTCTTTCTGCTGAAATGACACAACCACAACTATCCTGAAATCCATCAGTACAATTTATCAGACTATTAAAAGATTCGCTGGTGTTTTAGGGATCCTATTCACTAAGTCCTCGATACACCCATAGTAAGTGAGTTACATGCTTGGCCAGCTTTGGATTTATTATTATTTTCTTTTTTTAGAACACTCAGCATAAGAACAACAATCTACACTACGATTCCAGGAATATATCAAACCGTTCTTACTTTTGTATATAAGTAAAAGTGCACCAGAAGCAGTGGTGGGATTCAGCCGGTTCGGGATGGTTTAGGCCAATCGGTAGTTAAATTGCTCGCGGGTCCTGCCCCTTCCTGCCCTGCCCTTTCCAGGAGTCCCCCCATGCCCCATTTTGGCTCCCAGGTAAGTGCAGGGAGACCTCCTAGGCATTCCACCACCCCCCACAGCCCGTTTTTGCTCATAGGGGGATTCAGGAAGCCAAGTGCTACCTGTCACACCACCTGGCCATGCCCACTATGGCCATACCCATCCAGTCAGTCCTTAGGGCAGAGAACCAGTTGTTCATTTATTTGAATCCCACCACTGCGCCAGAAGTGTCCTAATTCAAAATGAGAACAATACATTTGCTCTCATTCGAAGTCCTCCACACAACCATCTATCTACCATATTTTTTGGAGTATAAGATGCACCGGAGTATAAGACTTTTGGGGAGGAAAATAAGAAAAAAGCTGATTGGCAGGTGAATCGGCTTCCCAGAATACCCCCAATCAGCTGTTCCCAGAGGTGAATTTTAGCAACAGGTTTGTTGGTTGTGAGCTCTGTGCCTTGCTTTTTTTTCTGCCTCTGAAACTTCTGAAACTCTGTTTCAGAAAAAACTTTCTTTCCTGCCTCCGAAAGCCTCCGAAATGGAGCTTCAGAAAAAAAGCCTCTGAAGCTCTGTTTGGAGGCTTCTTTTCTGAAGCTCTGTTTCTGATGCTTTTTTCAGCCTCTGAAACTTCCCTTAGAGAATTTGGGCAGGGCTACATTTGGAGTAAAGATGCAGCCAGATTTTCACCCTCTTTTTGGGGGGGGGGGGAAAGGTGCATCTTACACTGCAAAAAATACGGTAGTCAAATAGGTCCACGTGTTAAGAACTGAAAATCCAGATGCTTTGAAGGACAACTCCTTTGCTGCAGAAATATCAAAAATAAATCACAATTCAGCTTCTCTCCAAAGGTATGTTTTTAAACCTTTTTGGGACCTAGCTAAGTTGCCTTGAGGTCTTCAGAAAAACCAAAAATGGACAACCAGCCATGATTCGGTAGATTGAGAAGGTCAAAAGATCAGGTTCCAGAGTTTACGAAGTTCTAACTCGTATTGTTACACCATTAGGGTCTCCCTGTCAACACCAAGGACGCACATTGCGATGGAGAGAATGTGCGTGTATAACCTGTAGATGTCAAATTTTAATCAAAAGCTTAATTGCTTTTCTAAATTACGGCGCAAAGGCATCTACAGGAAGCCTTCTGACAGACCAGGCTGATCATAAAACTCTTATTATCAAAGTGATTTCAAAATAGCCATTAAGGCTTCACTAAGAGAGCTTGTTTCGGTTGACTTCTAAGAAGTAATATTTTCCCATTTTCAATGCTTGGCCATTATCTAATGGGCACCGCCAAAGCAATTAGCTCTGCTTTGGCTAGTTCAAAACAATGATGGAATAACAATGATATTCATCATCACGTATTTAATATGATGGAAAAGCAACGATGTTGGCAGCTGGGCTCCTTCCCCAGTGGGGCACAGAACGAAAGGGCTCCAAAAAGAAGGCTGGAGCATGAACAATTGTCAATTTTTTCCAGCATGGACATTTTTCTGTCATGGATTAGTGCTAGAACGCCAGCTGTCTTAGACTTTGAGAAGACTGGTTCAATCTTGATTAGAAAAGATCAGAAGAAACAAACAAGACCATCAGAGAAAGAACTTCAGAATCCTAGATTCCAGAATGAAGGAGAAGACTCCTGATGAAGAATATAGCATGGTGCTCCACATGGGTCTTCCTTTGAGGAGTCAACAAGACCCTCCTTTTTGATGATTCAGAAGACCCACAGATGGGTCTCTCTTTGATGACTCAGAAGGGTCTCTCTTTGGTGACTCAGAAGATTCTAAGAAGGATCTCTTTTGGAGGGTTTGGAACAGTGGTCACCAACTGCTGGTCCTTGGACCACTGGTGGTCCATGAGAAAATTTTGGTGGTCTGCAGAAAAATTATTTGCATTTTTAATATTGCACTAAATCAGCGGTCCTCAAACTATGGCCCCTGGGTGGATACATACAATGACCCCTTCGGGGTCTTTTTGTGTGGGTCGGAGAGGGGCAAAAATTCCAACTTGAGGTCTGCTTCAGCCTCCTGGTGTGGGGCTTTGGGCAAAGGCTGGAGGGAAGTGCCTCTGGTGGCGAAGAGCCGGAGGACCTTGTTCCAGTGGGACAGCATCATGGCCTGGAACTGGCTGACCATCTCAGCCTGCTGAGCCTCCAGGCACCGGTACCTGGCCTTGCACTCCTGCAGGTCTTCCCTCTGCTAGGGAAGCCTATGCTCCTAGTCCTCAGTGAGGTGCTTCTGCTGAGCCTCCTTCTCGGTTAGATCCAATTTTAACTGAGCCAGCTGTTTTGCCAACTCTTTCTCATGGTGGCTGCTTAGCTCCAACAACTGCTTCCTGTGGGGCCCTAAGGAGCCCAGGCAGGGAAGCGAGGAGTTGGCCACGCCCACCCAGTCACATGACCACCTAGCCACACCCACCCAGCCGGTCATTAGGCAGATCATATTAGTGATCCGTGGGATTTAAAATTATGAACTTAGTGGTCCCTGAGGTCCGAAAGGTTGGTGACCCCTGATTGAAAGACCTTCAGAAAGTTTCTCTTGGATGACTCAGAAAGCCCTCAGAGGGGTCTCTCTTTGATGACTCAGTATGCAGGGACCACACACTAACCCTACGGGAATTGCATAGCCATCTCTACCTTCCCAGTTGGGGTTCAACTTTTTAATAATGAGATTTACTTGTGTGTTTGTTTGTTTGTTTATAATTGTGGGTTCTCCATCACTTTTCAAGAAGAGCCTGGATAGGTACTTGTCTGGAATGATATAAGGTCTCCTACTTGAACAGCAGGTTGGACTATAAGTCCTCCAAGGCAGAGGTGGGTTTCAGCAGATTCTGACCAGTTCTGGAGAACCAGTAGCGGAAATTTTGAGTAGTTCGGAGAACCGGTAGTAAAAATTCTATTTTTTGTTTGAATTTTATTAAATTTATTTTTAAAACATAAAACATCTTTTTGGAGCAAGAGTTTGGCCCGGTATAACATAGGAATAAATTCCCAATTTCATCTATTAACATCTTAAAACAAACAAAAAATAAGAAAAACAACAACAACAACCAAAAAACCTCCCAAATCTGCACCCAATTTTTATCACTCAATCTAACATCTTATTCTAACATTTAAGTTTCTATTTTGTAGTCACCCTAACTCTTAAATTTCAAATCCAAACAGCACTTTATAGTATTCATTTGTCATTTTAACAATCAGTATTTCATATATTTTCTGTACTTCAAAGACCCAAATCAAGTCAACGTTTCTTTTAAAACACATCTAATATCCAATATAAAATATTTCATTCGTCTCTAAAAGACATTTTAAAATCAATATCCATTCTTCAAAAGTATCTCCTTCACTCCTCCTAGGTTTATTTTTAGCTGGATCGCAGCTTAGTTAGCTGGTTTCCAGGGATGTTTTCCTCCACTTCTAACCTTATTTATTGGCTGGATCACAGTTGGTTAGGATGCAGAGGTGGGTTTCAGCAGGTTCTGACCAGTTCTGGAGAACCGGTAGTGGAAATTTTGAGTAGTTCGGAGAACCGGTAGTAAAAATTCTGACTGGCCCCGCCCCCATCTATTCTCTGCCTCCCAAGTCTCAGCTGATCGGGAGGAAATGGGGATTCTGCAGTAACCTTCCCCTGGAATGGGGTGGGAATGAAGATTTTACGGTATCCTTCCCCTGCCACGCCCACCAAGCCACACCCACAGAACCGGTAGCAAAAAAAAAATTGACACCCACCACTGCTCCAAGGTCCATCCCAGCCCTTATGAATCTATGTTTTCTGATCTGATAGGAGACTATTTCTCCCTTCCCTACAAATCGTGACCGAGGTAGCTTTCTGTTAGATTTTTAGAGACTAAGCAATTTCTTTGCTTAGGCCAGTCAGCTTGCGTAGACCAGAGGGGAAGTGCGGATTTTATGTTCTCACCAGTGTGCTACAAAAACCCGAGTGCTTTTTTTTTTGTATCTGTCCCAGAGGTTCATGCATTATTCAGGCCCTTTTCGCAAACAGCCAGGAAAACTGAAGGAAATTTCAGGACGCGACAAGCACCCAAGCATCCGTTCAGCATGCTGATTGCCAAAGAGCTTGTTTTAATTGCAGGGATAATGTTGGCCACCTCCTGAGCCAGGAGGTGAGGGGGTAGGGGGGTGGGGAAGAAACTTTCAGCTCAGCTGCCCTTATTTAGAGCAACGGGGGGAAAAAAATCTTTGCCGTAATTTGATTTCTTCCACAGTGAATTGCCATGACCGGTTCCCAACTTGCTAAGAAAGCAATTTCTTCCTTCTCCCGTTTTGCAGCGGGTGGGTGGGTGGGTGGGTGGGTGGGTGTGGGTGGGGGCAAAAGGATATGAAATGAAATCTTGCTTTATATAAAAGGGTGGAACGTGAAAAAAAATGAATAAATCCATCTTGGGGTTTTTTGCGGGAGCGAATTTCACAGCTCCGCGAGGATAAAACGACAACAGGCACTGCGGTAGTAAAACTGAATGGATCAAGGAGGCTATTTGTAGCTCAGGGTTGAAGATGAGGGGGTCCTTGGCCTTCCCTTGAGTTTGGCTTGTTTTCTTGCAGACGTTACATTACCAAACTAGGTAACATCATCAGTGTTAGAAGGGAATGGAGTTTTTTATTATTATTATTTCTCATAAACACAGATCCCACACGGGTCAGTACCATTGTAACTCTGAACGGTCATGTTCTGACATAGGCTTCCCAAGAGCATGAAGCAGACTCCTTTTATTAAGTGACTGTGAATTCTTCTCATTCCCATCCAGCAAAGTCTTTCAAGGGAGAATTTACAGTCACAGACCTTATCTGGCTTGGAGAGCTGCCAGGCCGATATCTTCAAAACTTAGCAAGAAATCTCCGAGAGTCACAAACCAATTAAGCAAACTTGTTTCTTGCAAACTCCATTCCTCTTTTGCTCCTCTTTTATTCCCTCTGAGAGGGGCCATTCACCGTCCACCTGTGCCTTTACTCCTGAGTCGACCCTTGTTCCTTAGCTGTTCCCTTCGCCTGGCAGCTCTGCGCATGCGCACACTGGGAACAGGCTCCAGCTGTACTTCCGCCCCACTGATGTCCAACTCTGAAGGCAGCTGGCAACTGTCGGGTGTCCCTGGCCCCCTCTCTGCCTCCAACGACTGGCCCAACCTCCTCACTGTCTGAGTCTGCCACCAGCTCCGCTGGCGGGCCACAACAGGTCACTAAACCTGTCACTAAACCTGTTGTTAAGACAAGGGCTACCTGTACAACAAACACATTTAGAATAGAATTGAATTCTTCATTGGCCAAGTGTGATTGGACACACAAGGAATTTGTCTTTGGTGCATAGGCTCTCAGTGTATATAAAAGAAAAGATACATTCGTCAAGAATCATAAGGTTCAACACTTAATGATAGTCATAGGGAACAAATAAGCAATCAAATATATTAGGAAACAAGTCAATATATATCGTAAGGATACCAGCAACAAAGTTACAGTCATGCAGTCATAAGTGGGAGAAGATGGGTGATAGGAACGATGAGAAGATTAATAGTAATGCAGACTTAGAAAATAGTTTGACAGAGTTGAGGGAATTATTTGTTTAGCAGAGTGATGGCATTCAGGAAAAAACTGTTCTTGTGTCTTGTTGTTCTGGCGTGCAGTGCTCTATAGCCTCGTTTTGAGGGTAGGAGTTGAAACAGTTGATGTCCAGGATGCGAGGGCTCTGTAGATATTTTCACAGCCCTCTTTTTGACTCGTGCAGTATACTGATCCTCCATGGTAGGCAGGTTGGTAGCCATGGTTTTTTCTACAGATCTAATTATCCTCTGAAGTCTGGGTCTGTCTTGTTGGGTTGCAGAGCCTAACCAGACGGTTATAGAGGTGCAGATGACAGACTCAATTTAAAAAACAAAACAAAACACAGATTGTGATCAACTTTCCTCCACTTTACCTTAAATGAGCAAACGAATCTGACTTTTATTTAAGGCCAGATGATCCATCCGTTTCTTACTTATTTATTTATTTTCCGTCCTCCTCTGGCGTGGCAGGCAATGAAAGAACAATCACGCTTAGTACATCACCGTACATTGACATATTAGTCTCCGTGGCTCGCATAATGCCTATCCGTGGACTTTTTCCTCTTAAAAGGGATGGCGATTGACGAAGTATAATTCAGGGTTTGAAACGATCCAAACGGATCGATATTTTTTCATTCCAGGCTGCAAAACTAATCAGTTAAAACAGAACGGAGGCCCGAGAGTTATTGCAAAGGTACACATTTCCGCAAGTATCCTGATTACAGGCTATTGACTCCCCCGGACAATAAATAAAGGAAACGGAAAACCAAAAAAAGGTTCAATTGACCTAGGATGTAGAGAGGAGAAGGGGGGGAGGAATTGTCAAATCAATATTCTGCCCGTTTGTGACTCAGAGCATCTTTTAAATATATATATATCTTCCACGTAGTACCAGTAAATTTACGACCACAATTGAGCACAAATTTCCATTGCTAACGAAGACCGTTGTTAAGTGGGTTTGGCTGCACCTTAGGACATTTCTTGTCTCAGTTGTTGAATGAATCATTGGCATTCTAAACTCGTAGCAATAGCAACAGCCCTTAGACTTATATACCGCTTCACAAGTGCTTTACAGGTCTCTTTAAGCGATTTACAAAGTCAGCCTATTGCCCCCAACAATCTGCGTCCTTATTTTACGCATCTCGGAAGGGTGGAAGGATGGGTCAACCTTGAGCCAGTCAGGATCAAACTGCTGGCAGTCGGCAGAGTTAGCCTCAATACTGCATTCTAACTACTCCACCACTACTCCACTACTTCTTCTTCTAGAAGAATAGAATAGAATAGAATAGAATAGAATAGAATAGAATAGAATAGAATAGAATAGAATAGAATAGGGTAGGGTAGGGTAGGGTAGGGTAGGGTAGGGTAGGGTAGGGTAGGGTAGGGTAGGGTAGGGTAGGGTAGGGTAGGGTAGGGTAGGGTAGGGTAGAGTAGAGTAGAGTAGAGTAGATTGGAAGGGACTTTGGAGGTCTTCTAGTCCAACCCTCTTCTCCATCAGTAGACCCTATAACACTTCAGAAAAATGTCTGTCCAGTCTCTTCTTGAAAGCCTCCTGTGATGGAGTATTCAGAACTTCTGAAGGCAAGCCATTCCACAGGTTAATCGTTCTCACTCTTAAAGGAAATTTCTCCTTAATTCCAGGTTTCTTCTCTCCATAGTTAGTTTCCACCCATTGTTTCTTGCCTTGCCTTTTTTTGGTGCTTTGAAAAATAGTTTGCCTTTGTAGGAGCCCTTCAAATCTTGGAACAGTGAGCAATGGAAGAGATAAGGCCACGTTTCCATAACTCTCTTCTTTTGTTGCTTTTAATATTTAAAAGAAGGGGGTGAGTGACAACAGCGGTGTAGGCCAAGACCTTTTGAATTCCTCCACCAGTTATTTCTGCATCACCTTGTCATCTTCAGACATCTTCCTGTATCTATGGGGCTCCCTAAAGCCCCTTAATAATGGATATTACACTGTTGCGATCATCGCACTCAAAAGTACCCCAAATTACCAGCTTTCCTCAAACGGGCTGATTTGTTATTTTAATGCTGTCAACCTGCCGAAATAGATTTATTGTTATTAATAATAGTGATTTGCCTACATTTTTTTGCTAGTTAAATTACAGGGCTGTATAGTTAGTTCAACAATACGGTGCTGGAAGCGTGCCAAGAGATCGCTCGTAGCACCGAGTGGAAAAAAGCAGTTGGCCTGCTTCCCATTAAGGCATTAAAATTTGAATCAGAAACATAACAGATGCAAAACAAAACATGAGCTTGCTCGTGGGGATTATATAAAAACAATTAAAACAAATTAATTACCAGTTATGTTAATGTGGCGCCGTGTACTGGCAAAAAAATAAAAAATAAAATAAAAATAAAAGGATTGCCAGAAAACTCATGGCTGAGATTGGGGAAGCCATGAAGGTGAGAGAAGTCTTTGGGATGCTAGGAGGATGTTAGCCAAGAATATACATGGACATCTTTGATGGACACGGGAGAAGAGCCTGCAGGAAGGAGAGGAGGCAGAGTTTTCCCACTGGGAGGCTTTTTCGAGATGAGAAAAAGTTGTAAATTAAAAGCTTGGATCCGTGTTTTTCAAAATTGGCAACTTTAAGATGGCTGGAGCTCAATTCCCAGAATTCCCATAGCTCTCTCCAGAGAAGAGTTGAAGTCCGCAACTCTTGAATTGTCAACTTTGAAACACACTAGCTTGGACCTATATTGGTCTTTGATCATGATTAAGACTGATTTGAAAAGCTGTGAGGCCCTTTCTAACAGCCAAGTAAGACATGATGGGAAGAGATAACAGAATAACAGAACAATAAGAGTTGGGAAGACCTTCAAGGTCTTCTACTCCAACCCCCTAGACCCTGCACAAAACAGTTTTCCAATGTCCTCTTAAAAACTTCCAGTGTTGGAGCATTCACAACTTCTGGAGGCAAGTTGTTCCACTGATTAATTGTTCTATTAGGAAATTTTTCCTTAGTTCTAAGTTGCTTCTCTCCTTGATTAGTTTCCACCCTTTGCTTCTTGTCCTGCCCTCAGGGGCTTTGGAGAATAGCTTGACTCCCTCTTCTTTTGTGGCAGCCCCTGAGATATTGGAACACTGCTATCATGTCTCCCCTAGTCCTTCTTTTCATTAAACTAGACATGACCAGTTCCTGCAACCGTTCTTCATATATTTTAGCCTCCAGCCCCCTAATCATCTTTGTTGCTCTTCTCTGCAAGCTTTCTAGGGTCTCAACATCTTTTTTTATATCGTGGCAATCAAAACTGGATGCAATATTCCAAGTTTGTTCTTATAGGTGTATGGGTACATTTACATATACAATATGTGCATTTAAGCATAGATGTGCATGGATAGATAGTCCAGTCCAGGGGTCAACAACCTGTGGCTCTGGAGTCACATGTGGCTCTTTCACCCCTCTGCTGCGGCTCCCTGTCACTCAAAATATGCGTCACAACCGATAAAGTGCGATGCCCGCCGGCATGCGATTTAATGAGTTTTTCAACCTCCAGTAGGCCAACCATGGATAAATCCAAAAAAAGAAAAGTTTCAGAAGAAAACAGAGTGTAGTTTCATTTAACTACATATGCTAGTTTTGTAGCCACTCAAGAAATAGTCAGGCACGGGAAGGGTTTTGTGGCTCCCAGTGTTTTCTTTTCTGTGGGAAACGGGTCCAAATGGCTCTTTGAGTGTTTAAGGTTGCAGACCCCTGGTCCAACCACACTCAACTTAAAGATGTCTTTAATGCTGGTATAACGGGTAGAAGAACTTCTTGGAGACTGTAAGAACTTCCCATCCTCATTAATAAGAAGCTAATTAAGGCAAAGTCTTCATGGAAGACTCAAAATGTTTCTTCCCAGGTTTCTTCCCAATTGGGCTGAGTTGTCATTTGTGAGATCAGCTACTGATAAATTCCTCTTTATTGCTAATGTATGCTCATTCTGTTATTTCTTTTCTGGTGGACTATTATGCTTTCCTCTATTATATAGCTGTACTAGCTGGACACCCATGCTTCACTACAAAACTATGTGATTGGGTGTAATAAATTGACACTTAAAGCCTGAAACTTAATGTAGAATGTGTAACTCTGTAGCATTAGAGTGTGTTCATATAAGGCAACTGGCAGTTGGAACAGCGGGGGAAGGGAGTAGAATGTCCCAGCCCACAGGCCGATGAGTCATGCACTGGCCACGCCCACACCCAGTTTAGCGAAGGGATAGCATGTTAATATAAGGCAAGTGGCAGTTGGAACAGAGTTCTTTTCAGGTGGGGACTGGGGGGTTGAACGTCTAACTCCTTAGCATCACAGCATGTGAATATAATACTGTATATTATATTCTAATGATCTGATGGTCATTTTGAAAAATCCTTTCTTAACGAACACCTAGAAGCCAAGAAGAACATAAGTGCCAAATTTCAAGTTTATAGGTTTTACTGTTCTGGAGATTTTGTGATGAGTGAGTGGTATTTGGCAGATAGATAGACAGACAGACAGACAGACAGGACATGCTACTAAACCAGGACTAGTTTCTTCTCTTACTACCAAGGGGGTATGTTTCTGATGACTTGTCAAGAGCCCACTCTAAAAGTGGGGAAGATCCAGGACTTGATTTGATGAAGTCTTGGAAGAGAAGGACTAAATCCTTCTTTGCTCTGAATAACCACAAAATAGTTGCCGGTAGGATGCCCTCGTTGGCCTTCCAGGTTTATCCACAGCTGGCCTGGTTCACACAACCAGACGAGCTAAAAGCAACTCTCACAATGGTCTAACGAGTTGTGTGGAACTGAGCAGCTGCTGCCAACGTCTCCCTTCAAGGCGTATCAGCGCCCCCGCAAGCCTTCCCTCCCTTTGCTACAACCTCCGCAAGCTTTCCTCCTCCTGCTGCTCTTTCCCAATAATTACAAGAGAATTATCAGCATGAAAGAATCCAGCGGCCCCCATTGGCAGTGCCGTATCTTTGGGGGAAAGACAAGCCGAGAGACAGGCCGACGCTAATTACTGAAGTGGCTTCCCTCAAACTCAGCAAAGCAAAAACTGCTGGTCGCCTCTGATTTGAAGATCACTGCAGCCTTGGGAAATGCTAACAACTCATATTAATAAACCCAGTAGTAACTCTGAACAGCGCTGAAGAGCAGTCACCAAGACCAGAATATCTGCGTGTGTAGAGGGAAGATAATTTAATTGCCTCCGGCCGGCTGTTCTGCTGCTCTCTTGTTTTTCTACATACAGAATTCAAGGGAACATTCCATCAAAGATCCAAGAGAGCACTTAGCACTTAGACTTATATACCACTTCCCAGTTGCTTTCCAGCCTTCTCTAAGCAGATTTACAGAGTCAGCCTCTTGCCCCCAACAATTTGGGTCTCCTCATTTTACCCAGCTCGGAAGGATGGAAGTCTGAGTCAAGTTTAAGCCGGTCAGGGTCAAACTCCTGGCAGTGGGCAGAGTTAGCCTGCAAAACTGCATTCTAACACTGTGCACCATACAAGGGAGGAAGGAAGGAAGGAACGAAGGAACGAAGGAAGGGAAGGGAAGGGAAGGGAAGGGAAGGGAAGGGAAGGGAAGGCAAGGCAAGGCAAGGCAAGGCAAGGCAAGGCAAGGCAAGGGAAGGGAAGGGAAGGGAAGGGAAGGGAAGGGAAGGGAAGGGAAGGGAAGGGAAGGGAAGGGAAGGGAAGGAAGGAACAAAAGGCACGCAGGCAGGCAGGCAGGCAGGAAGTAAAGGCAGGAAAGGAAGGAAGGAGTAAAGAAAGAACAATAGCAATAGCACATAGACATATACCGCTTTACAGTGCTTTCCAGCCCTCTCTAAGCGGTTTACAGAGTCAGCCTCTTGCTCCCAACAATCTGGGTCCTCATTTTACCCACCTCAGAAGGATGGAAGGCTGAGTCAACCTTGACCTTGGTGAGATTTGAACTGCCAAACTGCAAGTAGCCTGCAGTACTGCACTCTAACCAGTATGTCATCGCGGAACCAAGGCCAACCTTCTGTCTTAGAGTTTCATGGAGAAAGAGGTCACCGTTGAGTAAATCTTAGCGGTAGCATGTCCAAGAGGAAACCATGGGTGATAAATTGGGGCTTGAAAGAAGACGTAAACATCTCACACGGTGAGGTGGCCTCTCCACTTCATTCACTCTTTCTTTGAGAAGCTTTGACGATGTCCAGCCATCATGTTCTTCTGTAGCCTGCTTTCCTTTTATTGCTAACTCTTCCCAACATAATTGCTTTCTCCAGTAAATGGCATGGCTCACGTTTGCAAACTGGTAGGGAAGGTAAGTGAATACTACCCCTGGTTGTAAGTCAAATGGATGTGGCCTTGATAAGATTTAATTTAACTCTAATCTACCCTCCTGCATCACATCTTGCTTTCTACTTCCTGCTGTTTTCCAAATCTCCCCTAAAAGAGGCTTAATTTCAACATCTGAAAACCAATGGAGGATCCAATGCTGAAATTCATTCAGCCAGATTTCATGCCTAAGGCGGTACTAGAACTCACCCAGAGGTGAGTTTCAGCAGGTTCTGACCAGTTCTGGAGAACCGGTAGTGGAAATTTTGAGTAGTTCGGAGAACCGGTAGTAAAAATTCTGACCGCCCCCGCCCCCATCTAGTCTCTGCCTCCCGAGTCCCAGCTGTTCAGGAGGAAATGGGGATTCTGCAGTAACCTTCCCCTGGAATGGGGTGGGAATGGAGATTTTACAGTATTCTTCCCCTGCCACGCCCACCAAACCACACCCACCAAGCCATACCACGCCCACCAAGCCACACCCACCAAGCCACACCCACCAAGCCATGCCACGCCCACCAAGCCACACCCACCAAGCCATGCCATGCCCACCAAGCCACACCCACCAAGCCATGCCACGCCCACCAAGCCACACCCACCAAGCCATGCCACACCCACCAAGTCACACCCACTAAGCCATGCCACGCCTACCAAGCCACACCCACCAAGCCATGCCATGCCCACCAAGTCACACCCACAGAACCGGTAGTAAAAATTTTTGAAACCCACCCCTAAACTCACTGTCTGCTGATTGATCCAGAGTCACCCAAACTGGCTTCCGTGGCGAAGGTGGGTCTAGAATTCACAGTCTCCTGGTAACTGGCCCAAAGTATTGAGATACAGTTTTGTCGTTGCTTGTCAGTCATTTTTGCTGTCCAAGGAATACGCAGGAATACGCAGGAGCCTTCTCCAGCACCACACCTCAAAAAAGGATCGCTTTCTTATGTTGGAGAACAGAATTCCAACCCAAAAATCTGTATGAATTGGGGGATTCCCCCCCCCCACTTTCTCTTTTGCACAGACGCCAACGCTGCGGACTTCGTCAAGAAGCGAGGCTCCCTTCCAGAGGTTGTAATAACAAAGAGGCAGGACAAGTGCTCAGCAACAGAAAACATACAGGAGGGAGATTGCATGCTTCCCCTATATACAAACTGTGAAAAGTACAGACTGTTGCTGATGTGCAACTGCCTGTACGCTGGAGTAGGCTGACAGTTAAGTACTAGGTAAGGCACTTTCGCCCAAGCAGGTAGACATTTACAAATCAAAATAACCATGATTCATGTGGTTAGAATGCAATTTTTGGAGAGCCCTTCACGTTACATTCCTATGCCTGCCTTGTTATTAAGAACTCTCTCATGCTCCTACCCAATATATGTATTTTATTTTTCCCCCCAGTTCCTTGGTCTCTCTGTCCAGTAGATGGCACCTTCATCCAATGCTTCTTGCTTTCCACCTTGTCAACGCGCTATAAATCCTCCACTTCAATTAATCAGAAGAGAGCAGGAAGAGACCTTGGAGGTCTTCTAGTCCAACCCCGCTGTTCTGTTGTGATCCAAGCTCACTTAGTCATTACAAGACACAATTGGTCCCAAACAAAACTGTTTGATTATAACAGCTGAGAATTAGTTCATTCCCAGCTTAGTCCAAATTAATTCCAAAACCAATCCTTCAGAAAAAGTCCTTTGGGCTTATCACAAACCTTTATCTTCTTTGGCACCCTGCCAAAGGCCTTTCTTGGCAAAGCCCCATGAAGTTCAGAAACAAGAGACGCCGACTGGAAAACAGATTTAGCAATGTTGCTTTCCTACAAAGAGCCCAAGAGCCTATGCTGCTCTTTTAAGGCTTATGGGAGGGGGCAATCATCTCCTGCCTTACTCCTGAGTCGTCCTTTTTGCTTTAATTGCTCTTGCCTTCTGGCAGCTCTGCACAGGCGTGCACTAGGAACAGACTCCTGTTCCTCTGCCTCTCTGCTGTCCGACTCTGGAGGCTCCGGAGTCCGCGCATTACTCCCAGATGGCCCTGGCCCCATCTCTGCCTCCAACGCAGAGCCCTCATCCAAGCCTTCCCCAGCCTCCAGGACTGGCCCATGGTCCTCCCCAGCCTCCTCACTGTCCAACTCCACTGCTAGCTCCATGGGCTGCTGGCGGACCACAATATGCTCAGCAGAAGACCCCCTACCATTTCAGAAAAGTGGCTGCCTTGTCTCTTCTTAAAGACTTCCAGTGTGGGAGCACCCACAACATCTAGTGGCAAGCCGTTCCACTGGTTAATTGTCCTCATTCTTAGGAAATTTAATAGTAATAATAGTAATGTCTTTAGTGTCATTGCACAACGTAAGAGCCTGGTTTAGCTCTGCAGACTAAAGCACCGTAATTAACATCCAGCTGTCTGCAATTACACCAGTTCGAATCTCACCAGGCTCAAGGTTGACTCAGCCTTCCATCCTTTCTAAGGTAGGTAAATTGAGGACCCAGTTTGTGGGGGCAATAAGCTGACTTTGTATAAATATACAAAAGTATGAAGGCTATTGCTCAACACATTGTAAGCCGCCCTGAGTCTTCGGAGAAGGATGGCATATAAATCAAATTTTTTTAAAAAAAATGTACAATGAGATTGGTGGAGCTCCCTCGGTGCACCCTGCAACCAGTGGTGGGTTCTAATCTATTTTACTACCGGTTCGCATCGTGCACGTGCTTTGTGAGCTTGCATGCTTTGCTCACACCCGCGCTGAACTTGGGCTTCGCGCAAGCACATCAGGAAAAAAATCAGCTGAGGCATGGCAATCCCCTCAGCCGTGCCTTACAGCTGATAAAAAAACAAAGGAAATAAAGGTAGATATAGCGCGGGGTGGGGGGGGAGGGCCAAACTGACCTTCATAGCGAACCGGTTCTCTCTCCTATGAATATTTCCACTACCGGCTGTCCCGAAGCGGGGAGAACCGGTAGCAACCTACCACTGCCCCCAACACAATACAACTCACAGTGAAGACAGAAAACCCCTAACCCAATAAATCATATTAACAAACACCCAGTTCTATTGCACCAGTGTGAACATGTTACACGTTGCATCTGCCCTGCAAGTCCATCGTACTATGTAGTTAAGATGTTATTTTGCATTCAGGAGTCTGACAGCCCACAGATAAAAACTCATTTCTTCAGCCTGTTTGTTACGGCTGGCTATGCTTCTATATCACCTTCCCAATGATAGGAGAAGGGGTGGGTTCTACTTACCTTTACTACCAGTTCACAATGGGAGCATGCACAGTTCATCAGTGATGACATCGGGGTGGGTGTTCTGCCCCAGCTATGGACCCAAAAGAATGCAGCATACACAAAGTCCGTTCAAACCTTAGTTTACTAAATAAACCAGTTTTTTACAACAATGGCTGTTAATTAGCTGCATTAACAGCCACCAAGAATTCAAAGAATAATACTGAAAACTTACTGTGGTTGGCAGAATGCCCAGAAGCAATTTGCAGGAAGCTGATAAGATAAGCAAGACAAGACACGAAGGTATGTGAACGAAGTTGTTCCCTGCAAATTGCTTCAGTCGGCGTTCCTCCTTAAATAGGCTAAGGGAGTGGCCAATTAATCCCAAACCTTACTCTCGAGTAGACCTGAGGTGCCACTCCTGCCTTTTGGCAGCTCTGTGCACCTGTGCATTGAGAAGAGGCTCCTCCTCTTCATCCTCTTCACTTATGGGAGCTTCTGGAGGTTCTGAAGGCCCTGGCTGAATTCCCCCCTCTGGCACCACATCTTCTCCAGCTCCTCATTGTCCGACTCGAGTGCCAGCTGCACAGGCTGCTGGCACAGCACCACACCAGCCTCCTGTCTGAATCAGCTACTAGCTGCACAAGCTGCGTACGGGCCACAACATTGGGTGGGCGGAGCCTCTCTCTGCCATTACTACCAGTTCGCAAGAACCAGACCAAACCGGGAGGACCCCACCACTGGGTAGGAGGATAAAGAAGTGATGACCAGGGTGTGAACCATCTCCATTTCTCTTTAGTTCCAGGTTGCTTCTCAACAACTAATCTTCTTGATTAGTTTCCATCCATTTTTCTTGTCCTGCCTACAGGTGCTTTGGAAAATAAGTTGACCACTTTCCTCTTTGTGGCAACCAATCAAATACTAGAATACTGCTGTTATGCCATCCCTTAGTCCTTCTTTTCTCTAGACTAGCCAAACCCAAATCCTGCAGTCTAGTCTAAATCCTTCGGTGTAAAAGACTAGAGTAACTGAGATTGCCTTCCAGACAAACACTGGAGAGAACAAGAGGGTATTTTTGCAGCAAAGATCCCTATCTCTTGTCTTCTCTCATGTTACTGACTGCTCAGGTCAGGCAGATGTGGTGATTCTTGAAACAAGTCCTGGTCATCAGCCATTCAGTCATGTCTGACCCTTGGCCACCCTACAGATCCGCACTCTCGATGGCCCTTTGTCTCCCACTGCCTCCTTCAGATCCACTTTGGTCATTCTGGTGTCATTGTAGGAAATAACTGGGCTAAGCCCAAGGGAGGGGTCAAATGCATCACACATCACGAGTTCCTGCATGCCTGCAAGAGATCTAAGCCCAGCCCACCTTGAATGCCTTTCTTATCTCCCGCTCATTTCCCTTGACTGTTAGTTGGTCAGATTCTTGTAGAGAGACCTTAAGCTGGCAATAAAACCTTATACTCACTTGAACTACCTGAATCTCCTGATTTCCTCGCTGTTTGACATCCTTTTAGCCATGGTGGCGCAGTGGTTAAAGTGCAGTACTGCAGGCTACTTCTGTTGACTGCCGGCTGACTGCAATTTGTCAGTTCCAATCTCACCAGGCTCAAGGTTGACTCAGCCTTCCATCCTTCCAAGATAGGTAAAATGAGGACCCAGATTGTTGGGGGCAATGGGCTGGCTCTGTAAAGCTATTTCCCTTCCTCCCTCCCTTCCTTCCTGTTAGAATGCAGTATTGCAGGCTAATTATGTGCACTGCCAGGAGTTTGACCCTAACGGGCTAAAGGTTGACTCAGCCTCCCATCCTTCCCAGGTGGGTAAAATGAGGACCCAGATTGTTGGGGGCAAGAGGCTGACTCTGTAAACCATTTACAGAGAGCTGGAAAGCATTGTGAAGCGGTATATATGTCTAAATGCTATTGCTATTGTCCTTTCTTCCTTCTTTCCTTCTATCCTTCCTTCCTTCCTTCCCTCCTCCTTCCCTCGCCCTTTCCTCCCTCCCTCCCTCCCTCCCTCCCTCCCTCCCTCTCTCTCTTCCTTCCTTCCTTCCATGGTGCATAGTGATTAGAATGCAGTATTACAGGCAAACTCTGCCCACTGCCAGCCATTTGATCCTGACCAACTCAAGGTTGACTCAGCCTTCCTTCCTTCCTTCCCAGGTGGGTAAAATGAGGACCCAGATTGTTGGGGGCAAGAGGCTGACTCTGTAAACCGCTTAGAGAGGGCTATAAAACACAGTGAAGCAGTATATAAATCTAACTGCTATTGCTATAGTGTCCAGCCAGCGGATACTAGGATGTCCCCTTCTCCTTTTTCTGATGATCACTCCTAACATGATTGACATTTCAAGTGGGTCAGCTCTCACAACTTGATCAATGTTTGACAACCTCTGTTTGGTGATCCTAGCTTCAAGTGATATTTCTAGTAAGGTTTGGTCTAGGACAGGGGTCGGCGACTTTAAACACTCCAAGAACCATTTGGATCCATTTCCCACAGAAAAGAAGGTCCTAACCAGAAGTCCCCCATTCAATTCTGAAGCTGACCAGAAGACTGAAATGATGTGGAGTTTCCTGCCTGAGCAGGGGGTTGGACTAGAAGACCTCCAAGGTCCTCTTCAACTCTGCTGTTTTTGTTTTTGTTGTTGCTGCAGCTGTCTGATCTCAGAGCTGCAGTCCCCACTTGAAATAAGAGACCAGCAAAATGGGAGAGGATATTTGTGTGTGTGTGTGTGTGTGTGTGTGTGTGTGTCAGCAGTGGCTGGCACCATGATCTTCATTCCTAGACATGCCAACCTTTGGACAGCACACATCCTCACAGTTTGTAACTAGCACTTCTGGGGCTGTACCCAATGGTGATAAGTCTCTGTGTATCAGCTGCACAGTCTGGGACTCCGCCATCTGCTTCGTCACAACTGCTCATCTTCAACAGCAAAGGCTAGGAGAACAGCATCCCCTTCTTGACTTTGTCAGGTTAATTGGATTAACTCCAGCTGGCTGCACGCATTGACCAAGAGACAGAACAGCTGGGGGCGGTCCTTGCGTGCCTGGAGAACATCTTTGGCAGGTGACAAGGTGCATTCTCAAGCTTGTCACTCTCCGGAAGACCTTTTAGATATTATTATTTCATGCAATTATGATCACGACATGATGAGGTGCCACGGCGAGGAGCCGCCGGGGGCTGCCGTCACTCACAAGGAGTTGATGCAGAAGGTGGAGCTGTCAGGAAAGGTACCGCAAGCTGCAAAAGTTGAGGCTGTGCTTGAGGGGAGAAGACGGTGCTTAGGGAAAGCTGGCAGGTTGAACTGGGCAACCGATGAAGTCCCCTAAACAAGACCAGTGGGGGGGAGGGGAGGGAGGGATTTGAAAAGGTCATTTGAAACAGAGTTTTTTTTTTAAAAAAACAAACAAACAGGTAAGCACTTCTGCTCACCTGGGTTGTAAGAAAAGATGGTATACAGACGGTCCGGATCGGTTTGTCCGAACCGGTAGTGGAAATTGCCCCGCCTCTATGCCGTCCTATTTAGACACTTTTTTGAGGCTGTGCGCATGCGTGGTAGGTGCGTGAGCAAGCAAAGAGCATGCATGGAAGGCCGTGAGCATGCGTGGATGGGGCGCATTGGGTCCTCCATTGGTTATCACATGTTTATTTATTTATTTATTTATTTGTTTGTTTGTTTGTTTGTTTGTTTCAATTTATAAACCGCCCTTCTCCTTGCGGACTCAGGGTGGTGAACAGCCAAAATAAAACATGGTATACAAAAATTAAAACAATTTAAAAATATTAAATATTTTCAGCCAACAATTAAAACAGTCCAATTAAAATCAGTTTCAATTTAAAATAGAGGATGGGATCAAACCAGCCCAGCTAGATGAAACAAGTGGGTTTTAAGGGCCCGACGAAAAGTCCGGAGGTCTGATATCCTGCGTATCTCTGGGGGTAGGTCATTCCACAGGGCTGGTGCCGCCACAGAGAAGGCTCTCCCCCTGGGGGTCACCAGCCGACATTGTCTGGCCGATGGCGCCCTGAGGAGGCCCTCTTTGTGCGAGCGTACTGGCCGGTGGGAGGCTATTGGTGGCAGAAGGCGGTCTTGCAAATATCCCGGCCCTAAGCCATGGAGCGCTTTAAAGGTGATCACCAACACCTTGAAGCGCACCCGGAAGACCATCGGAAGCCAGTGCAGCTCGCGCAGGAGGGGTGTCACATGGGAGCGCCCCGTCGCTCCCATAATCCCCCGCACAGCCTCATTCTGGACCAGTTGGAGCCTCCGGGTGCACCCCAAGGGGAGCCCCATGTTGAAATTAAGTCTCTTTTAGGGGTGGTATTCAGTTACCTTCCCTACCGGTTCGCAAATGTGAGCATGCCATGACATTTTGGCCATGCCACTCACTGGAGAAAGCAATTAGGTTGGGAAGAGTTAGCAGTAAAAGGAAAGCAGGCCACAGGAGAACACTGTACACCAAAGCCCACTGTAACAACATCGCCAAAAAGGCATTAAGGATTGTAAACTTAACCTTGCATATCTTCTTCTTCGGTAATATTACTGTTGTGGTCTGCCTGCAGCCTGCGGAGCTGGCAACGGAGTCGGACAGTGATGAGGCTGAGGAAGAACATGGGCCAGTCTTGGAGGCTGGGAAAGGCCCAGATGAGGGCTCTGCATCAGAGGCAGAGAGGGGGCCAGGGCCATCGGGGAGTGATGTGCAGACTCCGGAGCCACCAGAGGCTGACAGTAGAGAGGCAAGGGAACAGGAGGAGCCTGTTCCTAGTGCACATATGAGAAGACCTGACAGAAGGCAGGAGCAGATAAAGCCGAGAGGATGACTTGGGAGTAGGGCCAAGAGATGATTGGCTCCTCCCATAAGGCTTAAAAGACCAGCAACGGCTCTTGGCCTCTTGGCCGGAAAACAACGTTGAAAGAATTGTTTTTTGTTTCATTGTATTCATTTCTTGTCAGCGTCTTCTGCTTCTGAACTTTTGCCAAGAAAAGCCTTAGGCAGTTTGCCTAATTATCCCAAGGTCGGTGATAAACTGAGGAATGGTGTTTTGAAGAATTTGCTTTAATTTAGTTTGGACTATGCTGAGAATGAGTTAATTCTCAGCTGTTCTAATAAAGTCTGTTTGTTTTGGAACTGTTTGTATTTAATACTAACTACTTGGGCCTGGGTTGCAACAATTACACTACTAACCAGAGGATACAAAACATTTGTTAGACCAGGTCTCGAATACAGCTCATCTGTCTGGAACCCGCACTGCATATCGGACATTAATACAATTGAACGTGTCCAGAAATATTTTACAAGTAGAATCCTCCATTCCTCTGCTCACAATAAAATACCCTATGCCACCAGACTTGAAATTTTGTGAACCGGTAGGGAAGGTAAGTGAATACCAATTCTGGTTGTAAATCAAATAGAGGTGGCCTTGATAGGACTTAATTTAACTCTAATCTACCCTTCTGCACCATGTCTTTCTTTCCCCTTTCTGTCCTTTTCCAAATCTCCCCTAAAAAAGACTTGATTTCAACATGTGATAACCAATGGAGGACCCAATGCTGAAATTCACCCAGCCAGATTTCATGCCTAAGGTGGTACTAGAACTCACTGTCTGCTGATTGATCTGAAGTCACCCAAGCTAGCTTTCATGGCCAGGTGGGACTAGAATTCACAATCTACTGGTGACTTGGCCAGAGTTACCCAGCCGGCTTTCATGACCAAGGCAGGACAGTATGGGCCTGATGGGCACTTGCCCATGGGCCCCACGAGCATAGGGGCCCCATACTAATCTGTGTACATTAACTCTTTAATGCACCTTGTATCATATAAATACAGCAACATATTTATTACATTTTTAAATTAATACTAACATGCAAATATATGTTTAATTTTATCGACTATTTACATTTTTATTCTTGTGAGTAGTTGTCGTAGGGGCCCCAGGACATTGCTTTCCCAGGGCACATAATGCTGTTAAGATGGCCCTGGGCAGGACTAGAACCCCCAGTCTCTTGGGGATTGACCCAGGGCTACCCAGCCAGCTTTCATGCCTAAAGTGGAACTAGAACTCCCAGTCTCTTGGTGATTGGCTCAGAGTCACCCAGATGGCTTTTATGCCTAAAGTGGAACTAGAACTCCCAGTCTCTTGGTGATTGGCTCAGAGTCACCCGGATGGCTTTCATGCCTAAAATGGAACTAGAACTCCCAGTCTCTTGGTGATTGGCTCAGAGTCACCCGGATGGCTTTTATGCCTAAAGTGGAACTAGAACTCCCAGTCTCTTGGTGATTGGCTCAGAGTCACCCGGACGGCTTTCATGCCTAAAGCGGAACTAGAACTCCCAGTCTCTTGGTGACTGGCTCAAAGTCACCCGGATGGCTTTCATGCCTAAAGCGGAACTAGAACTCCCAGTCTCTTGGTGACTGGCTCAGAGTCACCCGGATGGCTTTCATTCACCTGGAACTGGAATTCACAGACTCCCGGTTTCTAGCCAGGTGCCTTAACTGACTGCTGGAATTCTTGTAAGCATTCCCCTTCCACCTGAATAAATCTTATTGAAAAACACTCCGTGAGATTTGTACTTGAAAAAGAACCAAATTTAGTTTTAGGCACCTATCAAACAGTTTGACAAATGGTCCTTCATTCACACCTCTCCAGAATCTCCTTCTCTTAAGCACCCGCTCTCTAGAACTTAATCTGGGATTGAGGATATCAATCTTTGAGGAGCAGGTCTCAAACTCAGCCTCCACACTCTGCTAAGTGAAAGTCTTTTTTCTGACAGCTTCTTCTTCCTAGAACGTTAGCTTTTCCTTTGCATTTTGGGGGGGCTGTATATACAGTTGATGATACTTTTTGTGACATATTACAGATCTGTCTTTCCTAGGGGGAGTTGGCAACATCTGCCAACTGTATGAGTCTGGCTTAGGAGCCTCAAACATCTGTCTTCTTCCAACAAGCAGCAACCTTCCCCCTCGCCTCACTGTTTTCTCCTCTGTTTTTTGTCATCTTTCTGAGGGATTAAAGGATCCTGCTGTCTCAGAAGCACGGGGATTATCTCTTTCTCTGAAGACTACAACTCCCAGCTTTCTTTTGTCCAGGAAGCATCCATCAGTCATGTCTCACGTTATTATCATTATTTTTTTTCAGAGCAATTCAAGACATGATACACTGCAATTCTGGAACTAATTTTGGCTGAGTCTTAGCGTGAAATCATAAGCTAGTGGTAAGGGTTTGTTGACTTTGGCTGATCTCAAGCCAAAGCCAAAATCCCTTCTAGCGCTGAGGATTTATCTAGTTGGGTCATGAAACCGCCAAGTTCAGAGAGTACCAAGGGCCCCTAGGTCAAAATAACAGAGTTGGATTGGATCTTGGAGGTCTTCTAGTCCAACTCTCTGCTCTGGCTGGAGACCCTATAACTGTGATGGTGAACCAATGGCACGCGTGCCACAGGTAGCATGCTTAGCCATATTGGTGGGCATGTGAGCTCAGCTCCAGCTGATTTTCAGGCCTTCTGGACCCACCAGAAGTAGGGAAACAGGCTGTTTCCTGCCTCCAGAGGATGTTGGGGGTGGGGGAGGTGGGGAAGGCCCATTTTTCTCTCTCCCCAGCCTCCAGAGCCTTTCTAGGAGTCTGGGGAGGACAAAAATGGCCTTCTCCACCCCCCTACCCACTCACTCCCGGAGGCCTTCAGGAGGACAGAAACGGCCTGTTTGCCAACTTCTGGTGGGACCTAGGTGGGGACAGGGTGCATAGAATTATGGGTGTGGGCAGGCGCTTGACCCCTTTCCCCCTCCCCCGCTCCTGGCACGCGATGGCAAAAAAGTTAGCCATCACTGCCCTATACCATTCCAGACAAGAGGTTGTCTAATCTCTTCTTTAAAAATTTCAATGTTGGAGCATTCACAACTTCTGGAGACAAGTTGTTCCACTGGTTAATTGTTCTCACTGTCAGGAAATTTCTCCTTAGTTCTAAGTTGCTTCTCTCCTTGATTAGTTTCCACCCATTGCTTCTGCTCTCAGGTGCTTTGGAGAATAGCTTGACTCCCTCTTCTTTGTGGCAACCCCTGAGATATTGGAAGACTGCTATCATGTCTCCCCTAGTCCTTCCTTTCATTAAACTAGACATACTCAGTTCCTGCAACCGTTCTTCATGTGTTTTCGCCTCCAGTCCCCAAATCATCTTCGTTGCTCTTCTCTGCACTCTTTCTAGGCTCTCAACATCTTTTTTATATTGTGGGGACCAAAACTGGATGCCGTATTCCAAGTGTGGCCTCACCAAGGCCTTATAAAGTGGTATTAACACTTCAAGTGATCTTGATTCTATCCCCCTGTTTATGCAGCCTAGAACTGTGTTGGGTTTTTTTGGTAGCTGCAGCACACGGCTGGCTCCTATTTAAATGGTTGCCCACTAGGATTCCAAGATCCCTCTCACAGCTACTACTATTCAGTGAGGTACCCAGTGGTTGGGCTGTCCCCAGTTCGCACCAGTTCTATAGAACCAGTAGTAAAACCGGCGGGAGGCTCCACCCACCGACCCCAACGTCACAAAATGCTTCTGTGCATGCGCAGAAGAGCGTGTGCGCGCATGCGCAAATCAACTACGCATGCGCAGCCCCATTGCAAACCGGTAGTAAAGGTAAGTAGAACTCATCCCTGCTACCGTCCCTCTCCTAATATTCCTTTTTACTTACTCTTTTCATGTATTCAAATTATGTTTATACTTTTTCCTGTTATCATATATATGCTTGACAAATAAAACTTATGACTTTTGACTTAGTATTCCTTTGTTTCCAAGCCTGGGTCACTTCAGACAGATTTTGGAGTTAGTTGTCATGCTGATGGATCAACCTCTCTCCTTGCATTTGAACCAAGTCATGGGGACCTTTTTGGAACGTGTATTTTTCAGTGTCCTTTGCATCGTGGTGGGGTTTTTTTTGAACATCTACCAAGAGGCAAATGGTAATTAAAAGAACTAAGGTCTATTTAATTACTTTCCAAGACAAGATTGTTTGGCAAATTGAACTAATGGCAGTCAAGAAGTAGCTAGGGATTTGCTATCCCATTAACACAGGAGAACAGCTTCAAAACAGATTCTTGGATCTAATTAGCTTGGGATCCTGCCAGTTTTAAATTTGAAATGGAGTTACCCATTCAGAGATATGTAGTAGCATTTTACTATTAATTAGGAAGGAAGGAAGTTTTCCACCGCATATATATTTCTCCACTCCCTGGAAAATAGTTTGGGGGTGCAGACCTTCACTATGCATTAATCAGATCAAAGAATCCATTTCTACATATCTGTATTGTGACTAGTATTTACGAGCGGCGTGGTGGCCTACTGGTGAAGACACTTGCCTCCTACTTGGAAGGTTGAGAGTTCAATTCTAGGTAGCAGCAGATATTTCTCTCCTAGTGCGCAAAGAGAAAATATCTGCTGTGAACATTGCATATATATCAGGAAGGGCATCCGGCCAGAAAATGCTCAACTCCAGTCAGTCACCCCAATTCTACTCGAATTAAGGGATTACAGGGTTGTAAAAAAGGAGTTATAGAGATGGATGGATGGACCTAGTGGTGGACCTACTCGCTTCCCACGTGGAAGGTTGAGAGTTTAATCCTAGGTAGCAGCCTATGTTTCTCTCCCAGGGAGCAAAGAAAAAAATATCTGCTGTGTACTCCGCATGGCATCAGGAAGGACATCCGGTCAGTAAATGCTCAGCTTCATTCAGTTACCCCGACTCAACCCTGAATTAAGGCATTACAGGATCATAAAAAGGGAGTTGTATTGTGACCAGTATTTAAATATCCTCATCTTCTCCGGCATGATGTTTTCCAGATGCTACAGTTCCCATCATGACTAATGATCAGAGATGATAGAAATTGTATTTCTATATAGAGGACATCTTATTCAGGAGGACCATCTTAGACTACAAGAACTTTGACTATGGATTGTAAGCAGTGGTGAAATCCTACCGGTTTGCACCGGTTCGGGAGAACCACTAGTGATAAAATCTACTGGTTCAGCAAACAGGTAGTAAAAAAAACCTACCAGTTGGTCCACACCAGTATTTCTGACGATCAGCTGTGCCATATGATTTATATTCTATATCTAATATTTATATTCTATAATCTAAATCACGAGGCACAGCTGTTCCCTTCCCCGTTGCTGTTCTACTTACCTTCAAATGGCTCCTTTTTCCACACGAAGCACACGTTTGGTGTGCACTGTGCATGCATGTGTGCACAGCGTACATTTGGTGCGCATGCATGCATGCACAGCATGCATTTGGTGCACAGTGTGCATGCATGTATGCACAGTGTGTGTTTGGTGTTCATTGCGCATGCGTGCACAGCATGCATCTGGCATGCACTGAGCATGCGCATGCACAGTGCGTGTCTGGCATGCACCGTGCATTTGCGGGCAGCAAACCAGTAATGACCTGCAGAGGTTTTCACCATTGATTGTAAGTACCTTTTTTGGGGTACATCATAACTTCAAACTGCATTCAGTTTGGTTGTAAATGAAGGTCTATCTATATGAACTTCAACTCCCAGAATTCTTAGCCATAGCCATGCTGACTGGGGGATTCTGGATGCAGAAGGCTACATATCTGGCAACTATCAAAATGGAGATACCTTGTTCTAAAGTAGTGGTGGCAAACATTTTACTCACCGAGTGCCGAACAGATATGCGCTTTGTGCGTGTTCCATCTGCGCTAATGCACAGCTCATCCCCCATGCAGTACGCGTTCAACCGCACTATCTATGCATGCACACAGCTTTCGTGCATGCCCCCACCTTGGACCGCGCATGTAATCCCACCATCTGTGCATGCACACAGGTTTCACTTGGCTCCCCCATGCTCTGTGCGTGCAATCACACCATCTGCACATGTGTGTGGTTTTCACATTCACAATACACACGTGTGAATGCTGTCTGCACATGCGTGCACTATGCACCAGTACTCTCATAGGCATGAGCAAACATGTGCTCATGCGCAGGACAGCTCTGAAGGCCAGCTGGATCCCGTGAATTGCACACATGCGCACCGGAGGCTCGAACAGCAGCTGGGGCGTGCACACATGTGAAGCTGCAGGTGAGTTGGGCGACAATTCCCGTGCCCGGAAAAATGGCTCCATAGGCCACTTCCGGCACGTGTGCCATAGGTTCACAATCACAGTTGTAATGTAAAACGGAAAGATTTGCCCAGTGAAAACAGTGAGACAACTCAACAACACTGATTTTGATGTCACCTGTGCCGACTGAATTGTAAGAGGAGTGTGGGTCACACTGGACATCTCCGCCTTCCAAGCCCCCACATGGGCCCACCCCGAGCCACGAAGCTCTGGTTCCACGAGTGACATCTGCAACTCTTCCACCTCATTTTGTGTATCTCTCCCCCCCCCCATTCCATAATTGAGAAAATCACCAGCAATCAGAGGAAGTCAGCTGTGCAGCGCCCGTAATGAAAGAGGGCTGGAGCAGCTGTGCACCATCTTGAGGTGATTATTCTCCTCTCTGGCTTGCAAACTAATCACGATTCCCGGGAAAAAGGCGTGGGGGGGAAGAAATCACCATGCATGAATTATCTCCAGAACTAAGGGTTGATTCCCTGCTGGGCTGGTTTGTAGGCGGTGGGGAGCATTAAAGCAGGGAGTCCAGGCACCTGGAGACCCATCCACCAGGAAAGAGATCCGAGCTTTTTCCAAGACTGCCTTCCCCGTGAATAAAAATAAATAAATAAAAATAGTATGATGGGGGGGAGAGAAAGGCAGATCACAGGTGGCACACGGAGCCATATCTGTGGGCACGCGAGCATTGCCCTACTTAGCTCCAGTGCGCATATGCGCGCCAGTCAGCTAATTTTCGGGCCTTCCGGGCCCACCTGAAGTCGGGAAATGGGCTGTTTCCGGCCTCTGGAGGGCCTCCCAGGTGGGGGAGGGAAGGCCGTTTTCACCCTCCCGAGGCTCCAAGAAAGCCTCTGGAGTCTGGGGAGGGCGGAAACCAGGCCTACCAGGCCCACCATGCCATTGCTTGCCAAAAGTGGGGGTAGCGCGGGGGAGGTCACACACGCATGTGCAGGGGGTGGGGCACATTGAATGATGGGTATGGGCACATGCATGCATGACCCACCCGCATGATCCCCACTTTTGACACACGACAGCAAAATGGTTAGCCATCACTGGCCTAAGGAATCCATTTTTACAAAAGGGTTGGGAGAAGTAATAGAGTTCTGCCTCTTTGTAGCTCCCCAGCTGGGTCTCCCTTTGCTTGATTAAAGAAAATTTGCACCCAAGTTCCAATGTCGCACCGCCGTCTCAGGTCACGTGACTATACTTTGGGCACTCGGCAATGGCAATAGCACTTAAGACTTCTATACCGCTTCACAGTGCTTTCCAGCCCTCGCTAAGCGGTTTACAGAGTCAGCCTGTTGCCCCCAACAATCTGGGTCCTCATTTTACCAAACCTCGGAAGGAGGGAAGGTTGAGGCAACCTTGAGGCGGCCAGGATCGAACTGCTGGCAGAGGGTGGAGTTAACCTGGAATACTGCATTCTAACACTGCGCACCATGGAAGGAAGGAAGGAAGGAAGGAAGGAAGGAAGGAGGGAGGGAGGGAGGGAGGGGGAGGGAGGGAGGGAGGGAGGGAGGGAGGGAGGGAGGGAGGAAGGAAGGAAGGAAGGAAGGAAGGAAGGAAGGAAGGAAGGAAGGAAGGAAGGGCAATAACAATAGCCCTTAGACTTCTATACCACAGTACTTTCCAGTCCTCTCTAAGTGGTTTACAGAGTCAGCCTATTGCCCCCAACAATCTGGGTACTTATTTTACCAACTTTGGAAGGATGGAAGACTGCAATAGCACTTAGATCTATATAACACTTCACAATACTTTACAGCCCTCTCTAAGCAGTTTACAGAGTTAGCATATTGTCCCTGACAATCTGGGTCTTCATTTTACTGACTTTGGAAGGAAGGAAGGCTGAGTCAACCTTGAGCTGGTCAGGATCGAACTGCCGAACTGTAGCCTGCAATGCTGCATTCTAACCACAGTGTGACTTAACCCACATTTTTAGCACCCCGTGATCATATGACCTCGATTTATGATGGTTTTGCTAGAAACTGGTGTTTACTTCCAGGAAACAATGTGTTTGCTTAACAACCGCAGTGTTTGCTTAATGACTGTGGCGTCCACTTTATAACCACTGCAAAAAAAAAAAAAAGTCATAAAATTGGATCCAGTCGTGAGGTGACCCATTTGACAACTGTCATAATGTAGGACTATAATTTTGGGATTCGTTAGGGTCGTAAGTTGCGGAACAGTGGCATTGCTATAGTTGGCGTCTTCTGAATGCAGCAAATAGAGCAATGGAACAAGCCTGAGTTTTAAAAATGGGTTAGTTGTCAGGGGCTTTCAGACATGCTATGTTAGTTGGCGAAATTAATAACTGCCTGCCTTCTCTGTGCTCAGGTTAGCAAAACAGGTAATCATTTTTATGAGTCTTGAATGTCACACCTGAATACTTATACTGTGCAGCAGTAACTGTGAGAGGGATCTTGGAGTCTTAGTGGACAGCCAATTAAATATGAGCCAGTAGTATGCAACAGCAGATGGAAGGGAGCTTGTAGATCATCTAAAACAACCCCCCACCCAAACAGAAGACCCTACACCATTTCAGACAGATGGCAGTCCAGTTCCTTCTTGAAAGCCTCCAGATATGAAGCTCCCACAACTTCTAAAGGCAACTTCTGTTCCATTGATTGAATGCTCTCACTGTCAGAAAATTCCTCCTTATTTCCAGGTTGAATCTCTCCTGGATCAGTTTCCATCCATTGTTCCTTCTCTGACCTTCAGGTGCTTTGGAAAATAGCTTGAGCCCCTCCTCCTCTCTGTGGCAGCCCCTCAAATATTGGAAGACTTCTATCATGTCTCCCCTGGTCCTTCTCTTCACCAGACTAGCCATGCCCAGTTCCTGTAACTGTTCTTCATATGTTTTAGCCTCCAGTCCCCTAATCATCATTCTTGCTCTTCTCTGCACTCTTTCTAGAGTCTCAACATCTTTTTTATAGTGTGGTGATCAAAACTGGATGCAGTACTCTAGGTGTGGTCTTACTAAGGCTTTATAGAGTGGTATGAGTACCTCCCTTGATCTTGATTGTATCCCCCTGTTAATGCAATTTAGGATTGTGTTTGCTTTTTTGGCTGCCGCCACACACTGTTGTGTGGATGTCCACTAAGGCTCTAAGATCCCTCTCATAGTTACTGCTATTAAGCCTGGTTTCACCCAGTCAATATGTGTAATTTTTGGTTTTTCTTGCCTAAGTGCAAGACCTTACTTTTCTCTACATTGAATTTCAGTTTGTGAGACAGGGCCAAGGGTTCAAGTCTGTCAAGATCCATCTGTGATTCACTTAATCTCTGTGGCAAGAAAGGTCGTAAAATGGGGCAAAAACTCACTTAACAACTGTCTCGCTTAGCAACAGAAAATTTGGGCTCAGATGCGGTCATAACTCAATGGCTCCTTGTACCCATGATGGAATGAAAGAAGAATCTGAGAGCTGATTAGCAAGTTGTTATGAGGGAATGAGTACGCTCCGTCAACATGGTTTTGATGTTTGGCATCCTGTTTCCCGGTAGATACTCGCCTGTTCAACTTGGAATAGTGGTGAAATCCTTTTTTTTTTACTACCGGTTCTGTGGGTGTGGCTTGGTGGGCGCGGTGTGACTTGGTGGGCGTGGCTTGGTGGTTGTGGCAGGGGCAGGATATTGCAAAATCCCCATTCTCTCCCCACTCCTGGGGTAAGGATATTGCAAAATCTCCATTCCCTCCCCACTCCTGGGGGAAGGATTCTGCAAAATCTCCATTCCCACCACACTTCAGGGGGAAGGATATTGCAAAATCTCCATTCCCTCCCCACTCCTGGGGGAAGGATTCTGCAAAATCTCCATTCCCACCACACTTCAGGGGGAAGGATACTGCAAAATCCCCATTCCCTCCCTACTCCTGGGGGAAGGATATTGCAAAATCTCCATTCTCACCCCACTCTGGGGCCAGCCAGAGGTGGTATTTGTGAGTTCTCTGAACTACTCAAAATTTCCGCTACCAGTTCTCCAGAACCTATCAGAACCTGCTGAATTTCACCCCTGACTTGGAAGCTCTTGAAAATAACCTCTTATAGCAAGTACCCACTGCTCCCCAGAAGAGGATGGACCCAGCACGCTGCCACTGGTGTAATTTGCCAAGCTAAGAAATTGTTGACTGTTATGTATTGAGTGTATAAAGTTGTGTTAAACTGAAACTAACCTTTACATGACCCCAACTGTTTTGGAGGGAAATTTAGATCATTTATATTTGGGCGAGCTTTTTCTAGTTCTATGATTGGTTAAGGCCCTGTGGGCCTACAGTATAAATAACAGGCATTTGTCTGCAGTTCCTCAGTTCCATTTTTGAGTCAATAAATGCTGTTACAGCTATGCTGGTATGGTTCTTGCCTACTGAAGCCCACTACACAATACTCCCAAACAGCACTTTAATGCTTCTTCAGTTCCAACCTCTGTTTTCTCCAAGGAGATCCTTCTACGGCCCCAGAGACAAAGTAGGGATGGAGCCTCTGAATGTCGGTGCTGTTATCGAGAGTCAAATTAGCACCCCCACCCCCTTGCTGACAGCCTCCATCACTCATTCCTTCTCTAATCTCTATCACCGGGAGGATTTACAAGCGATTGATGGAAAGAGAGGCCGGATCGAAAAGTATTCACCGGTGGAATCAAAACTTAGATAACTGAAGTATTTGAAGAATGCAGGGCAACCAGGAGAGAGCGAAGTTGATGAACCAACAATGAAAGGAGCACTATCATGTCCTCAGCAAGAGGCAATCCGAAAGAATACAGAATAATCGAAGGGGCCTTGAAAGTCTTCTAGTCCAACCCCTTCTCAAGCAGGAGACTTTATTCAAATGGCTGTAAATCACTTCTTGAAATCCTCCGGTGATCGAGCACCCACAGATTCTGGAGGCAAGCCGTTCTACTGATCAATTTTTCTCATTGTCAGGAAGTTTTTCCTTAGTTTTAGGTTGCTTCTCTCCTTGATGAGTTTCCACCCATTGCTTCTTGTCCTTCCCTCAGGTGCTTTGGAGAATAGCCTGACTCCCTCTTCTTTGTGGCAACCCCTGAGATATTGGAAGACTGCTATCATGTCTCCCCTGGTCCTTCTTTTCATCAAACTAGACATACCCAGTTCCAGCAATCGTTCTTTATATGTTTTAGCCTCCAGCCCCCTAATCATCTTTGTAATGGTAGATTCATGATGAAGACTGATATGAAAAGATGAGAGTCCCTTTCTAATAGCCAAGTTAGATGGGATGGGAAGAGGTAACAATAACAGTAAGAGTTGGAAGAGACCTTGGAGGCCATCTAGTCCAACCCCCTGCTCACGCAGGATACTAGGGATTCGAACCGCCCACCTTTCTGATCGACAAGCTCAACATCTTAGCCAATTCAAAAGGACCTTGGAGGTCCTCTAGTCCAACCCTGTGCTGAAGCAGGAGACCGTACACCATTACAGGCAAATAGCTGTCCAACCTCTTCTTAAAAGCCTCCGGTAATGGAGCACCCACAACTTCCAGAGGCAAACCTTTCCGCTGATTAATTGTTCTCACTGTCAGGAAATCTCTCCTTAATTCTAGGTTTAAATAGATAAATTAGTAATTACAACTTCTAAGGATAACCATTCATGGTGGTTTGGAGATTTGGTTCACTTCCCACCCGCTGATTTTTTGCAAACATTTGCAATTATTGACCGAAGGAAAAACCCAGGGAGAAAGTGCAAAGTTTTCAGCTTTGAGATTCCAGCAGTTGCTGCCAAGGTGATGGTTCCCCGCCCCCACCCCCCACATCTCCTACCTCCTCCGAGCGGACTTGACTTCCCAACCTTGAGACGCCACCTGCCTTTAAGAAGATGGCAGTTCCGGCTGGTGTACGAAAACTCTGCCAAACATTTGTCATACGCAAACAAAAGGGCTAATTACACAGCCGGAGAATCCAAGAGGCCTCCTCATTTTTCTCACAGTTGCAAGTCTAACCTCTGCCAAAGAAGATGCGGAGGAACACAAAAAGGATGTAGGCATCTCCACCAACTCTGTTTCTTCCTCCCCCCCCCCTCCTGCTTACGGGGGTGATGAATGGAGACACTTCCAACAAGCAGCATCTTCCCAAAGCCGTTGAAAAATTAGACAGGGAAGCTGCAAGAGGCGGCATTGGGCCATCCATCATTCTCCTTTTCTCTCCCAACCATCTCCAGAGGGTTCGCTTAATACTCACATCTTTTACCAAGATTTAAACAAAAGTCATTTCTGCCAGAGATGGGGAGAGCTGACAAGCTGCCATAAAAAGTACTTTTTTTTTTTAAAGGGGAAAATAACAGCGGTTCGCTCCAGAAGAATCTGGATGGGGTGTCACCACAGCAGAGTGAACATTGTAATTCAAGACTAACCATTTTGATGGTTTCGGGGACCTGTTGGGAGAATAAAACGTTGTGTTTTCTTTTTTTCTTTTTTTTTTTCTGAAGGTGGAGGTGATGCGGTTGTGATTTTTGAAGCGTTAGCAAAAGGGAAGGTCTTCTCTGAAAAAGTGGAATGCGCTCATCAAAAAAGAGAGGAGAGGAAGTGATGGGCTAGACCCATGATGGTGAACCTGTGGCATACATAGGCATATCAGTCGCATGCCGGCCAACTGATTTTCGGGGCTTCGGGGCCCACCAGAAGTAGGGAAAAAGGCTGTTTCCTGCCTCCGGAGGGCCTGGGGGGTTGGGAAAGGCCCGTTTTTCTTTCTCACCTGGCTCCAGATCCTCTCAATGCATCTGGGGAGGGTGAAAACAGCCTTCCCCACCCCCTCAGAGGCCCTCCAGAGGCCTGAAATGGACCATTTCCCAACTTTTTTGCTGTCCCCAGCCTCCAGAGACTCCTAGAGAGGCCATTTCAGGCCTTGGGAGGGCCTCCGAAGGAGTGGGGAAGGCTGTTTTCGCCCTCCCCAGATGCATAGAGAGGATCTGAAGCCAGGTGAGAAAGAAAAACAGGCCTATCAGGCAGAGGAACAGAGGAGTCTGCCTCTCTAGTGCACGTATGAGAAGAGCTGTCAGAAGCCAGGAGCAGATAAAGCAGAGAGGACAACTCGGGAGTAGGGCTAAGAGATGACTGGCCACTCCCATAAGGCTTAAAAGACCAGCAACAGCTCTTGGCCAGAAAACAACGTTGAGAGAATTGTTTTTTGTTTCATTGTATTCATTTCTTGTCGGCGTCTTCTGCTTCTGAACTTTTGCCAAGAAAAGCCTTAGGCAGTTTGCCTAATTATCCCAAGGTCGGTGATAAACTGAGGAATGGTGTTTTGAAGAATTTGCTTTAATTTAGTTTGGACTATGCTGAGAATGAGTTAATTCTCAGCTGTTCTAATAAAGTCTGTTTGTTTTCAAACTGTTTGTATTTAATACTACCTACTTGGGCCTGGGTCACAACGTGGGCATAGGGTCTCCTGCCTGAGCAGAGGTTTAGATTAGAAGACCTCCAAGTCCCTTCCTGTCCTCTACCATCCTGTGGAGTCCATTTAAGCCTGGATAGCTCAGCAGACTAATGCATTGTTTGAATTAAGCTTCCATGCAGGTGTTCTCCTTTTAGATAAAAAGGCACATCCATAAAACAAAGCTGTCAAGATATAAGGTATAAAAATATGAGGCCCAGAATTCAACTCTATGGATTTATCCCTTTTTTACAAGTAAATCCTTGACTTACAAAAATAGAACCCAGAAAGTTTCTGTCCAACCTTTGCAGCGGCTGGTTAGGAAGTTTATTGGATGAGGTCATTCTTGGTCATCTTCTACCAACTCCCTAGCATGCTGACTCTGGGATGGTAACAGATGGAGTCAATTCTGCCTATGTGGAAGGACAGCTGTCTTGTTTGATGCCCTAAGGCCAGCAATAACCCCCTTTCAAGAAAAAGGTGGGGGGGGGGGGAATGATGTTTTACAAAGATGAGAAGAAAGCAATTGCAGAGTCATCCACAAAAGCAAAAGAAGTCCCTTCTCCAAGCCAAGCAGAGCAGTCCAAGGTTCTCAAAGCAGGAGAATTTGGGGGTCTGAGTCAGGGAAGAAACCCTTACATAAGTTGAACAAGATGACTTCTTCAATGATAGCATAGCTGTCAACATTATTCATCTTCACAGCATTGAAAATGCATCTTGTGGGGACTCTGGTATAAATGGACTCCAAGATGGATTTCACTTGAGAAAACACGTAGGGTCCATCCTGTCCACTAAGGTAAGTTGTTCTACTCCCAGCAGGACCCAATTCAGTTGGAGAAGAAGAAGAGCAGGTAGAACTGAGGGGCGGAATTAAGCAAGTCATTCGCCTAGAATCATTACATTGCCACAAACAGTCCAAGTCCAACCCTGTCAGAGTGTTTACAGCGTGACTACTATTTTGAGATAACCCAGGAGCAAAATACAGGACACCGAGGTTTTATCATTACAAACAGTGGTTTATATACATGACTTCTATATAGAAACATACACGTGGTAGGCACATACCAGGCAAGCAATCAATCTTCTTCAACTCTACATGGAGAACTACAATGCAGCCAAGGTGGCACAGTGATTAGAGTGCAGTACTGCAGCTACTTCAGCTGACTGCTAGTTCAGCAGATCAGCAGATCAAATCTCACCGGCTCAAGGTTGACTCAGCCTTCCATCCTTCCGAGGTGGGTAAAATGGGGACCCAGATTGTTGCGGGCAATATGCTAATGCTAATGCAATATGCTAACTTTGTAAACCGCTTAGAGAGGGCTGTAAAGCACTATGAAGCGGTATAGAAGTCTAAATAAAAAAATGCAGATAGAACACGATGGGGAGAAAGATATACGAGGAGAGTGTTATGTCCATATGAGGACATCCGCCGGGGATTGGCTGAAGCATTCCCCGGCGGGAGTTTTGAATCCCTGTCACAGGGGCGGTGCGGCTGCCGGAGCGAATATAAGGAGAGCTCCGGCAGCGCCGCCCCAGTTCTGTTCCTGTTATTAAACGTTACATGAACTCCGCTGGTCTCATCTTCATTCCTGCGCCGATCTAACACTGGCGACGAAGGACTAAGAGGAATCGACCGCGTGGCACAAGCGCCATCACCTCCGAAGAGACCGCCGCCATTCAGCACGATGGCGACACAGCAAGCGCTCTTCTCATCCATCGCTCCATTCAATCCCGGACGGGAAAAATGGAGCTCGTACATGATTCGGTTCCGCCAATTCCTCCGCGGAAACGGCCACAGCAATCTCGACGACGAAAGGAAGAGGGCTCTCTTCCTCGCCCACTGTGGATCCGAGGTCCTGGAGATGGCGGTGAACCTTGTCGCACCTCAGGACATCGAGGAGATGTCCTGGACAGACCTGCAAGCGGCTCTGCAAGAACATTACGCGCCCACGGGCACCCCCATAGCGAACCGGTTCACTTTCCATCAGAGGAACCAGCGCGAGGGGAAATCCATTAAAGACTTTGTTGCCGCACTCCGTCAAATCGCAGCCAACTGCGAGTTTGACCATGTAGATAACGCCTTGAGAGACCGCATCGTCTTCGGCATGAGGGATGCAGGCCTCCAGAAGAAATTCCTGAGTAGGAAACGCATCCTACTAAAAGATGTCCTCGAGGAGGCCACCGCTGCCGAGTCCTCGGAGCACGCGGCGGCGGAGATGAAAAAGGCGAAGGGGATCCACAAGATCCACCAGTCGACCCCCGAATCGTCCGAAGACTCCGCCACACCATCTGACTCGGATGGCGAGATGGCCGTCCACAAGGTCTCTCAGCCATATCGGCGGGAAAAACCCCAAAATGGCCGACGCGGGGAACAATGCGGCAGTTGCAGAGGCGACCACCCCAGGACATCCTGCAAATGGCGGGACGCGACCTGCCGCCGATGCCTGAGGAGGGGGCACATCGCAGAGGCATGCCGAGCCACCGAACCAGCCCCTGAACCACCCAGACCACGGAACCGCGAAAATCGGCGCGACAACCAGAGGACATCCAAACGGTCCTCACACCAACCCAGAGGCGACGGCTATGAAAATTCCCAGCATGGCGCGGTGAATCAGACCACCATAGCACACACCAGCGACAACAGCGCCACCAAGTTCACCGTGACGCTGTTGGCCGAGGGCTCGCCCTGCTCCATGGAGGTAGACACCGGGTCCGTCTACACCATCATCGACTGGCAGCAGCTGAAGAAATTCAAGCCGCAAATCTCCAAGGACCAGCTCAAACCCCTGCAGTCCAGACTGGTGGATTTCGGCGGGAATCCAATCGACGTCCTGGGCAGAACCACCCTCAACATCGCGTTCAAGGAGTTCAAGGGCCAGCTGCCGGTCACAGTCGTGAGGAACAGCCGCCCGAACCTGCTGGGCATTGAGTGGTTTCAGCCGCTGGGGCTTTCCATCGGGGG
Source organism: Masticophis lateralis (assembly GCA_030761175.1). NCBI lineage: Eukaryota > Metazoa > Chordata > Lepidosauria > Squamata > Colubridae > Masticophis > Masticophis lateralis. The sequence goes on from JAUDYJ010000014.1 coordinate 7,000,196, forward strand.
CATCCACCAGATTAGGGCAGATGAACTCGACGCCATCATCGAAGAATTCAGCGAAGTCTTCGATGGTAAGCTGGGGAAGTACATAGGGAAACCCATCTCCTTCAATCTGGATCAGGGGGTAACCCCCATTCGGCTTAAGCCCCGCCGGGTTCCGTTCGCCTTGAGGCCTAAAGTAGACGAGCAGCTAGATAAGCTGATCGCCCAAGGCGTCCTGGAACCCATCGATCATGCTTCATGGGAGACTCCCATTGTGACCCCAATGAAGCAGGATGGATCGGTACGCATCTGCGCCGACTATAAGGTGACCATAAATAAGGCGTTGCAGCAGAGCGCATACCCGGTGCCAGTGGTGCAGCACCTCCTGCACTCACTAGGCAAGGGCACCATATTCGCAAAACTGGACCTGGCCCAGGCTTACCAGCAACTGCCAGTGGACGCTAAAACGGCGGAGGCTCAAACTATTGTCACACACAGGGGGGCCTTTAAGTGCAACCGTCTCCAATTCGGAGTCAGTGCCGCCCCGGGGATTTTTCAATCAATGATGGAACGCCTTCTCCAAGGCGTTCCAGGGGTAGTGCCTTACTTCGATGACGTGCTCATCTCCGGAGACTCTAGAGCACAACTTCTTGAACGGCTGAGGCTTGTCCTGCAGCAGTTCAGGGAGAAGGGCTTGAGAGTAAGACGGGATAAGTGCATCATCGGAGTCCAGGAAGTCGAGTTCCTGGGCTATCTCATCGATAGAAATGGCATACACCCCACCAAATCAAAAGTTAAAGCCATCCATGAAGCCCCCAGCCCCAAAAATAAAGGGGAGCTTCAGGCATTCCTTGGATTGCTTAACTTTTATGCAATATTCCTCCAACAGAAAGCTACAGTTGCTGAGCCGCTTCATCGCCTGCTGGGGAAAGCGGTTCCCTGGAAGTGGGGTGACAAAGAGGAAACGGCATTCCGAGACATTAAAGGACTATTAACATCCAACAGCGTCCTCATACAATACAACGAGACGCTGCCCATCCGGCTAACCTGCGACGCGTCGCCATACGGGGTGGGGGCAGTCCTGAGCCACGAACTACCCAATGGCACAGAAGCCCCCATCGCCTTCTTCTCGAAGACCATGTCCAGCGCTGAACGCAACTACAGCCAGCTGGACAAAGAAGCATTGGCAATCGTCGCAGGGGTGAAGCGCTTCCACGAATACCTATACGGAAGAAGCTTCACCATAGTCACGGACCACAAGCCGCTCCTGGGCCTCCTCGCCGGCGACAAGCAAACACCCACATTCATGTCACCGCGAATGACACGCTGGGCCATCTTCCTCGCCGGCTACACCTACACCCTCATTCACCGACCCGGAAAGGCCATCGCCAACGCGGACGCGCTGAGCAGATGCCCATCCACAGACGCCGTGGAGGATCCCGCCCCCACCCTCGAGCTCCTGCACATCGACCACGACAGCAGCTGCCCAGTCACATCTGCAGACGTGGCCGCGCACACCAGGAGAGACCCAACACTCCGGCAAGTGCAATCCTGGATCCTGCGGGGATGGCCGGCGCAGCCTGGCGGAGAAGAATACAGCCCCTTCAGTCGCAAGCAGAAGGAGCTGTCCACGATGAAAGGCTGCCTGCTATGGGGAGATAGGGTGCTGATCCCCGCCGCTCTCCAACGGAAGACGCTCGAGACGCTACACAAGGGGCACCCGGGCATCGTCCGCATGAAGGCCCTGGCACGAAGCTACGTCTGGTGGCCAGCACTGGACAAAGACATTGAGCAATGGGTCGCCGGATGTAGCCAGTGCCAGGAAGTCCGACCAGCACCCCCTCAAGCAGAGCCCACACCCTGGGAGATGCCCAGCAGCCCCTGGTCTCGGATCCACATCGACTTCGCGGGTCCGATGCAGGGGCGCCACCTCCTCATCGTGGTTGATGCCTTCTCCAAGTGGCTCGAGGTGGTTCCCATGGCATCAACCACATCGGAAGCCACCATTCGCGCCCTCCGCCGCCTCTTCGCTACGCATGGACTCCCAGACGTGTTGGTTTCCGACAACGGTCCCCAACTTACGTCCGTGCCCATGGAGGCATTCTTAGCGGGACTGGGCATCCGCCATGCCCTCTCGGCGCCGTACAGACCGGCCGGAAACGGCCAAGCCGAGAGGATGGTGAGGCTAACCAAGGAAGCGCTCACCAAGATGGCACCGGGGGACTGGCAGGAGCGCATAGACACCTTCCTCCTCACACAGCACATAACGCCGCACGCAACCACCAAGAAGTGCCCATCAGAGCTGTTGATGGGCAGAAGACTCTGCTCACCCCTCGACAGGCTGCACCCCCAGTACCACTCGGACGTGCCCGCAACCGCCAGCCGCCAACTCCGCAGCTTCGCCGTTGAAGACCCCGTCTATGCGCTGAACTTCCACGGCTCACCAAAATGGCTGAAAGGAAGGATTAACAGCGCAACCGGCCCGAAGTCCTATCGGGTAGAGCTGGAAGATGGACAGGTCGTGAGACGTCACATCGACCAGCTCCGCAAAAGGTGGAGGGGAGTGGACGAACAACAGTCTGGCGAGGTAGGCCTACCACACCCCGAAGAGGTAGGCCTGCCCGCCCCCGACGAGGTAGGCCTACCACAACCCGATGAGGGAGGCCTACAACACCCCGGGAGAGTGGACGCCCCGGGCTCCGCAGCAGACAGAGACGGAGCTCAGCCAGTAGACCGGGGACAACGGCCGAAGGGAAACCCGAAGCACCCAGGGGTGGACCGGGATCGACCCCCCGAGGTCCGAGACCCAGCCACTAACGAAGGCGGACAGGGGAACCGAAGCCCAGACGCCCACGACACCCAACAACACCCCGGCGAGGTCGGACCGCACCAGTCCGACAACAGACAGTACTCGAAGAAAGGGCCAGTAGACCGGGGCCAACCGAGCGGGGGAGACCAACAGCACCCCCGCGAGGGCGGCCACCGACTCACCGGTGAGGGAGACCTCCATGCATCACTACAGGGGTCTCCCCAACAACACCCCAACCACAACGAAAACCAACCCTGCGAGGAGGGCCTCCGCCACCCCAGCAGAGGAGGCCAGCGCCAACCGAGCCGAGACGACCGACACCCAGACGGCGAAAGGCGGCGACCGGGGGAAACACACCAACCCCGCAGAGAAGGCCTACGCCACCCCTGCAGAGAAGGCCGCGAGAGTCCTCAGCCGACCCAGCAACGCCACCCCCGCGAGGTAGGACAGCACCACCCCGGCGAGGGCGAGACCCCGCGACCAAACCAGCAGCGCCAGCCCAGCAGAGAGGGACTACACCACCCCTGCGGAGGAGGCCTGCGACCCACCGGCGAGGAGGAACCAACGCCAAACCAACCCACCAGCAGCCCCGGGAGGGAACCGAACTCACCCGAGGGACCCGAGGGGCCGACCCAGACGCCGCCGCCGAACCAGCACCCACGACCGGACCCGTCCAACCCCGACCCGGTGAGGACCGAAGGGCACCCCAAGGGCTTACCGTGGCTCAGGAGTTCCGGACCGGTCGAGCAGCGGAGATCCAACGATCGGAGCAGCGATGGAGAAGACCAGCGTCGCCCGCAGGCGGAGGTCAGCGACCTGGCCGGAGGGACGGGAGCACCGCCCGCGCCCTCGACGGCCAGATCCAGCCCGGCTCCCGAGACGGCGACAGGAACCGCAGAAGCACCCTCCGACCAGGAGGGCGGCCAGCCAACGAATGGACTGCGCAGGTCTAGTAGACTACGCAATCGGCCCGCCTACTTACGTGACTTTATCATTGATGGACAGCTTAAGATCTAGGGGGGGAGGAGTGTTATGTCCATATGAGGACATCCGCCGGGGATTGGCTGAAGCATTCCCCGGCGGGAGTTTTGAATCCCTGTCACAGGGGCGGTGCGGCTGCCGGAGCGAATATAAGGAGAGCTCCGGCAGCGCCGCCCCAGTTCTGTTCCTGTTATTAAACATTACATGAACTCCGCTGGTCTCATCTTCATTCCTGCGCCGATCTAACAGAGAGAGATACACGAGGAGAGATAATACATGGAGAAGAGCACAGACAAGTGTCTGCAACAGTCCAGCTGTCCAGATGATGTAACGCTGTAAACTGAGATGATGAAATGAGAATGAATCAGCAGGGTTATTGCTCCTTTAAGACTGAGAATGATTCAGCAGGGTTATTGCCACTTTAAGAAGCTGTCTATATACGGGAGTCCATTACAAGGTGTCTCTCTCTCTCTCTCCTTGTGGATCTCTCTCCTCCTGTTCTATCTGCACTGTAGTTCTCTGTGTAGACTTGAAGATTGATTGCTTGGCCTGGGTTGTGCCTCCCACATGTATATCTGTATATAGAAGTCTTGTATATAAACCACTGTTTGTAATGACAAAACCTCTGTGTCCTGTATTTTGCTCCTGAGTTGTCTCAAAATAGTAGTCACATTTTAAACACTCTGACAAACCCCTCTTGAATTCCTCTGACCTTATCTGGCACCACTTTCAAACTGAACTTTAGTTGACTGGATTCCTGTCTATCTTCTTCTTCTTGTGCCATATCCATCATCAGAGGTTGGCAATCATGTTGGTGATCCTATTTTTATCAACAGCCTCATGAAAAAGTTTTATCCAAGCCAGTCCCTTAGATTTTAAAGCCATGATGTTCTTTTTCTGCCTGGATCTTGTTTGAGGATTAAATGAAGTATGGCCTATTTTTCCAGGTGTCGCGTCACATGTCCAAAATACTCTAACTTTCGCTTTTTTTATGGTTTTGATTATTTCTCTTGGCTTTTCCCAGGCGGCTTTCCCAATTCTTGTCTATATGCTTGAGCAATCAATCTTGAACAGCAACTTAACGTATGGTCCTGATCCCTTTGTGACTGACAGTTGGAAAATGTAAATCTGCAGAAAATTCCTGGACCTGATCCTCTATCTCATCTTCCTTTTTGAAGAGACTTGAACATTGGGTGCTATCTAACAAAATGAAATTCAGTAGTGAAAAAAGTAAGGTTCTACATTTAGGCAAGAAAAACCAAATGCACAGGTACAGTATATGTAGTACTTTGCTCAACAGTAGTAGCTGTTAATGGGATCTTGGAGTCCTAGTGGACAATCACTTAAATAGGAGCCAGCCGTGTGCAGCAGCTGCCAAAAAAGCCAACACAGTCCTAGGCTGCATCAACAGAGGGATAGAATCAAGATCATAGGAAGTGTTAATACCACTTTATAAGGCCTTGGTAAGACCATACTTGGAATACGGCATCCAGTTTTGGTCGCCACGATGTAAAAAAAGATGTGGAGACTCTAGAAAGAGTGCAGAGAAGAGCAACAAAGATGATTAAGGGATTGGAGGTTAAAACATATAAAGAACGGTTGCTGGAACTGGGTATGTCTGGTTTGATGAAAAGAAAGACTAGGGGTGACATGATAGCAGTCTTCCAATATCTCGGGGGCTGCCACAAAGAAGAGGGAGTCAAGCTATTCTCCAAAGCACTTGAGGATAAAACAAGAAGCAGTGGTGGAAACTAATCAAGGAGAGGAGCAACCTAGAACTAAGGAGAAATTTCCTGGCAGTTAGAACCATTAATCAGTGGAACAATTTGCCTCCAGAAGTTATGAATGTTCCAACACTGGAAGTTTTTAAGAAGAGAGTGGATAACCATTTGTCTGAAGTGGTGTAGGGTTTCCTGCCTAAGCAGGGGGTTGGACTGGATGACCTCCAAGGTCCCTTCCAACTCTGTTATTCTATTCTAAGAATTTGGGGACTTGAAATCCACATATCTTTATTATTATTTATTAAATTTATACGCTGCCCACCTCGTCATTGAAGCAACTCTTAATGTCGCCGAGGCTGAGAAAAACCCTGCTCTAAAACATCTCAAAGCGTTTCGGGGGCCAAGACGGGAATGCAAATTTCCAGCCGGAAACTATGATCAACTCTTAATATAATTAACAAACCCTAACCAACTAAGCCAATGACAGCTCTTTGTCAGCCTATAATAACCTGCAGGGCGGAAGAGGAGCTGCTTTTAATTGTCCTTAATGTTTCATTAGGCACAATTAGATGTAAAAATGTCAACTGCACCATTTGTTGTGGTTTTAATTACACAACGGGCATGATAAAAGAAAATTTGATTAACCTGCTTCTTTGTTTAACATGGGGGGGGGGGGGAAAGCTGGGGAGATGCCCCTGTTAAGCAATGGGGCGAATTTTCAGGCTGGCCAATCCAGGAAAAATGGACATAACATTCGTCATTTCATTGACAATTAAAGGAGCAGCTTTGTGGCCCCTTAATGTTTTTAACAAGACCATTGAGGCAGGGCTCTGTTTTATTCAAGTTATACTAAAAGAAAGAAGGAGGAGGAGGAGGAGGAGGAGGAGGAGGAGGAGGAGGAGGAGGAGGAGGAGGAGGAGGAGGAGGAGGATAACAATGACAACTATAAGATAAATTATCTTATTATACATATCCTAACAGCTGCACGCACAGCATACGCTCAAAATTGGAACTCAGAACTATTACCAACAGAAGAAAAAAATAATTGCAAAAATAACAGAATGGGCAGAAATGGACAGACTCACAAAAGAGTTACAAGAGAAAGAGGACACTGATTACTACCTAGTTTGGCAAAAATGGTATTCATGGTTAGAGGGAAAGATAGGATTAACAAAATAATACCCATGGAGAATTTAATTGAGAAGTACAGATATTTATATATGAGGGAGTGTATGTATAAACAGTTAGAACGCTTCATAGAAAGTTATATAAAGGTAATAGACCTTTTTATATAGAAGAAAATTGGAAAAAAATAGAGCATTAACCTAAGTCTTGGTTATATATAACAGTGTAAATAACTAAGCACATAAAATAGATGTGTAATGTGCAATGGAGGAACAATGACAACTGTGGGTTCCTTGGTGCTCTCTGAGTTTGGTTGTTTCTTGTGGACATTTCATTACCCAACTACATTATCAGTGCTAGAATTAAGTGGGGTTGGAGGAGGAGGAGGAGGACTGTGGGGTCCTTGATGCTATTACTTGCAGACATTTTAATACCCAACTAGGTAACTTCATCAGGACTAGAAGGGAATGAAGTTTGCCCTTTTTAAATACCCTAGTGTCTTGCCCTGTCCGTGTTGGTGGAAATGTTCTTGGTGGCTCCTTAATTAGACTATTGTTTATGGTTGGATTGCTACTCAGAGCTGGTATTCCCACCAGTACCGACAGGCAGGGCAAACCACCTGATCAATAGTAACACGACACCAAAATCCACCTTTACAATTTCTCGTGAGTTTTCCTTTCCTGCCAAGGAGCTTCTAAGGGTTTCAATCTTATTCTCTGATGCTGGAGAATTCTTTGCAATGTCTCTTGGTGGTGGTGTTGAGCTTCCTTGAATGTAGCATGTGGTAGAAAGGTTATATTCTTTAACCACTCTGAAGTTTCCCTGGTTGCTTCCATTTTTAAAAAAATTATTATTATTATTATGCAAGGATCCCATGGGATCTTCTTCTCTTCAGATGTCACAGAGGAGGGGGAGACGGAATCCTGAAAGATTCTAGAGAGGCGATTGCACTGGATATTTTTGCTAAGCAAATGTAACTCCCATCACACTTCATTTTTGAGAAGTGGGTATTGGCATCCAGCATCTAAATTTGTTGTTGTTAGTTGTGAAGTTGTGTCCAACCCATCGCGTCCCCATGGACAATTTTCCTCCAGGCCTTCCTGTCCTCTACCATCCTCTGGAGTCCATTTAACCCTGGATAGCTCAGCAGACTAATGCATTGTGCACTGTGATTAACTCCAGCTGTCTGCAATTACTGTAAATTCGAATCTCACCAGGCTCAAGGCTGACTCAGCCTTCCATCATTTCTAAGATAGGTAAATTGAGGACCCAGTTTGTGGGGGCAATAAGCTGACTTTGTATAAAATATACAAAAGTATGAAGGCTATTGCTTAGCGCATTGTAAGCCGCCCTGAGTCTCCATAGATGGGTGGCATATAAATCAAGTTAAAAAAAAAAAAAAGCTCACGGTGACTGCTTCAGTGACTCCATCCAGCCACCTCGTTCTCTGCCGTCCCCTTCTTCTTCTGCCCTCCATCGTTCCCAGCATTAGGCTCTTCTCCAAGGAGTCCTTCCTTCTCATTAGGTGGCCAAAGGATTTGATTTTCATCTTCAGGATCTGGCCTTCTAAAGAGCAGTCAGGGTTGATCTCCTCTAGGACTGACCGGTTGGATCACCTTGCAGGCCAAGGGACTCACAGGAGTCTTCTCCAGCACCAGAGTTCAAAGGCCTCCATTCTTTGGCGCTCAGCCTTCCTTATGGTCCAACTTTCACAGCCATACATTGCAACTGGGAAAACCATACCCTTGACTATACACACTTTTGTTGGCAGGGTGATGTCTCTGCTTTTTAGAATGCTGTCTGCCATGGCTTTCCTCCCCAGGATCTTTTAATATCTTGGCTGCAATCCAGAGGTGGGTTTCAGCAGGTTCTGATCAATTCTGGAGAACCGGTAGCGGAAATTTTGAGTCGTTTGGAGAACCAGTAGTAAAAATTCTGACTGCCTCCCCATCTATTCTCTTCCTCCCAAATCCTAGCTGATCGGGAGGGAATGGTTATTTTACAGTATCCTTCCCCTGCCATGCCCACCAAGCCACGCCCACCAAGCCATGCCACTCCCACCAAGCCACACCCACAGAACCGGTAGTAAAAAATTTTGAAACCCATCTCTGCTGAAGTCCCCATGTGCGGTGATGTTGGAGCCCAGGAAAATTAAATCTGTCACTACCTCTATTTCTTCCCCATCTATTTGCCATTTGGAATTGAGAAGGCCGGATGCCATGATCTTAGTTTTCTTAATGTTGAGTTTCAAGCCAACTTTTGCACTCTCCTTCTTCACCCGCCTCAAGAGGCATCTAGATTATGGAGAGGCAAGCTGGTGGCATCAGGGCTCTTATATCAATCGCACCAAGCTGGGTTAACTGCAGATCTATTGTTGATCTTGAGAAGATTGTGAAACAAGTGACAATCCAAGAGGAAGTTGTGAGATAAATCTTTGTCTAGACTGTTGCTTGCTCAACCATAAGACAGCAAAATTACCTCGGGTTGTCTACTCTTCATCCCAGTCCTTTAAGTTGTCTGGAATTAACTAATTATCAACTATTTCAGCAGGTAGTACAATCTAGTAGACCTTGTTGGAACTTGGATGCTAAGCACATGTGAGCTACCCTGTTTCTCCCAAAATAAGACATCTCATGATAATAAGCCCAATCGGGCTTTTGAGTGCATGGCCATAAGACCAAGCGCTTATTTCAGGATTCAAAAAAATATAAGACAGGGTCTTATTTTTGGGGAAACATGGTAGATAGAAGTTGGAAAGAAGGATTTGCTCTCTTTCCCAACAATCCAAACTTGTGGATGCCACCAATCTATGGCCAGGCCAGCTTGTCTTTTAACAATCAACAACCCAAGAGGGCCCAGGAAAGTTCCACAACCAATTGCACCCTGATTCAGGTGGCCCTGAGGGCACAGATAAACCTCCAAGTGGCCTCAATGACTCTCAGAAAGAATACTAATGACCAGATGATTGCAAGGAGTATAAATCCTTCCATCCTCCAACGTTCAGTCAGAGCTGAAGAAGCTTCTTGAATAAGAAGTGAAACGTTTTCAAGGGAAAAAAAAACAAGGAAGTCCCATTGGCTTTGGAAAAATCACCTTTGGGACAACCGTGACCTGGATGACTGAGAATCTCCCTAGACAATCCATCATTCAATTCTTTATTATGCTCATAAGGGAAAGGTTCCCCTTTGTTCTGTCCCAGCTATGGACCCCAAAGAACGCAGAAGACGTCTCTGTGGTCATGTGGCCGGCATGACTGAATGCCAAAGGCGCACAGAACACTGTTACCTTCCCACCAAAGGGGGTCCCTATTTTTCTACTTGCATTTTTTTACGTGCTTTCAAACTGCTAGGTTGGCAGAAGCTGGGACAAGTCACGGGAGCTCACCCCGTTACGCAGCACTAGGGATTCGAACCACTGAACTGCTTATGTTCATAGGCCAGCATTAAACCAGGGGATGATATTCTTTCAGCATTCGTCTCTGATTTTTGGCATCCATCCACCAAGAAGAAACATCTCCAAGCACCACTGGTGGTCCCGAGGGACTTTTCTTCTTTCAAAACACAAACCAGGTGCACAACTGTTAGTTTCATCTTTTGGCTTGAATCAAAGAGACAACTGACAACGAACAAATCGTCGGTGATCGTTGGAGCTTGTTCCCTTGACAAAGGGATAATGGGAGGAGGGAAAAACCAGGAGGCATCTGATTTCTGCCATAAAACACTGCGTTTGTGTCATGTCCATTGTTAATCACAATTTCCCATTCCCCAGAGAAGGTACTTTCTGTTTTGAAGTGGAGGCATCAAAATGAGAAAAGTCTCCCAGCTTGATAGATTTAAACGTGGTCGAGGACTAAAGAGGCCCACTGTGGTACAGATTACTAATGTTTATACAGCTTTATAGAGGAAACCGTAAAGTGCTCTTTAGATGAAATCAGTACATATTTGCACATTAACGTAATTTAATCATAACACTCGAATTATCACTTTGTTCTGAGCGGGAGGTTGGGAGGGGGTAAGGGATCGACAAACGCTTGTTCCCATTTTGAGGGGATCAAGAGCGTATTTCCCCAATGCCATGGTGTTGTGACTTGGGCCCAAGTAGTTATTACCAGACACAATCAGTCCTAGAGAAATATATTTTATTAGAACAGCTGAGAATTACTTCATTCTCATCTTAGTCCAGAGTAATTCCAAACAGGCCTTCTGCCTTATCACCAACCTTTGTCTTCTTTGGCACTCTGCCAAAGGCTTTTCTTGGCAAAACTCATTGAAGTTCAGAAGCAAGAGATGCCGACAAGAAACAAATGTAGCAACGTTGCTTTCCTACAAAGATCCCAAGAGCTGTTGCTGCTCTTTTAAGCCTTCTGGGAGGGGCCAATCATGTTCTGGCCTTACTCCTGAGTCGTCCTTTTTGCTTTAGCTGCTCTTGCCTTCTGGCAGCTCTGCGCATGCATGCACTAGCAATGGGCTCCTCCTGTTCCTCTGCCTCTCTGCTAACTGCCTCTGGAGCAGTGGTGGGTTCTAATCACTTTTAGCACCGGTTTGTATCGTGCACGGCTTTGCGCATGATCAATTATACTTTTATGCTTTACATGTTTAAAAATATCCTCAACGTGATTTACCAAATTATGGGTAGAGGTAAGGATGAAATCCAGCAGGTTCTGACAGCTTCTGGAGAACCGGTAATGGAAATTTGGAGTAGTTCAGAAAACCGGCAAATACCATCTCTGGCTGGCCCCAGAGTGGGGTGGGAATGAAGATTTTGCAATATCCTTCCCCCAGGAGTGGGGAGGGAAAGGGGATTTTGCAATATCCTTCCCCCAGGAGTGAGGTGGAAATGGAGATTTTGCGATATCCTTCCCCCAGGAGTGAGGTGGGAATGGGGATTTTGCAGTATCCTTCCCCTGGGAGTGGGGAGGGAATGGGGATTTTGCAATATCCTTCCCCCAGGAGTGGGGAGGGAATGGGGATTTTGCAGTATCCTTCCCCCAGGAGTGGGGAGGGAATGGGGATTTTGCAATATCCTTCCCCCAGGAGTGAGGTGGGAATGGAGATTTTGCAATATCCTTCCCCCAGGAGTGGGGAGGGAATGGGGATTTTGCAATATCCTTCCCCCAGGAGTGGGGAGGGAATGGGGATTTTGCAGTATCCTTCCCCTGCTACACCCACCAAGCCACGCCCACAGAACCAGTAGTAAAAAAAAATTGGATTCCACCACTGGGTAGAGGTGAGAAATATAAAGGAATGAGAGATCTTAACAACCTTTCCTCTACCTGAGTTGCAAGTCCTGGTTTGGTTCTCAGAGATCGGAGGGTTTTCCGAAAAAGTTCTTCCACATGTTTGCACTTTGTAAAGAGAGAGGAAAAATCAGATCTGCTTACTGTCATAAATCCTTGGGAGGAAAAAATGCTCTGGCTGTTGGTTTTCTATTTTTGCCACCGCCTTCTGTAGCCCGGTGTCGTCTTGCTTTTTTTTAAACAGTGAAAGGCAGAGGGACAGAGGTAAAATACTAACCACTTTAGTCTTTCAAGGGCCTGGAAATCGAATTTGTCCTTTCATTCATTGGGTTCCATAAATTCCCCAAATACAAGGACAGGAAAATCAATGCTCAGGAGAGATAAACCAGTCCCCTTCCTACTCACTGGAAGGAAAAGCTTGAGTTGTATCAGATCTATCAATAAGATCTGGCGTAGCATGTCAAATTGTGTTTTTCAAGAAGACTTATGTCTGTTGGGGGAAGGGCTGGGCAATGAGAAGGTTTTGAAATAGCTGACATAGGGGAGGGGAGGGGAGGAGAAGAGGGGAGGAACAGAAGAGAGGGAAGGGGAGAGGAGGGGTGGGGAGGGGAGGGGAAGGGAGGGGAGGGGAGGGGAGAAGGGAGAGGGGAGGGGAGGGGAGAGGGGAGAGGGGAGAGGGGAGAGAGGGGAGAGGGGAGAGGGGAAGGGAAGGGAAGGGAAGGGAAAGGGAAGGGAAGGGAAGGGAAGGGAAAGGGAGCTCTCAGTTTCTGATTAAGGATGGATAAGTCTATTTCAGATTCTTTTTTCAGTTCCATCACAATTGGCAAAAATTATCTTTAACCATCTGTAATATATTTGGGGCTTTTTAGTATTCATTTATCCCAGCTGCAATTCCATTTGCAATGTTCCTCCTAATGCATAGATTTATCCATTTCTCCAAATTCTTTTCATGAATATAAGAACTGTTGTTCTATAACCTCTCTCTTTCTCTTTCTTTCTCTCTCTCTTTCTCTCTCTCTCTCTCTCTCTCTTTCTTTCTCTTTCTCTCTCTCATCTCTCTTTCTCATCTCTCCCTCCCTCTTTTTTTTCTCTCTCTCTCTCATCTCTCTCTTTGTCTCATCTCTCCCTCCCTCTCCCTCTTTCTTCCTCTCTTTCTCTCTCTCTCATAACCAGCATTGCAAAATTTAGAGGACAGTCTGTTTCAGATGATAAATATTGTATACTGTCCAGAGTCACTTGATGGTGAGATGGGTAGCTCTCTAAATACGATTTACAAATATAAAAAAGAAATAAATAAATACATTTCGGGTGGTACAGTGGCTGAACTCTGCCAACTTAGAACATGTTCAGAGAAAAACTGAATTTGCCCTCCATCCTCCATCTTCATGCCTATCCTTTGGAGAAGAATCTGCCCAATGAAGGAACAGTCTTGCCTTTGTTTCTGGAATGCCAGAAGTTGGCAATCAAAGTTAACAACCACCGAGGGATTTCACAACCAGAGAAAGACTGTAGTTGAGAGAGGTGTGGGGATGGGGGAGATGGGGGGGGGAGAAAGAGAGTAGATACATATGTATGGAGCAAGACACATTGTGTTGCTCATGCTTGAAGGAAGGAATGAAGGAAAGAAAGCAAGGCAGAGCTTTTGAAATAAGCCACCCATTCTATACAACACACGCTCGTCTCTTTGCGGTGACATGAAATTCAGATGAAAACACTGCTAGTCTTTTCCACAAGTTGCTTCTGATCTCATCCAGGGCTATTGTTCCAGCATGCTCACCTTTGATATGCAAATTTTTTTTTTATTCTTCCCTTCCCAACTAGAGTAAGGGGGATGTAACTCACAATATGATAAACCAGGGAATTAGCCGAGGCAGTATAAGGAGTGCAAAAAATGCAAATCGACAGCTCTGAAATGGATAGGTATGGACGGCGGCCACTTATGAAAAATCTACGTATTTGTCCTTTAAGGGTTGCCCTCAACTTACAACCGTCATTGGGGCGAGAATTTTCATAGCTAAACAAGGTGGTTACTAAAGGGGGTGGGGGGGGCGCTCAGGCCTGATTTTACCACCTTTCGTGCCATGGTTAAGAGATTCATTGAGGTTGTTCAGTGAATCCTGTGGTTCCAGGGATAGGCTGCTAGGAGTTCGAGAGAACCTCTAGCTAAGATTCTATGCAGTTCAGAGAACTCTCAAATCCCACTGCGGGTTGGCCCTATCCATCCTGCCCCTCCCCTCCCAGGAGTCCCCACGCAGCCCGTTTTGGATGCAGGTAAGTGCAGGATGCACATGGAGACTCAGGGAAGGTGAAAAATAGGCCTACCAGAAGTTTGGGAAGGCTGGAAACAGGCCTCCAGAGGGCCTCCGGAACCTGGGGAGGCCGTTTTTGCCCATCCAGAGGCTCGAGAAAAACCACCGGAGCCCGGGGAGGGCAAAAGGTCTCCCCTGCCATGGTGCAGGAGGCCATCTAGGCCATGCCCATCATGGCCACACCCACCCAGCAACCGGGCAGAGAACCCCTTGCTAAAATTTTTGAAGCCCGCCCCTGGGTGGTTCTTAAGCAAATCCACCTTCCACCCTTTGACTTTGCTTGTTGGAAACTGGCTGGGCCTCAACCCTGAAGCTGACCTGACAGGCGCCATCTTGTAGCTTCAGTGTTGCCACACTGGAGCTGAGGGATAGGGAGGGAGGGATTAAAGATGGGATGGTGTAGTCATAATAAAATACTTCCTCTTGGGAACCAAGGACATTCTTCCACTTGGCTCAAGGAAGGAGGAGCGATGTCACCAGGCAACCAGTCTGTGCCTTGATTGGACCATGTGACTGATTGCTTGGGGTGGGGGGGAAAAACTCTTACTTTTAATTAGGTGAAAACCGCAGGAACCTTCAGAGTCGGTTTTCACCAGATCTGTGCCAATATCATAAATCCAATAAAGGTGTTCTTTGAGGAATCTACCTACCTCGGAGTTTTGCTTGCGATGGGTCTATTACTTGGAACCCTGACATTAGGAAGGTCTCAAATGACTATCACAGGACCCTGGGATGCTGCAACTGTTGAAAATACAGGACCGGTTGCCAAGCAACCAAATCTTGACCATGTGACTGTAGGGAATGCTGCAATGGTTGTAAATGTGAGGACCGGTGGTAAATCAGGTTTTTTTCAGTGCCATTGTAACCTTGAATGGTGGCTAAATGAATGGTTGTGAGTTGAGGATGATCTGAATTGTTCTTGGTGGCCAAGTGATTAAAGAGAGGGCTAAGAATGGGCACCCTTTAAAAAAAAATCCATCTCATCCTTTGGGATGTTCTTCCAGTTTGAATAGACATGTTTCCTGGGCAACACTTGTGTTACATTAAAACCCTCTGGACATCTCCCACCTCAAGAGTGTCCCATGGAGAAGAATCTCTGCTGAGAAAAATCCAGCTGAGATATTAGGCATTTAGATTCTGGTTGCAAGCTGCCTGTCAAACTACCAATTGGAATCTTGAAAAGCTGAAGTGATTTTCCAATAGATCGCCAAAGTGTTGGAGATGTAATCACGAACAAGGGACATTCTATCACATGTGGTGGACTTGCCCGAAAGCCCAGAAATATTGGAAGAAAATTAAAAAATGGTTAGAAGAAATTACAGAACAAAAAACTGAAATGAAACCAGAGTTGTTCTTATTGGACATTATAAAAGGAAATAAGTAAAGAAGTCTCAACATACTATACTTCGTATTATAACAGCAGCAAGAATTACATTCGCCCAGAATTGGAAACAGGAAAACATGCCATCAAGCGCAATGAAAAAGGTGCTCGATTGTGCAGAAATGGATAAATTAACCATGGAGTTAAAAGATAGAGAGGAAACAGAGTATTACAAAAGTTGGAATATGTGGTATCACTGGCTAGAAACTAGATATAAAATTAATGCATAAAGATGATATAGGAAGTATGTTAATTTGAAAATTGTATATACTTATGAAAAAACAGGTTAAAGGGTAAAAGGAATATATAAATATGATAGATAGATAGATAGATAGATAGATAAATAGATAGATAGATAGATAGATAGATAGACAGACAGACAGACAGACAGATTAGATAGATAGATACAGTAGATAGATAGATTAGATAGATAGATAGATAGATAGATAGATAGATAGATAAGATAGATAGATAGATAGATAAATAGTATCTAAATAATAGTAGATAATAGTATACTAAATTGATGTTTAAAGAAGAACAAATGTAGAAGATAGGAAAAGATATCATGTATTTAAGGGTGCACATAATGTATAAAATGATAGGCCACAAATTGGAATTATGAAATTTGAATTGTTACCGATTATTGAAAGCTGTAAAAGTGGAAATGTGTTTTTAAAACTAAAAAAGTAGTTGAGTAAGGATTATTTTAAAAAAGAAAGAAAGAAAAAGAAAGAAAGAAAAGCTGAAGTGATTCCAAGTGGACAGTCACTGAAATATGAGCCAGGCGTGTGTTACAGCTGCCAAAAAAGCCAACACAGTTCTAGGTTGCATCAACAGAGGGACAGAATCAAGATCACGTGAAGTGTTAATGCTGCTTTATAACGCCTTGGTAAGACCTCATTTGGAATCTTGCATCCAGTTTTGGTCACCACGATGTAAAAAAGATGTGGAGACTCTAGAAAGAATGCAGAGAAGAGCAAGAAAGAGGATTAGGGGACCGGAGGCTAAAACATATGAAGAACGGTTGCAGGAACTCGGTATGTCTAGTTTAATGAAAAGAAGGACTAGAGGAGACATGATAGCAGTCTTCCAATATCTCAGGGGCTGCCACTAAGAAGAGGGAGTCAAGCTATTCTCCAAAGCACCTGAAGGCAGGACAAGAAGCAATGGATGGAAACTCATCAAGGAGAGAAGCAACCTGGAACTAAGGAATAATGTCCTGACAATGAGAACAAGCAAGTTGCCTCCAGAAGTTATGAATGTTCCAACACTGGACATTTTTAAGAAGAGATTGGACAACCATTTTTCTGAAGTGGTAGAGGGTTTCCTGCCTATGCAGGGGGTTGGACTAGAAGACCTCCATGGTCCCTTCCAACTCTGTTATTCTGGAATGAAAAACGGATAAGTTAAAAACGTACGGCATTTTATGCAGGATGATTCCAACATTCCCGGTCTCCGTGTGCGTTGACTCTGATTGAGTTTGCTCATTTGAATTCCATTTGCCTACCTTCGCCCTCAATTGCTGTCTCTTATTCTCAGGGGTAGTTCCTTGTCACCAAATCTGATTAGCAATGCAGCCTACCTACATTATCCTTTTGCTACAAAGATTCCTGATGAGGTGAAATGGGATAGCCCACCCGAGTCATTCAGGAAGGTCAAAACAATGCTGAAGGAGGATAAGACAGAAAGCTTAGCAGCCAGAGGGAAAACTAAGACACTCTTTGGCCCCAAATGAACCTAGTAAGCCAAAGAATCAGAAAATTGAGAATAATTAGTCTGGAAACAAGTATTATTACAACAGGTTTGGGGGGCATACAATGTTACAACCTGCTAATCTGTTTCTAGAGTTTATTATTACATCCCCTTTCATTAATCAAGTTTTAGCCACAATTGCCAAGTTTCCACAATATGTTAAGCTATAGAGTTGTACAGGTAAGACCATACCTAGAATCCTGCATCCAGTTTTGGTCCCCGCACTATAAAAAAGTTGTTGAGACTCTAGAAAGAGTGCAGAGAAGAGCAACCAGGATGATGAGAGGACTGGAGACTAAATCATACGATGAACGGTTGGAGGAACTGAGCATGGCTAGTCTAATGAAGAGAAGAGAAGGACCAGGGGAGACAGGATAGCAGTCTTCCAATATTTGAGGGGTGGCCACAGAGAGGAGGAAGGGGGTCAAGCTATTTTCCAAAGCACCCGAAGGCCAGACAAGGAATAATGGATGGAAACCGATCAAGGAGAGATTCAACCTGGAAATAAGGAGGAATTTCCTGATAGGGAGAACAGTCAACCGATGGAACAGAAGCTGCCTTCAGAAGTTGTGGAAGCTTCATCACTGGAAGCTTTCAAGAAGAGGCTGGACTGCCATCTGTCAGCAATGGTGTAGGGCTGTGATGGGGAACCTAAGGCATAGGTGGCACACAGCGCCCTTTCTGTGGGCAAGCAAGCCATCACCCTAGTTCAGCTCCACTGCGCATGTACAGGCACCTCCCGCCGGCCAGCTAGTCGTGAGTTTTTTGCCGTGCTTGTGTGGAGGGCATGGACATGCAGGGGGGTTGCACTCACATGCATGGGTGGGTCAAGGCATGTGCGGGGGGTCGCACGTCTGTGCGGGGGGTAAGAGTGCTTTGCTTTTTGGGACTTTGGCCACACACATGTGCATTCATGCATACGCACACATGCTTTGGGCAGAAAAGGTTAGCTATCACCGGTGTAGGGTCTCCTGCTTGGAGGAGGGGTTGGACTAGATGACCTACAAAGTCCCTTCCAGTTCTGTTAATCTGTAAATTACAATGACTGGGTTCCTAAAATTCACTGGATATTATGTCTTCATGGGCTGCGTGAATTCGTATTTAAAGCATGGGGATAACTGAAAACGGGAGAGTTCAGAGTGCAAACCACCACAATCACCCCCATCACGATCATCTTCCCCCCCCCCCCTTAGGGCCTTTGTACTCACAGGCTACCTCGTACGTTGAACAGACAACCCTTCGTTGGTACATCTGTGCGTGCAAAGTTAATTATCTCCAAATAGCTTCCAGAAGCCTCAAATCAATTTATGAAAACAAAAATTAACTTTCCATATAAACATAATTACATGGAAACACCAGTATCCCAGGCTGGTACGAACATTGTTTTGTAAACTGGGAAAGGAGCCAACTGAGTTTATTAGACGATATAATTAATGACACTTTCTCCCCCCCCCCCCCCACCTCCCCTCCCTGCACTCCCTCCTTGCTTCAGAAAACTGTTTACAGCCCTCCAAGTAGGAGGCAGTTCAAAAGAGACACAGGTGCACCTGTACTCACAATAACACCTGACAGTTTTGGAAGGCGTTTGGACGTGGAGGAACTAGGAGGACGCCAACCGGGTCTCAGAAGTTGAGGAGCGAAAAAAGTAGAATGACATGCTTACAACTTACTGTACTGTAGAAGTTCTCTCAACGTCTTCTCCACCTTGCAGCGAACGAAGACTACGTAGCTCAGGGGTAGATCTGCTGGATTCCAGAAAGAGGGTCCCATATTCATCCCCCGACAGGAAACCCATCTAACGTCCTCACAGAAACTTCTCCCATCTGATCCGCCAGCATGCTCAAGATGTAAGATGTAGCCCGACCATCGATGGGAGTTCTTGGCTTCCCAACACTTCCTGTAAACAATCCAACCAAACAGGACATTCAGAATCTGCTTTTCTCTGGCTCCGAACACAGCTGCACATCGAGGTTCCTTTATCAAACTCTTGATCACACGTCCCAGGAAAGCATTTGTTAATTACCACTTTCATTTTGTGGCCTGGCCTACCGCTCCTGTGGAATGCCCTCAATTAATTCCCTGCACCACCGGAATTGGATTTGCCAGTGACGGACACACTGAGCGAATATTTAAGCAGCCTGTGATGGAAAGCAGGCAATGCCACACCGCCGTGGGGTGGGAGAGATTTCCCTCCTCCTCCTCCTCCCTTTCTCCCCACACAAAGCAAGAGAGTGAATTAGTGTGTTCGTGAATGGACAGCGGAAGGCAGAGATCAAATATCAAGCTCCTAATTCAATCAGGAAGGATGTGCTGTTTCTTTCCCGTGACACGCACACACGGTCCTGCCAGAGTGATAGGTAGGATGTTGCTTGGATTTAATGCCTCTTCCTGCTGTCCTTTTTGTTAATTTGTGTGTTGTCTCCCTTTCTTGCTGACATTGGAGCTCTGAGCCTCGGACGTCCATCTGCAAATCAGGCGGGGGAACTATACTGTGGAACAGTATCGATGATCCACATGGTGCTTGGAAAACAACCTGCATCTGAACATCAGCAAGACAAAGGAGATGGTGTTAGTCTTCTGGAAGAAGAGAAAGGAGCCTGTCCCACTCTACATTGAGCAGGAGCTGTGTGGAGAGAGTTTCCTCCAGTGGTGAAATCCAATTTTTTTTACTGCCGGTTCTGTGGGCGTGGCTTGATGGGCATGGTGTAGCTTGGTGGGCATGGCTTGGTGGACGTGGCAGGGGAAGGATACTGCAAAGTCTCCATTCCCACCCCACTCTGGGGCCAGCCAGAGGTGGTATTTGCCGGTTCTCTGAACTACTCAAAATTTCCGCTACCGGTTCACCGAACTGCTCAAAATTTCCGCTACCGGTTCTCCAGAACCTGCTGGATTTCACTCTGGATTTCCTCCTTTAAATTCCTGGGAGCCTACCTCAGCGAAGATCTCATCTGGAAAATCAACATGACCAAGTGGTCAGAAAGGCCCAACAGAGACTCCACTTCCTTAGAGTCTTGTGAAAAAACAAAGTGGAACCTGATAAGCACTTTTTACTAGTCCACAATAGAAAGCGTCCTTAATCATTGCATTATGGCAGGGGTCTCCAAACTAGGCAACGTTAAGACTTGTGAACTTCAACTCCCAGAATTTCCTAGCCAGCATGGCTGGCTGAGGAATTCTGGGAGTTGAAGTCCACAAGTCTTAACGTTGCCAAGTTTGGAGACCCCTGCATTACAGTGTATGCCGGCTTGACAGCCGCAGATATAAAGACATTACAGAAGATGTTGAGCACAGCACAAAACATTATGGGCTGTCCCCTGATATCACTGGGCACAGGACTGAGTTCTACTTACCTTTACTACCGGTTTGCAACGGGAGCACGCATGCTTCTGCACATGTGCAGAAGCTTCTGTACATGTGCAGATCACCCATGATGATGGCGTGGCGGATGGGCGAAGCCTCCCGCCGGTTTTACTACCGGTTCTATAGAACCGGACAGAAATGGGAGCAACCCACCACCGACTGGACGATATCGCTAGGGTTCGCTGCCTTAGAAGAGTGAGGAAAATCCTCAGGGATGACTCACACCCTAATCAGCACTTCTTTATTCTCCGGCCATCGGGAAGGAGATACAGAAGCATAGGTAGCTGCACAAATAGGCTGAGAAACGGTTTTTATCTGTGAGCCGTCAGGCTTCTGAATGGGAAATAACTTTGCAACAGCGTAGTACAATGGACTTGCGGGGCTGGCGCGATGTGCAATAAGTTCACATTGTGGGATTGTAGGATTGCGTGTTTGTTAGTCGGACTCACTGGGTCAGGGATTTTTCTTTTCTTTTACTGTCTTTCACTGTGAGTTGTATTGGGTTGAGGGGGGGGTGCACAAAGGGAGGCTCAGCCAATCTCATTATTCACATGTACTCTGACAATAAAAGTTTTGAATTGAATTGAATTGAACAGAAGAAACCTACAAGGGAAGATCAGCTGATCACACATCTCTGGGACACTACCAGGGCTAGGTTGCACTTACCTTTACTACTGGTTTGCAATGGGGCCGCGCAACCCTGTGCATCCTTTCTTTTTGGGGTTCCTGTTTTCACATGTGGAAACCCCAAGATTAATATGGACCCAATCGGCTCCATTGGATTAGCCTCAGCTCCTGGGTGCTTTACCCTGTCAATATTCTAATACACTTCTCATTATTGTCTTGTTATTGGGGAAATTGAGTTTCTGCTGAAATCTGCAGGAGTGACTGATTGGCGTGAGTCACTGCGTGCCACGGAAACCTTGGTGGCTGGCCCAGCACCCCACGAATCAGGCAACTCCAGATGGCACTTATCAGGATATTGACCATAAATCTTGTGGATGGAAAGCTGGAGAAGAAAAAGGAAGTTATAATGACCCATTAGGCTTCTACCAGGCCCTGCTTTGTGTTTAGAAATTAGGCCAGCTGCCTGTCAGCATTTATTTTCATTAACGGTCGAGTCTCCAAAAAAGAAATAAAAAAAAAAAAAATAAAATAAAATAAAATAAAATAAAATAAAATAAAATAAAATAAAATAAAATAAAATAAAATAATAAACAGTAAAATAAAATAATAAAAAATTGTAAAATAATAAAATAAAATAAAATAATAAAATAAAATAAAAAAATAAAATAAAATAAAATAAAATAAAATAAAATAAAATAATAAAATAAAATAAAATAAAATAAATAAAATAAAATATAAAATATAAAATAAAATAAAATAAAATAAAATAAAATAAAATAAAATAAAATAAAATAAAATAAAATAATAAAATAAAATAAAATAAAATAAACCAACGTCACCTCTCCCAGCTCACTGTTCTCTGTGGAGTCCGTGCTAGTTAGGATCCCAAAGATACTACACTTGATCTTAGCCAAAATGCCGAGAAAAGTCTGATTGGGGTAGATTGCAGGGGTGATAAAAGAAATATAATTTTATGATGTTTTACATCTTTATGTATTAAATTATTGTATTTTATCCTATAACAATTGTATTTTACCCTATTCCCATTTTAAATTGTTTAGAATTTTATCAGTAATATGTGTTTGAACCTGTACATTGATATGGCCTACAGGCTAATCAATCAATCAATATATATATATGCAGAATGCCAAAGCAAGCAAGCAATGGATTTACATTGAGATAAGGCACCGGAGCAGAGGCAGTTATGCTTCAATTCATGTTCATCGGTTGAAATGCTCTCTGTACATGCCAACTGTGCTATTGAACCAGAGCTTTAAAAAAAA
Source organism: Masticophis lateralis (assembly GCA_030761175.1). Lineage (NCBI taxonomy): Eukaryota > Metazoa > Chordata > Lepidosauria > Squamata > Colubridae > Masticophis > Masticophis lateralis. The sequence continues at coordinate 7,022,756 of JAUDYJ010000014.1, forward strand.
ATCCCTACCCTGATAAATGAGTATCCTAATTTGCCCTAATTTTTCCTGCTGTCTTTCTAATTTCTTTCCCTCCAGGCTCTCTCTCTCTCCCCACCTCTTTTTAAAGATCCCGGCTTCTTACCATAAAGAGAGCAGTGTTAGTCCTTGATCTACAACAGTTCATTTTGCGACCATTCAAAGTTAGAACAGCACTGAACGAAGTGATTTACAGCCGTTTTTCACACTCGTGACCGTTGCAGCATCCCCACGCCACCTGATCAAAATTTGGATGCTTGGCAACTGGTTCATATTTACAACGATCACTATGTCCTGGGGTCATGGCACAGAAGAGGCTGTACTTCCTGAGAATGCTCAAGAAGATAAATCTATCTCAACATCTACTTCTGCCCTACTATCGCAGCACCATTGAGAGTGTCCTGACATATGGCATTCTTGCATAGTGTGGGAGCAGCTCTGTAGCGGATAAAAAAGCTCTACAGAGAATCATTAAAACTGTCCAGAATATCATCAGACTCCAGCTACCAGCCCTGGACAACATCTTCCAATCTTGCTGTTTGAGGAAGTTGCATAACATTCTCAGAGACTCTTCCCATCCTGCTTACAATCTTTTTGGACTGTTACCTTCTGGCAGAAGATACAGAACCATTAAAACTCGGACCACACGTCTTCTGAATAGTTTTTATCCCAGAGCTATAATTGAACTCAACAATGAACTAAAGGGCCACCATCAGTGAGCTGTTGGACAGCATTACGTGGTCTGTTGTGTGGATGTTTGGGTGGTTTAGGGGCGGGAAATTTGTGGTGGGTGGGAGTGTGTTTGGGGTTTATTATGTGTGTTGGACCTGGTCTCAGGGTGTTCAGTGAATTTCGTTGTATGGGTATCCTGTGTATACACATACAGTGACAATAAAGTTATTATTATGTGATCCCCCTTTGCGACATTCTGAAAAGCAGTCAATGGAAAAGCCAGGCTCACTTAACAACATTGTTACTAACTTCACAACTGCAGGGATTCACTTAACAGCTGTGGCAAGAAAAGTCACAAAATGGGGTGACTAACCAGTTAGTAGACTTAGCTTCAGCTCAAATCCAGTTGCCATGACTCAATCGTGTGATGTGTTGTGGCCGGGGTGGGGGGTGGGGTTATTTTATTATGTTATTTTATTAATGTATTAATGATTATTATTTTTTTTGTTTTATTGTTTTATAAACAATAAACAATTGTTTTATAAACAATAAAAGGCTCAAGGTTGACTCAGACTTCCATCCTTTCAAAGGTAGGTAAAATGAGGATCCAGATTGTGAGGGCAATAAGCTGACTTTGTATAAAAAAGTATGAAGGCTATTGCTTAATGCATTGTAAGCTGCCCTGAGTCTCCGGAGAAGGGCGGCGTATAAATTAAATTTATACACACACACACACACACACACGTAGGTCTTTGGTTATTCGGGTCTTCTCCCGCATAAAATTGGAAGTGTCTTGGCGACGTTTCGACGAAGTCTCATTCGTCATCTTCAGGCTGGTGTTCTCGGCTCCTGGAAGCACGAAGCCGAGAACACCAGCCTGAAGATGACGAATGAGACTTCGTCGAAACGTCGCCAAGATACTTCCAATTCTACGCGGGAGAAGACCCGAATAACCAAAGACCTACATACAAATACCCGCAAAAACCTCAGAAAACAAACAAATATATATATATATATATATATATATATATATATGGTTTTTATATTCTTGTAAGCATCCTTGATTCGCCATGTGTGAATAGGTGGTAATATAAATTTCCTAAAATAAAGTAAATAAAACTTCCAGACTTGACAGTTAATGCAAAGAAGCTGTTGTGGTTCGCCAGCACCCTGCAGAGCTGGCAGCGGAGTCAGATAGTGAGGAGGCTGGGGAGGAACATGGGCCAGTCCTGGAGGCTGGGGAAGGCCTGGACGAGGGTTCTGCGTCGGAGACAGAGATGGAGCCAGGGCCATCTGGGAGCGATGTGAGGACTCCGGCGCCTCCAGAGGCTGACAGCAGAGAGGCAGAGGAATAGGAGGAGACTGTTCCTAGTGCATGCATGAGAAGAGCTGCCAGAAGGCAAGAGCAACTAAAGCAAAAAGGACAACTCAGGAGTAAGGCCAGAAGATGATTGGCCCCTCCCAGAAGGCTTAAAAGTGCAGCAATGAGCCGTTGGGTTCTTTGTAGAAAAGCAATGTTGATTCCAGTGCTTCTTGTCAGTGTCTCTTGAACTTTGTGGAGTTTTTGCCAAAAAAAGCCTTTGGCAGGTTGCCAAAGACATCAAAGGTTGGTGATCAGGCCGACGGATTGGTTACGAAGAATTTTGTTTCGGGCTAAGCTGAGAATTCATTCATTCTCAGCTTAATCCAAAACAAAATTCTTAATAAGCAGTCAGTTATTAATTCATTCATTCTCAGCTGTTTTAATAAAATAAGTTTGTTGAGGGCTGAATGGTGCTTGGTAATGACTACTTATACATGTTTTCAACCAATACGGTCCTGAGTTTTCTTTTGCCAATTGGGCTTGCCGTACTTGCTGATGTCATCGATCCATCTTTTGTGGATGCTTTTGATCAAGGAGGATCCAGTGCAGGGGTGAAATCTAAAATTTGTTACTACTGGTTCTGTGGGCGTGGCTTGGTGGGCGGGGGGGTAATGTGACTGGGTGAGCGTGGACAACTTTTTTTTTAACTTTTAAAAGCTTTTTTTCTACAAATGCAGAAAAAAATGCTTTTAAAAGCCTCTGACGATCAGGCAACTCAGTTGGGATCGCCAGAGGCTTTTAAAGGCATTTTTTTTCTACAATCTCTTCAGCTGAAGAGGTTGCAGGAAAAAATGCTTTTAGAAGCCTCTGATGATCAGGCAACTCAGCTGGGATCGCCAGAGGCTTTTAAAAGCATTTTTTCTACAACCTCTTTGGCCAAAGAGGTTGCAGGAAAAATGCTTTTAGAAGCCTCTGACAATCAGGGAAGTCAGCTGGGATTGTAAGAGGCTTTTAAAAGCATTTTTTCTACAACCTCTTCGGCCAGCTCCCAAACAAACAGAACCGGTTTGGTGATGTCATATCATCACCGCTACTGGCTCGGCCAAACCGGGCTGAACCGGGAGGAACCCACCACTGATGTATAACCAAATATATATTGTCTTTAACCCCTTGACATCAGTTCTTCATGCTATGTGACCAGCCCATTTCTATTTCAATTCTTTGACTCTCTTGATGGCATCATATGCTTTCGTTTGTTCCCTAATCCATGTGCAAGTCTTTCTATCTTGTCTTGTAATGCTGAGCATGCAGCTTTCCATGGCTCTTTGCACCACTTGTAGCTTTTGTATTGATTGTGAGGTTAGTGTCCATGTATCACTGGCATATGTTAGAGCAGGTAGCACACATTGATCGACAACTTTTCTCTTCAAGCCTAAGGGGGGGCAGGTTGTTCTTGAAAATTATGCTTCGCTTGCCGAATGACTGACAACCACATTTAGCATGGTGTTCATTTTTCCTTTATGGTATCACCTTCCATTGAGATCTGACATACCGTATGCTGTATATATACATATATATACCTACATGGACGGACGGACACATGGACACACAAAAAACATTTAGAATACATAGCAGAAAACAGAGTCTTGAGAGTTAACAAGGTTGATACTATAAGGTACAAAGTTATTATAGAATCCAGTTGTTCTGCTTCGGATACCATGAAATAGAGGGATACAATCAGGATCACATGAGGTAGTAATACCACTCTATAAAGCCTTAGTAAGAGCACACCTAGAGTACTGCATCCAGTTTTGGTCACCACATTATAAAAAAAGATGTGGAGTCTCTAGAAAGAGTGCCGAGAAGTGCAACCAGGATGATGAGGGGACTGGAGGTTCAAACATACGACGAACCATTGCAGGAAGTGGGCATGGCTAGTCTAGTGAAGAGAAGAACTGGGGAGACATGATAGCAGTCTTCCAATATTTGAGGGGCTGCCACAGAGAGAGGGGGTCAAGCTATTTTCCAAAGCACCTGAAGGCCAGGCAAGGAACAATGGATGGAAACGGATCAAGGAGAGATTCAACCTGGAAATAAGGAGAAATTTTCTGACAGTGAGAACAATCAACCCATGGAACAGAAGCTGCCTTCAGAAGTTGTGGGAGCTTCATCATTGGAAGCTTTCAAGAAGAGACTGGACTGCCATCTGTCAAGAATGGTGTAGGTTCTGCTTGGGTGAGGGGGTGGACTAGATGACCTACAAGGTCCCTTCCAACTCTGTTAACCTGTATCTGTATCTATCTGTATCCTCCCAGAAGGTAACAAAGGAAAACAGGTCATGGAGAGGATGTGTAGGGTCCCAGACAATCCTGCAGAGCCTGTTCAAGCATCGCTTATCTGCCATGTCCTGAATAGAAAGAAGTGAACTTCCAATAACCTTTTCTGCCGTCCTCACCACTCTCGGCACAGCCTTATCAGCCCAACGTCTTAAGGATGGGGGAATGGAGGAAGCCTCTCAATGATATCTGTCTCTTATGGAGCAGAGTCATGCGCTATTTCAATGTTCTAGAACAGTCTCCAACCTTGGCCACTTTACGACTTATGGACTTTGACTCCCAGAATTCCTCAGCCAGCATGGAATTCTGGGAGTTGAAGTCCACAAATCGTAAAGTTGCCAAGGTTGGAGACCCCTTTTCTAGCGTTGACCCAGCTCTTTCCACCAAGTCGGACCTCAAAACTTCTAAGGAGCCAGGAACTTGCACGATAGCAGTAGCTACAGAGGTTTTAGCTCGGTGCTGTTACCAGGGAAACCACTTGCTTGGCTCTTGCATTTCCAACATGTCACTTTGGATCTGGCATTGATCCAGAAATACACAATAATCTCTCTCCAGATAAATGTTTTTAGAAAATACAACATGCTACAGACGTCTCCCCCCCCATTTTTTTTCATTGAAATAAAAGGGAAAAAAACTGTCGAGAAAGAAGTGATGGAAAAGCAGGTTTCCTTTTTCAAGATTTACTCATTCTTAACAGGTGTCAAAGTGTTTATTACATTTTACTGATTTAGCATGCTGGGTTTGGGCTGGTTAAATCCACTTTGAACAGGGGGGAAAAACATGTTACTCTGGTTCTAAGCCGTTGAAAAGACCAGATGCAAAAGATCGCAATGGAGGGCACCCATCAGACCCCTTGATCAGTATTGCATACCGTCCTAAGAGATGGAATAATCTGTGCTAAAATTAAAGATGGCCATCAAAACAAATTCCCACAAAAGATTGTAAGTTGGGGATCTCTGTGAATCAATTGGATAGTTGGATTTTAAAGCAGGCTTCTGAGAGGAGGAAGGAAGGAAGGAAGGAAGGAAGGAAGGAAGGAAGGAAGGAAGGAAGGAAGGAAGGAAAATGGGTGGGAGGAAGGAAGGAAAATAGGAGGGTGAGAGGGAGGAAAATGGGAGGGAGGGAGAGAGGGAAGGAGGGAGGGAGGGAAGGAAGGATTATGGGAAGGAGGGAGCAAGGAAGGAAGGGGAATGGGTGGGAGGAAGGAAGAAAGGAAGGAAGGAAGGAGCAAGGATGGAAGGAAAATGGGTGGGAGGAAGGAAGGAAAATAGGAGGGTGAGAGGGAGGAAAATGGGAGGGAGGGAGAGAGGGAAGGAGGGAGGGAAGGAAGGAAGGATTATGGGAAGGAGGGAGCAAGGAAGGAAGGGGAATGGGTGGGAGGAAGGAGGGAAGGAAGGAAGGAAGGAAGGAAGGAAGGAAGGAAGGAAGGAAGGAAGGAAGGAAGGAAGGAAGATTGTATATAACAGGAGTTACATCTATGTAAATGGGCGCTGTAAGATTCAGAACCAATGCAAAGATAGTTCAAAGATAGAAATCTATGAGAATTAATGGAGATTTGGAGCCAGACTACATAGGAAAGTGAAAATAGAATAACTGAGGTAATGGGGGGAAATGAAAGGAGATTAGAATGATCTTAAAAACAGACATGTTATGTGAAGACTTATCTTTCTGGGGAAGACTCTCATGGTGGGAAAGGTGGAAGGAAAGAGAAGAAGAAAGAGAGATGGACTCGGTTAAAGATTTGGGTTTGGATATTTTTCCTTGCTCAGCTTAGTTCTAAAAATACAACTCATTTGGAATGCTTGGACTACTTCCCAGCAGAACAAAAGTGGTTTCAGATATTGCCAAAAACTCTCTGAGAGGAAAAGAAACAGAGGGTGCAGCCCTGTGAAATTTGCAAGTTAGAAAAGCCTCATTTTATCACATGGCAAGGCTAGGAAAAACAAAAAACAAACCCCCCAAAAACCTCGGAAGCTTTCCTGTTCATTCCATAATTAATCACATTTTATTATAATTACATTTCAACTTCAAATATAATTACGTTTTCAACCCATCGGTGCCCTCAACCTAAGGAAACCGAATACCCTGTTAAGTGCCAACCCTTTTCCAGGGGAGAAATAAACTGGAAATTTTCCAGGCTGGGACCAAATAAAACATTACGTAGCCAGTCACTGTTCAATTTCCAGCTGTTTTGTATCTCCCTCAGCTCATGGGGGAAGTTATGTCTCCATCAAACTCAAACATGCCTTTTTCCTCCCCTTTTTGATTTGAGAAACCGTAGAGGTTTGGGGATGGTGCAGAAATTAGCTGGGGGAGGGGGAAAAGAGTATTTGAATAGGGCAGGAAGCAGGGTAAAGTCAACAGAAGAGGAGAGATTACTGAATATAATTTGCTTCGGGGCCCAAGGGAATTTCTTCTTTTTGCCCGCTTTCATGCCATTTAGCCGTTCACCCTGAACTCTGTCCAATATCGAATTGTACAAAACCACTGTTTGAACAGTGGCTAATTAGCTCTCTTTATCATCATCTCCCAGGAGTTTGGGGAAAGGAGGGGAGAAGAGAGAAATGTCTGCTTGTTTTAATGGATCTAAGGATGTGATGTTGCACAGAGCTTATAGTAATGTGTGTGTGTGTGTGTGTGTGTGTGTTTGAAAGTGTGTGGGTTTCTTTTGTTTTGGGTGGGACATGCCTTGGAATGTGAGAACAAGGACTAAAGAATATCTCTGGTTTTCAGGGAGAATAGAAGCTTTAGCTGTGGACTAACTTTCCTGACCTTTCCTGACACAGGAATCCCACTGAATCCAAAGGGGATTGACTCTCAGGTCAATTGGTAGGAGACAGTAGGCCACCCAGATTTACATGCTGGTACTAAGACTTCCAACTGAATTGTGTAGAATCTTCCCTTCCAACTGAATTTTGTAGAATCTTTCCTCCCAATTGAATTTTGTAGAATCTTCTCTTCCAACTGAATTTTGTAAAATCTTATTTTCCAATTGAATTGTGTAGAATCTTCTTTTCCAACTGAATTCTGCAGAATCTTCCCTTCCAACCGAATTGTGTAGAATCTTCTCTTCCAACTGAATTGTATAGAATCTTCCCTCCCAACTGAACTGTGCAGAATCTTCTCTTCCAACTGAATTGTGCAGAATCTTCCCTTCCAACTGAATTGTGTAGAATCTTCTCTTCCAACTGAATTGTGTACAATCTTCTCTTCCAACTGAATTGTGTACAATCTTCTCTTCCAACTGAATTGTGCAGAATCTTCCCTTCCAACTGAATTGTGCAGAATCTTCCCTCCCAACTGAATTGTGCAGAATCTTCCCTTCCAACTGAATTGTGCAGAATCTTCCCTTCCAACTGAATTGTGTAGAATCTTCTCTTCCAACTGAATTGTGTAGAATCTTCTCTTCCAACTGAATTGTGTACAATCTTCTCTTCCAACTGAATTGTGCAGAATCTTCCCTTCCAACTGAATTGTGTAGAATCTTCTTTTCCAACTGAATTGTGCAGAATCTTCCCTTCCAACTGAATTGTGCAGAATCTTCCCTTCCAACTGAATTGTGTAGAATCTTCTTTTCCAACTGAATTGTGCAAAATCTTCCCTTCCAACTGAATTGTGTACAATCTTCTCTTCCAACTGAATTGTGCAGAATCTTCCCTTCCAACCGAATTATGTACAATCTTCCCTTCCAACTGAATTGTTGAGAAACTTGGAAAAGTTGATTTTCTAAAAATCTTTGACTCTTTAATGAATTGCACCAAAGCATCTAAAGACATGGCAAGAAGCAATGGATGGAAACTAATCAAGGAGAGAAGCAACCTTGAATTAAGGAGAAACTTCCTAACAGTAAGAACAGTTAACCAATGGAAAAGCTTGTCAACCAGAAGTTGTGGATGCTTCATCACTGGAGGCTTTTAAGAAAAGACTGGACAGCCATTTGTCTGATATGGTATAGAGTCTCCTGCTGAAGCAGGGGGTTGGACTAGAAGACCTCCACGGTCCCTTCCAGATCTATTCTGAATGATGTTCTAGTTTTAATCCTATTTATTTTACATGCCTTTTATACATGCTCTATTTTTACAACTATTTTCTTTGTTCAGCATTGAAGATTATACGTCTGTAATTTGAAGGTGCTTCTGACACGAACAAGGAACAACTGTTATCCCACATCAAGTTAAGCCTGGAAACAGATCTTCCATGTGTTGTCTGAACCAATTTCAATGGCCTTTGAGGCAGAAAGAATAGCATTACTAGACAGATTTGACTTCCATTTCACGCCTTCTTTTCTGAGAGCATCTCTTCCTCAACCAAATCTTACTCCCAAGTTAAACATACATTGAATTGCATGCACTTCAGTGTTTAGCACCACTCCTCTGGAGAGTATATACTGGGGAAAAGATTAGCATAGTAGCTTAAACTCTCCGACTCAGAGTTCTGGGTTGATATATAATTCATTTTTTGGCACGTTTATTGCACTGCTAAATACACACAGTTGCCTTTGGAGCTGAACAAGGCTTCACATTTGGTGCTATAAAGCAAATTCTTCACAACGTCTCCAAAAGGGGGTTTGTTTTGTTGGTTAACTGAATTACAATTAATTTTACATCCAGGGGAGAAAGGAGGGAGCCAGAGTTCAAGAGACTGCCGTTGAGCTGTTCTCTCAACAGCTTTATGACCTGAAAGTCCACCCTAAGAAAGCAGTATTTTGACATTTTACTGTCAAAAAAAAAAGGACTCTTGCGAACACACAACTGCTAGAAGGGCAGGAATGGAGTCCCTCTTCTGTTCCACTCGTAAAAGTGTGATGGGACAATGGCTGAATTTGGTAGTTTCTTTATACTAAAAATAAGACAACATTCCCTGTTGTATGTAAAATAATAATAAAGATGGGATGATGAGCTGAGTAGTGAAATATTGTATTCTTGAATTTAGAGGACCTCTACCCAAATCTAGGCTAGCCGCTAGTATAGGACTTTGGGGCAGACACAGTTGGATTGTTGATTGATCACACTTTCAAGAACAGTTGTTAGAAGATGTCCTGCAATGTTATTCATTACTGAGATGGTTTGTGGGAGGACAGACCTTGGAGACAGGGGGAAGAGACACTACCAAGGCAATAGGTAGATAACAGACAGCTTAGTCCACAGCTATAAAATGGGTGGGATAAGAGAACCAGAAAAGACCCTCCCAAGTTTCTCAGGCTGTAAAGGAGATGGAGGAGAATTGCAAGATTCTGCAAATGTAGCTTTACATTAAAATAGAATTAGCTTATCTGGTAGGGGGACACGGTGGATCAGTTGCTAAGATGCTGAGCTTGTCGATCGAAAGATTGGCAGTTCAGTAGTTCAGATCCCTAGTGCTGTGGAACGGAATGAGCTCCCGTGACTTGACCCAGCTTCTGCCAACCTAGCAGTTTGAAAGCAAGTAGAAAAATGCAAGTAGAAAAATAGGGACCATCTTTAGTGGGAAGGTAACAGTGTTCCATGCGCCTTTGGCATTTAGTCATGCCGACCACATAACCACGGAGATGTCTTTGGACAGCGCTGGCTCTTCGGCTTTGAAACGGAGATGAGCACCACCCCCTAGACTCAGGAACGACTAGCACATGTGTGTGAGGGGAACCTTTACCTTTACCTAGTTTATCTGGTCATATTTTCCTCTCTGGTCTACCAGGTAAGGCTGACAATTCTTGAAAGCCGATAATACGATCAGCTTAATTAGTTTAGTATTACTGCAACTCCTTGAGAGGTATCACACATTTTGTAAGACAGAAGAACATACTTGTGGAATTCTAAAAGCTACAGATTTTGTCCCAAAAGTGCTTTTTCAGGAGACAACTGGACTTTCTGGTTTTTCTTTGAAGATGTTTTGCTTCTCATCTAAGAAGCTTCTTCAGCTCTGACTTGGATGGTGGGGGAAGGAAGGATTGATACTCCTTGCAGAGAGCTGGTCATTTGCATCCTTTGAGAGGGTCGTTGAAGCACTTGGAGGCTTATCTGTGTCCTCAGGGTCACCTGAGTGGTACAAATGGTTCCTGTAGTCTGCAAATTTTCTCTCTGAAAATCCATTGCTACTCTCACACTATTCAAAAAGTGTCCATCCCAAATTATATAGCTAAAACTTTGTAGAGATTCTCAGTCATCGAGGCCATGACTGTCCTAAAGGTGCTTTTTCAGGAGGCAACTGTACTTTCTTGTGTTTTCTTTGAAGATGTTTCACTTCTCATCCAAGAAGCTTCTTCAGCAGAAGAAGTGAAATGTCTTCAAAGAAAAACTAGAAAGTCCACTTGCCTCTTGAAAAAGCACCTTTGGGACAACCATGACCTGGATGACTGAGAATCTCCATAGACATAGAGATTTTGATTTTCATCTCTATGCATCATTCTTCAAGATCAAGGAGAAGGAACTTTGTCCACTAGATAATTCTGAGCTAGAAGTCTCAGCAGCTCCAACCAGCCTGGCCAATATCTGAAGATACTCAAGGAACATCTGGTGGACCAGAAGTTTCTACTAGAGAAGAATCCCCAACACAGATAATTAAAACTTGATGGTTTTTATGTAGAGGTACACAACATTTTGGGACCTATTTTAAGTAGACACGCTTAGGAGTGCCCTGTAAAACATCACCCCAAAATTGAAATATTGTACTGTTAATAGTTTTAAATATCACATCAATTGAAGAGCAAGCACGGCAGATTTGACTCTTTTTCATATCAAGGAGAAAAACTGAATTCAGCAACAATGAATTGAATTTAATGCTACTCATCAATCTGACCTAAATACAGAGTCAAGCATGCTCTCACATTCAATTAAATCAAAGTCAGGCAAATTAAAAATGATTGCTAATTAAAGACACTGCTCTCAAAGGGTCACGAAGGGAAATTTAAATAAATAAAGCTTGAAGTTCTCCTTTGCAATTTATTTAAATATTTAGCTCTTGGCTAGGCTAAGAATGGGGAGCAGAATACCTCCTGGCCTTAAGGTTTGATCCCCCTTCAAAATACTTCCTGCTAAGAATCCGGGAAAGCTGGACATGCCAAAAGTAGAGTTAAAACAGGAAAATTGACCACTTCATGTGGTATGATTTGTTGAGATGGAGCTATTAAGCCTGGTTTCACCCAGTCTATATGTGTACTTAATAACTTAACACTTAGTGGCTGTCCACTAAGACTAATCCTAATGGGGATAGTAATTGAAAGGCCAAGATCCAATTCCCCATAGTGAGCAGAAAATTGATTCCATTTGGGAATTTAACAGAATAAAAAGCAGGGTAGGAAGGGACCTTGGAGGTCTTCTAGTCCAACCCTTGCTGAAGCAGAAGACCGCATACCATCTCAAACAAATGCTTGTCCAATCCTTGGGATCAGCAGCTAAATGTGTTTCTGCAATTTGTGCCAATCTTAAAAGTAAGAGCCTGGGTGGGAGCGGTGTCTTGTCACTCACTCGTTCATGAATAAATAAGTAAATAAAATTCAGCAATACGTGCCAGGCATCTCAATTGAGAAGTCTTGGGTTTCATGTACAGTTTCTTCCCTTCAATTAACCGCTTTGGTGTTAAGGAAGAAAGGGGTCAGACATCTGTTGAAAATCCACGCTTGGCTTCAAAAAGACAGCAACGTTCATTTGAAGCCAGCTCTTGTTTGGGGTAACCCTTGGCCAAGAGGTCTTGCCAAGTTCTTGTCATGAGATGCGTTACTGACGGGGAAGGCAAACGGAAGAAGCTCTGTTAAGACAGTGAGTCAAAGAAACTTCGGTAGGCTTGAAAGAACTTCAATCAAGAATTGTTTTGCCCCTTTGCCCAGTTTGAGAACTGAAACATATCCTGTTTTCTCCGAAAATAAGACCCGGTCTTATTTTTTTGAACTCCCGAAATAAGCGCTTGGCCTTATTTGGGGGGAGGTCTTATTATTTTGGGGTGAATGTAGCAAGATGAGGTTATTCTTGCCATCTGATTTCCAGCTCCGTCATGTTTGTTTGTTTGTTTTTGTTAGATTTATATGCCGCCCTTCTCCGGAGACTCAGGGCGGCTTACAATGCGTTAAGCAATAGCCTTCATACTTTTATATATACCTGCTTAGTAGGGCTTTTGGCCCCCACAAGCGGTGTTCTTTTTTATACAATGTCAGCTTATTGCCCCCACAATCTGGGTCCTCATTTCACCTAGCTAGAAAGGATGGAAGGCTGAGTCAACCTTGAGCCTGGTGAGATTTGAACTTGCAATAATTGCAGGCAGCTGGCAACTAAGTGCTTCTTTAACAGCACTTAGTCCCCTGCGCCACCAGGATCTTTATGACGTTTCTCGCCACTGTGTGCAGGGAAACAAGTTGTACCATAAAAAAACACTTCTTGTGAGTTCAATCAATTCATTCCAACTTCTTAAATGCCACCCCTTCACTAGGTCTTATTTTCAGGGAGCGGACTTATTTTTGGGAGGGGGGGGTATTTTAGTACATTCACTCAAAAGCCCAATTGGGCTTATTATCCAGGGAAGTTTCTTAAACAGGGTATGTTCCAGTTCTCAAACCGGGCACCTTACAGAAAAGATTCCTTGCTCACCCACAATTAAACTCAACGTGAATGATATCCATCTCTAGTGTAATTATATGTCAAGGAGCAATGGCAATCAGGAAGAGCTGTAATTGCAAATCGCAACCACGCAAAACAAATGACTCAAGCAATCTGTAATACAATGGAAGTAAAATGGGAACAGGGCAACAGATGGATAGGTTACAGCAATAGTCTGATATACTTTGGCCATGCCATGTATGCAGATCCGTTGGAAAAGTCAATGAGGCTAGGAATGGTTAGTGGAAGAAGAAGAAGAAGGGGCAAGCAAAGAATGTGCTGGCTTGATAACATCAAAACTGATACAAAGATGAAAATTTAATGTGAAAGAGCATGAAGAGCACTTGTCTATGAAGTTGCCAAGAGTTGAACATGCCTAACTGGTTAATAACAAAATAGGAATAAGATGCAAAAAAAATAGGTGTGTCCCAATGGAGCATTACTTGGAATACTGCATCCAGTTTCGGTTGCCACGATGTAAAAAAGATGTGGAGACTCTAGAAAGAGTGCAGAGAAGAGCAATCAGGATGATTAGGAGACTGGAGGACAAAACATATGAAGAACGGTTGCAGGAACTGGGTATGTCTAGTTTGATGAAAAGGACCAGTGGTGACATGATAGCAGTGTTCCAATATCTCAGGGGCTGCCACCAAGAAGAGGGAGTCAAGCTATTTTTCAAAGCACCTGAAGGCAGGACAAGAAGCTACGGGTGGAAATTAATCAAGAAGAGAAGCAACTTAGAACTAAGGAGGAATTTCATGACAGTTAGAACAATTAATCAGAGGAACGACTTGCCTCCTGAAGTTGTGAATGCTCCAACACTGGAAGTTTTTAAGAAGATGTTGGATAACCATTTGTCTGAAGTGATGTAGGGTTTCCTGCCTAAGCAGGGGGTTGGACTAGAAGACCTCCAAGGTCCCTTCCAACTCTGTTATTCTGTTCTGTTAGTAAGTCTCAAGGCAGAACTGAAGAAGCTTCTTGGGTGAGAAGCAAAATGCCTTCAAGGAAAGACAAAGCCCAATTGCCTTTTGAAAAAGCATCTTTGGGTCAACCACGACCTGGATGACTGAGAATCTCCACAGACAATTATAACAGTATTGAAAAAAGGGACTGGCCACTGCTCCCCACACTTATGACAGCTGCAGCATCCCTCCCCAGTCACGTGGTCTAAAATTCAGGTGCTTGGCAACTGGCCTGTATTTATTCATCCCTGAGTAACACATGATATATCTCCAATAGTTTTTTTAAAAATCCAGTTTATGACACGTTTAGAAGGAGAAAATCAGTTGTGGTATGCTGCAAAGAGAGGTGACAGCAGCACCTTAATGCAATTCTACTATGCAGTAGTACCAGGCATGCTATTCAACAGGAATCTCGACTCTATCAAATGCTATCTGGTGGCAGACATTTGTAAAGGTAAATGTAAAGGTTCCCCTCGCACATATTGTTCCCGACTCTAGGGGGCGGTGCTCATCTCTGTTTGAAAACTGAAGAGCCAGTGCTGTCCAAAGACATCTCCGTGGTCATGTGGCCAGCATGACTCAATGCCAAAGGAGCACGGAATGCTGTTCCCTTCCCACCAAAGGTGACCCCTATTTTTCTACTTGCATTTTTTACCTGCTTTCAAACTGCTAGGTAGGCAGAAGCTGGGACAAGTCACGGGAGCTCACCTCGTTATGCAGTGCTAGGGATTCGAACTGCTGAACTGCCGGTCTTTCAATCGACAAGCTCAGCATCTTAGCCACTGAGCCACTGCATCCCTTTACCTTTAGACATTTGTGGTCTTAATCAAATGTGCTGGTACTTAGCTTTCAAAATCCCAAGGGGAAGAATTCAACCTTGAAAACTAAGTCATCGCCAAACGATTAACAACAGCAAAAAATATGAAGGAGGAATCGGGGAACAGAGGGGGTTTATGATAAACAGGGACAGCTGAAATTCCGAGGAGGGGGTGGGGGGTAGAGATGCCGTACAATCAGACTTGCAAGATCTGTTTATCTTTTTTAAAAAAAGTTTTTTATTAGTAATTCAAATTAAAAAAGCAATGGACATGGTTTAACATCTCTGGTTTTAACCATTATCATCAAATTTAAGCTAATACATAACGTACTTCTTTATCTTTGTACAATTTACATTACTTCTTGCCTGTCAAGTATATAAATGAATTCCTTCTAAACAGCTACATCTGTAATCATATCTTACGTACAAGTTTAACATACATACCCATTTTCTAGACATTCACTACACCTTCATCTTAGCATTCTTCCTCCTGTTCAACCATTCGTAAAATTTAGTCCAGATTTTGCAAGATCTGTTTATCGTAGCCACTCTTGATAAATAATAATAATAATAATAATAATAATAATAATAATAATAATAATAATAATAATAATAATAATAACAACAACCTTATTCCTCTTGTGAAGTTGATTTTGTAATCTGTCTACCCATTGGTGTTCTGGTTAAGAAAGAAGAGTAGAATGATAACTGTAAAATTAAAAAAACAAACAAACAAACACATTCCCAAAAGGAGTTTACAGCGAGTGGCCGGTCATTCCTTAATTCCGCTGATCCTCGTGGAAACGGCATCGATCACAAGAGAAAGTGCTGCCAGAGCATAGTGACTGTAATCCTCTTTTAGAGGGCCAAGCTGTTTATGGAAAGGGAATGAAGGTGGGGGGGGGGGGGGGAAGCTTCCAAATATTGCAATCAGCTAATGGCCTGGTTTTGCAGAGGCAGAGAGATAATTGCTCCTGGAATCCACTGGGGCCATAAAACGTGAGATATCCGGTGTCTCGCTTAGATCATCTGGATGGAAGACACGGAGGGGTCTAAAAACGCAGTCCCTGGGGAGTTAAGGGTATCTCCACTGCTTCGAAAGCTGCAGGGGTTAACTGTGGACTTCTGGGTGAGAGTCAAGGTTCTTTTAAAAGCCTGTGCGGCTTTGGTATCTGGATGTCTGAGGAGCCACCTTCTTCCAAGGGTTTCTACCCATTCAAGAAGATCTTAGTAATAGCTAGGGCATTCTCCTTTTGAAAGACGGTTGTGATCAGGAACCACAAGGTTCCATTTTGTGGGTTCAAGGAAGAAGGGGGAGAAGGGAGAGGAAAGAGGAGGAGGAGGAGAAGAGAAGGGGAAGAAGAGGAAGAGGAGGAGGAGGAAGAAAAAGGAGGAGGAGGAGGAGAAGGAGAAGGGGAGAGGAGAGGAGGAGGAGAAGGGGGAGAGGAGGAGGAGGAGGAGGTTTTCAGATAATCCAATATCCTTGTCTAATAGCTGGAAGAGGAAGAGGAGGAAGAGGAGGAGGAGAAGGAAGAGGGGGAGAGGAGGAGGAGGAGAAGGTTTTCAGATAATCCAATATCTTTGTCTGACAGTTTTATTAAGAGGAGGAGGAGGAGGAGGAGGAGGAGGAGGAGGAGGAGGAGGAGGAGGAGGAGGAGGAGGAGGAGGAAGAAGAAGAAGAAGAAGAAGAAGAAGAAGAAGAAGAAGAAGAAGAAGAAGAAGAAGAAGAAGAAGAAGAAGAAGAAGAAGAAGAAAGAGTAGTGAAATTTTTTTACCAAACAAATATTTTCTGCTTGCTAGATTTCTCTTGGCACTCCCAGTGGGAAGTCAATGATCTAATCTTTGCTAGTTACTTGACCCTCTGGCCTGTAGTTCAAGTAGCAAAGTGTCTGCAGAGTGAGATTTAAAAATGATAAAATGATGTTCAGGAAGATCTGAATAAAAAGTCAAAAATCCATTAAAAACAAGGAAGATGAAAAATATGCTTAAATAGGCATTTTCTAGCCAATATGTGAGGCATGTTTAAAATAATCAGCAATAGCAAGCTTTTTAAAAATTATTTTTAAAGCACCTGTTTAGTTCCTAAGCGAGGCAGCTGTTAAGCAAGTCATCACATGACCAGACCCAGTTTTACAACAACTTGTCCTACAGTCATAATGACTCATTAAGCCAATCTGGCTTCTCTGTTGACTTTGTTGATTGGAAGCTGGCTGGGAAGTTTCCAACTTCTTCCTCCTCCCCTCTCTCTCCTCTTCCTCTTCCTCTTCCTCCTCCTCTTCTCCTTCTTCTTTCTTCTTCCTCTTCCTCTTCTCCTCCTCCTCCTTCTTCTTCCTCTTCCTCTCCTCCTATTCTTCTTCTTCCTCCCCTCTTCTTCTTCCTCTCCTCCTATTCTTCCTCTTCCTCCCTTCTTCTTCTTCTTCTCCTCCTCTTCTTCCTCATCCTCTCCTCTTTTCTTCTTCCTCCTCTTCTTCCTCTTCTTCCCCTTCTCCCCTTCTCCTCCCTCTTCCTTGCCTTCTTCCTCATCCTCTCCTCTTCTTCCTCTTCCTCCCCTCCTCCTCCTCCTCCTCTTCTTCCCCTTCTCCCCTCCTCCTCCTCTTCTTCTTCTTCCTCTTCTTCTTCCTTTTCTCCCCTCCTTCTTCCTCTTCTTCCTCATCCTCTCCTCCTATTCTTCCTCCTCTTCCTCTTCCTCCTCCCCTTCTTCTTTCTTCTTCTTCTTCCTCTTCCTCTCCTCTTCTTCCTCTTCCTCCCCTCCTCCTCCTCCTCCTCTTCTTCCCCTTCTCCCCTCCTCCTCCTCTTCTTCTTCTTCCTCTTCTTCTTCCTTTTCTCCCCTCCTTCTTCCTCTTCTTCCTCTTCCTCTCCTCCTCTTCCTCTTCCTCTTCCTCCCCTCTTCTTCTTCATCTTCTTCTCCTTCTATTCTTCTCTTCCTCTCCTTCTTTTTCCTCTTCCTCCTCTTCTTCCTCTTCTCCCCTCCTCCTTCTTCTTCTTCCCCTTCTCCCCTTCTCCTCCCTCTTCCTTGCCTTCTTCCTCATCCTCTCCTCCTCTTCTTCCTCCTCTTCCCCTCCTCCTCCTCCTCCCTCTCCTTTTCTTCCTGTTGGAGATGACCAGGTGGAGCCCAAAGGCGGGGTCAAATACCTCATCTATCTGGAGTCTTTATGCCCCCATAAGAATCCTAATTCCAGCTCCTGTGACGTCTGTTGACTCTTATCTGGTTCCAATTCACCTTGACTATTAGTAGTTCAGATTCTTGTGTATAGGTAGCACAAAATAAAGTTATAGGACTTTTGAACTCTATCTTGGTTCCTGACTTCTTATACCTGACAACACCCTAATTTGGTATTACGTGGTGCAACATGACAGTCATAATTTAAAGGATAGGTCAAAGTGGCGCAGTGGTTAGAATGCAGTATTGCAGGCTGACTCATTGCCCACAACTAGCAGTTCGATCCTGACTGGCTCAAGGTTGACTCAGCCTTCCATCCTCACAGAGTCAGTAAAATGAGGGGCTATATTGTTGGGGGCAAGAGGCTGACTCCGTAAACTCCTTAGAGATGGCTGGAAAGCACTATGAAGTGGCATATAAGTCTAAGGCAGGAGTCAGCAACCCGTGGCTCTGGAGCCGCATGTGGCTCTTTCATCTCTCTGCTGCGGCTACCTGTCGCTGGTCGGTGCCACAATTTTGAGAGGAGCTTCCAGTTGGGGGGGGGGGAAGCCTGGCGTGCCAGGAGGAGACTCTATGGCAAGGAGCAGGTTTTCCAGTTGGCTCCACAATTGAGAGGGCTTTTGGTTAGGACAGGTAGAGGAAAAAGGACACCGCACTAGGAAGAAACTCTATGGTGGGGGAACCAGACTTCCGGTCGGCTCCAGAATTTGAACAGGGGGCTTCTGGTTTGGATCTTTGTGGCTCTTTGAGGGTTTATGGTTGCAATAGTCTAAGGGCTATTGCTTTCTTCAGCAGCATTATAACTCATGCATTGCAAACAAATGGCCATAAGTCGAGGACCAGGCTGTAGGAAAGTTGCAATCAAATCAGTGTTGTAGAAACTGCTGAATGATGCCGAGTTTTCACTGGGGTTTTAACGGGATAGGAAAGATAACGTTTTGCTGCTTTAATGCCACTTCACTGAATTCTGCGTGATGAATAACAAAGCGAGGATGCTTCCCAGAATGGCTGCACAATTGCTGAAAGGGCGGCAGATCAATTCAGTTCAAACGGAAGCTATAATGCGGTAGGGCTGATTTCAGGTTTACGGGAGGAAGTTTAAAAAACGGCAACTGAAATCTGCCAGTCGGATCAGAAAATATCAAATTGCCGCGTTTATCTATTCAGCCGAAATAGCTCTGCTCAGATAATCTACGGAGAAAACAGCTATTGATTTCTCTCTCTCTCTCTCTCTTTTACACCCCCCCCTCAACCAAACACGTACAAACAAACAGCTGTTGGGTGAATAAACAACCATTCCCAGACTGTTTTTGGAAAGCGGGAATCTCCCAAGGCCATGGCATAGGTCAGCAGTTCTTCTAAGCAGCAGCGACAGTACAGAGAGCTCTATTTTTAAAACTAAAAGTGAATCGAGCAAATGTTTGAAGTCTTACCAGACTGCCAATTCTTGCAAGACTGAAATGTTCTTGCAAGAGATTTTGTGGGAGCTCAAATGCACAAATGCTCCTCTTCTGTTTTGATTATTTGCTGCCATATGTCATTTAATAAGGTTCCTCCTCCTCCTCCTCCTCCTCCTCCTCCTCCTCCTCCAACTCCTTCTTCTCCACCTCCTTCTCCTCCTCCTGCTGTATAACAAGGATATTGGATTATCTGAAAACCTTCTTCTTCTTCTTCTTCTTCTTCTTCTTCTTCTTCTTCTTCTTCTTCTTCTTCTTCTTCTTCTTCTTCTTCTTCTTCTTCTTCTTCTTCCTCCTCCTCCTCCTCCTCCTCTTCTTCTCCTCCTCCTCCTCCTCCTCCTGCTGTATAACAAGGATATTGGATTATCTGAAAACCTTCTTCTTCTTCTTCTTCTTCTTCTTCTTCTTCTTCTTCTTCTTCTTCTTCTTCTTCTTCTTCTTCTTCTTCTTCTTCTTCTTTTTCTTCTCCCTCCTCCTCTTCCTCCTCTTCCCTCTCCTCTTCTCCCCCCATAGCATAATACTGTGATGCCAAATGATAACCAGGGTTACATACATTATGCTTAATAACAGCATTTCCCTGAAAGTAGAGAAAAGCTACATAGCGCTCATCCTGTTACCCTGCCATTTCTTAACCGTTAAGGGATTTTTCTTCTTCTCCTGCCCTGGAAAGCATAATAAAAGTCTTGACCCATTTTGCCTGTTGGCAAACAGGAGACATGATTGATGTGTAGCTCCAGCCAGGAATTTTGCCTGCAAATCAAATGCAGCCATCACTGAAATAGAATTCTGAATGTCTATTAACCTAAAGAGGTAGCTGGTTTTTCCTGAACTAATTATAATAATGATTATAACACAGGATTGGCCATCCATCATATTAACTCCAGGATAAATATGACAGATCTCCACTTCTGTATTTAATCAATCCTCATCTATCCCATTAAATAGGTATCATTTGGTAATTAGGGGGAGGAGCTTTGAAGACCTCAAACCACAGATGATCCTGGAGCACCAGGTTGAACAACAGTAGTGTCAGAGGTGGGTTTCACATTATGTTACTACCTGTTCGCTGCTCATGCGTGTGCTCACTTCATGAACGTGGGCCCGGTTCATGCATGCACCTGCCTTTCGTGCATGCACTTTGCTCATGCACACACCTTCCCCACATGCGCCCAGCCTCAAAAATGTGTCTAAATAAGAGGGCATAGAGACAAGGTGGGTGAGCAGGCCCACCCATGATTTCCACTACCGGTTTGGGTGAATTGGTCAGAACCGGCTGATACCACCTTTCAGGAGTGTATAGTTTGCCAATTGCACTGTGGCAGATAGGACAGCACTACAGAGAGTTAACGTCATTGCCCAGAGGATCATTGGTTGCCCTCTCCCCTCTTTGGAAGAGCTTTATAGCCCCCGCTGCATTAAGAAAGTTCAAAACATTCTTAAGGATCCATCTCATCCTGGGCAACCCCCCCCCCTTTTTTTTGAACTATTACCATCTGGCAGACGGTACAGAATAATAAAAACAAGGACAAATAGGCTGAAAAACAGCTTCTATCCCAAACCAATAGCTATATTGAATTCTACTGTACAGTGCAATATTAATGCAATATCAGGGGTTTTCAATTCAGCTGTATAGACGGTGAAGGATGTGTGTTTGTGTTTTTATTTTTATAGTTATAATGTCCAGGGAAGATGGCATTTAATTTCTTTGTATGAGGTGCAATGACAATTTTTCTTTTTTTTAAAATTAGATTTATATGCCGCCCTTCTCCGGAGACTCAGGGCGGCTTACAATGCGTTAAGCAATAGCCTTCATACTTCAGTATATTTTTTTTATACAAAGTCAGCTTATTGCCCCACAAACTGGGTCCTCAAATTACCTACCTTAGAAAGGATGGAAGGCTGAGTCAACCTTGAGCCTCGAACCTGCAATAAACTAAACCTAACTAAACTAAACTAAAAGGCAACTGGACATTCTTGGGGTTTTATTCCCTTGAAAACATTTTGCTACCCTGTTCCCCCTAAAATAAGACATCTCCTGATAATAAGCCCAATCGGGCTTTTGAGAGCATGTGCTAAAATAAGCCCTCCCTGAAAATATTTAAACACATGCGCAGCCAGTCCCCACCATTTCCTCTGGTTAGGGTTAGGGAGACAGAGCGGGAAATCAGGTAAGATGGCAAGAAGAGCCCCACCTTGCTCCACGTGCCCCAAAATAATAAGACCTCCCTGAAAATAAGGCCAAGCGCTTATTTGGGGGTTCAAAAAATTATAAGACAGGGTCTTATTTTCGGGAAAACACGGTACTCACCCGAGAAGCTTCTTCCATTCTAATTAAAGAACAGAAAGAATTGCTTAATGCATTGTAAGCTACCCTGAGTCTCCGGAGAAGGGCGGCATATAAGAAAGAAAGAAAGAAAGAAAGAAAGAAAGAAAGAAAGAAAGAAAGAAAGAAAGAAAGAAAGAAAGAAAGAAAGAAAGACAGACAGACAGACAGACAGACAGACAGACAGACAGACAGACAGACAGACAGACAGAAAGAAAGAAAGAAAGAAAGAAAGAAAGAAAGAAAGAAAGAATGAATGAATCCTAGACTCCCCACCATTCCGTTAGAATGGAAGAAGCTTCTCGGATGAGAAGCAAAAAGTTTTCACGGGCAAATTCAAGAAAATCTAGTTGCCTTTTAGGAAAAATACTCTTGAGACAACTATGACCCAGAGATTCTTCATAGACATGTAGCATAAATGCAGGTGTCCAGGTTCTCCTGTGCTTCCTCAAAGTAGAAAATCTTTGCATGTTTGGATTCCTCCCCCCTCCCCCTGAGGAGTATAAACAATCTCTATCTCCAAAGGATGTATGGCTTTCCTCTTTTTCCAAAAAAGGAGGAGGAACATTCAGGTGCAATGTTCTTCACAGCAAGTAGACATGAAGCCTACCAAATTAATCTTCTGGATCATGAAAAAAAGGAAGGTTCTACATTTAGGCAAGAAAAACCAAATGCACAGGTACAGTATATGTGATAGTGTAGGAAGTTAGCACCCACCCCTTTTCTAGAAGAATGAAATATTTTAGTAAATATTAAAAAGGAGAATATTAGGTTTTCCTGGATGAGAAATGGAGAAGCATGTTTTAAAGACAAAGCAGCTTCCATCTTCCTGCCCCCACCCTTTGTCAATAGGCCAGAAGCAGAAACTCAATCTTTTGTCAAAGGATCATCATCTGCAAGACAATAGGACCCATCTAGCAGCAGAAACTCACCACATGGCACCTAGGAAGATTACATCAGCCAGCAAGGCTTGCTAAGACCCCCACCCCCTGGAAGTCTGACAACCAATCAGGATACTCTTTCTGGGCCCCAGGAAGTTCAAAGCCAGAGAGAGCATAAAACCCAGGGACTCGCTGTATCTCGCCCTTTTTCTGTTCAGGAACTCAAACCATGTGTTCCTGTCTACCATTAAACCATCTTTCCAAGCCATCTCCATGTTTCCAGTGTCTTTTTCCTCACTTGGAGCTGAACCCAGAAGGATATTTCTTCCTACAATACCTTGCTCAATAGTAGTAACTGAGAGGGATCTTGGAGTCCTAGTGGACAACCATTTAAATATGAGCCAGCCGTGTGTAGCAGCTACCAAAAAAGCCAACACAGTTCTAGGCTGCGTCAACAGAGGGATAGAATCAAGATCACCTGAAGTGTTAATACCACTTTATAATGCCTTGGTAAGGCCACACTTGGAATACTGCATCCAGTTTTGGTCACCGTGATGTGAAAAAGATGTGGAGACTCTAGAAAGAGTGCAGAGAAGAGCAAGAAAAAGGATTAGGGGACTGGAGGCTAAAACATTAGAAGAACAGTTGCAGGAATTGGGTAGGTCTAGTTTAATGAAAAGAAGTGTTGGAAGATAGGATTCACTCTTCGCCTAGAAAAAGGAAAAGAAACTAAAAAAAAATATTAAAAGAGCAGGGAAATTCCCCTAAAAGAAAATAGAAGCAGAAACTCAGGCAGAGTTTCAGCCCCCACCTTTGTCAATGGGCCATTAAGAAGCTGAAGCCACACTATTTTCCACAACAAAGGAAGGACAAAATTACAGGGGCCGGCAACATCCAAACAGATATGGCACACAGAAAAAAGCAAACACCAAAAAAGGAAAAGAAATCAAGCCAAAGTAATTAGAATTTTTAACACATGAGAAAAAGAGACATTCACTAAAACACAGTAATAGCAAACTGATTCATTATAGGGACCGAACAACTACAAAGGGCTAGGAAAAACAGAGATTGGACTATAATACAATTACTTATTTGCCAGATCCAGGATGGAAGAACCCAATAACAAAAAGCAGGATTTAAACACCATAAAACAATCACACGCACAAATCAAAGGATTCACATGCCAAATCAAAAGAATTTCAGAAGATTTTAAAGGGTCACATAGAAAAAAAAATTAAAAGACCTTTTAGGATATAAAAAAGGGTTTTTCTTACAGCTCAAACAGGTTAGACTGGGAAGGCTGTGCTTGTATTTGTTTCTTGCCTGCTTTCCTATAAACAATAAACTAATTCTGCTCTCAAGCAGCTGACTTCCAATCATTTCCAAGTAATCTCCCAGCTGGGAGTTTTGAATTCAAGAAGGGAAAGCTCTGCCTTCCAACAATCCTTAAAGAGAGAGGCTTCTTTTTTCTTCCAACAGAAGGACTAGGGGAGGCGTGATAGCAGTCTTCCAATATCTCAGGGGCTGCCCCAAAGAAGAGGGAGTCAAGCTATTCTCCAGAGCACCAAAGGCAGGACAAGAAGCAACGGGTGGAAACTCATCAAGGAGAGAAGCAACTTAGAACTAAGGAGAAATTTCCTGACAGTGAGAACAATTAATCAGTGGAACAGAAGTTGCCTTCAGATGTTGCAAATGCTCCAACATTGGAAGTTTTGAAGAAGATGTTGGATAACCGTTTGTCTGAAGTGGTGTAGGGTTTCCTGCCTAAGCAGGGGGTTGGACTAGAAGACCTCCAAGGTCCCTTCCAACTCTGTTATTCTGTTCTAAGTTCCTCAGGGCTTAATTGGCTTCTGTTTATCCAAATGCCCAGCTTTTGGGCTTCTTCTTAAGATGAGTAATCATTTCCATCTTCTGATTCTGGGCAAGAGCTGAAAATGCATCTCCCAGCTGTTCAGCATCCAGATTTCATATTGGCCACTTCTTCCTCTTCAGTTAGATGATTGCCAATTGCCCAGCACCTTAATGTTGATCTCGGGACCGTAGGGATGCTACGACAGTCGTAAATGTGAGTACCAGCTTTTAAGTCACTTTTTTTTAGTGCCGCTGTAACTTTGAAAACAGAATGAGAAAACCAGGGAGAACTCTATGAGGTCCCTGGTCAATTTCAAAGACCGAGTCATTCTTCTTCATGGTAAAGACTGCCGAGTCCTTCAAATCCTTGGAGCTGCCTAACAGATGAAGACTATCTTGTCAAATTCCAGGCCAGGTTTACAAATGGAAGGATGCAACTAAATTATCCTCAGAACTATTATCAGTCTGTTTTGGGTTAAATAATTCTTTCTGCTGAGATCATCACTTTTTTTGTAAGTTGGTTGCCCTTAGAAGAGAATTGTAATGTAAAGTTGAAATATGCTTCCTTACAGAAGGACCTTGATTATATATTGTCCTTACACATGTTCCTCCTCCTCCTCCTCCTCCTCTTCTTCTTCTCCTCCTCCTCTTCCTCCTCCTCCAGCTTTCAGACAAGGATATTGGATTATCTGAAAACCACCACCTCCTCCTCCTCTTTTTTTCCTCCTCCTCCTCCTCTTCTTCTTCCTCTTCCTCCTTCTCTCCTCCTCCTCCTCCTCCTCCTCCTCTTCCTCCTCCAGCTGTCAGACAAGGATTATCTAAAAACCACCTCCACCTCCATCTCCTCCTCCTCTTTTTCCTCCTCCTCCTTCCTCTCCTTCTTCCTCAAAAAACAGTCCAGCTTAGTAGCCATCCAGGAAACTGAGCCCAAACCAGCGAGAAGGTCCTGATGGATATACAGGGAGCAAGCTTGAGATGGTCTCCAAAGCAGTCAGTGTTCCTTTAGCGAGTGCAGGTAAGTCTAAAGCATTGCACAAAGTGATCCTTTCCTTCGGTTGACTGAGAAACACGATGACTTGCAGAATGAAAACCCTTGAAGTGATGACAGCCAGGTTTATTTTAATTCCAGAGTGCCAACTCTCTCACATACACTCGCTTGAGGTGCTAAGAGGCGAGCATTCCCAACTGGGGACTGCGAAATTCTTTCTTCCTGTCCTTCCGGTGACCTTACATTTAGCTGGGGTTTTTTCTCCCCGTGACCTTGTATATTCTCAGGAGCCAAAAACTGGCTGGTGAAACTGCAGAAGGACAACTGAATTCAGATGTCAGCAATAGAGGTAGGTAGGTAGGTAGGTAGGTAGGTAGATAGACAGAGACAGACAGACAGACAGACAGAGATAGAGATAGAGATAGAGATATAGAGATAGATAGATAGAGATAGAGTTATATATATATATATATATATATATAGAGAGAGAGAGAGAGAGAGAGAGAGAGAGAGAGAGAGAGAGAGGGAGAGAGAGAGAGGAAATGTGTGAAATTTATCACAGAATAGAGAGGCAGCTCTTTAGTCTCAAAGGTGCATTTATTTATTTATTTATTATTTATTTATTTATTTATTTATTGTATTTCTCTGCCGCCCAACTCTCCGAGGACTCTGGGCGGCTTACAACAAAGACAGTATGAACAATATACAATAAAAGACGTTAAAAACCCATACACATCGCTCATGGCCGGATCTCACAAGATCGCAATGGTGAGATCAACGGCCCCAAGCCTGCCGGAAAAGTCAGGTTTTCACCATTTCCCGGAAGGCCAGCAGGGTGGGAGCGGTCCTGGCCTCAGGAGGTAGCTGATTCCAGAGAGCCAGGGCACCACATAGAAGGCCCTCCCCTGCAGACCCGCCAGGCAACATTGTTTAGCTGATGGGACCCAGAGGAGGCCAACTCTGTGGGATCTTACCCGCTTTTCCAATAGGTTACTGGACATTCTTGTTGTTGTTTCCTGGAAAACATTTCACTTCTCATCCAAGAAGCTTCCTCGGTTCTTCTTGGATGAGAAGAGAAACGTTTTTTCAAGGAAGAAGTAAAAACCAAGCGAGTCCAGTCCTGCCAATTTGAAAAGCACTTTTGTGGCAACCATGACCTGGACAATTGAGAATTTCCATATCTACATCGTTAGTCCCACCATCCATCTATCTCAGGGGTATCATTTAAGTAAGGGCCACATCAGAGTTGAGTTTGACCTCGGGGTGGTCATGGCCAGCTCAACATAATTCATATTGCCAGCAAAAATGGGTTCTCGAGCTCCGTTTCCAGCTGCAATGGCCTCCTGCAACCCTCTGCCAGTGAAAGCAGAGCCCAAGAGGACCGTACGCAGCCCTCGTGAGCTCCGTTTCCAGCTGCAATGGCCTCCTGCAACCTTCTGCAACCTTCTGCCAGTGAAAGCAGAGCCCAAGAGGGCCGCACGCAGCCCTCGTGAGCTCCGTTTCCAGCTGCAATGGCCTCCTGCAATCCTCTGCCAGTGAAAGCAGAGCCCAGGAGGGCCCTACACAGCCCTCATGAGCTCCGTTTCCAGCTGCAATGGTCTCCTGCAACCCTCTGCAACCCTCTGCCAGTGAAAGCAGAGCCCAAGAGGGCCATACGCAGCCCTCGTGAGCTCCGTTTCCAGCTGCAATGGCCTCCTGCAACCCTCTGCCAGTGAAAGCAGAGCCCAAGAGGGCCGCACGCAGCCCTCATGAGCTCCTTTTTTTTGGCAGAGGCACCATGGTCCAGTCCTTTGCTGTTTCTAGGGTGGCCCCTCGGGCCAGATCTAAACACCCCGTGGGTCAGATCCGTCCTGGGGGCCTTGAGTTTAACATCCCTGATCTATCTCAATAGACTAAAAGCATTAGTCAATTTCTCCAAGTTTTTAAGGCAGGATGAAATCGAGCCCCCCTGTATGACATATGAGGAAACATATAGAGAACGGTTGCAGGAACTGGGTACATCTAGTTTGATGAAAAGAATGACTAGGGGAGACATGATAGCAGTCTTCCAATATCTCAGGGAGTCCCCAAAGAAGAGGGAGTCAAGCTATTCTCCAGAGCACCTGAAAGCAGGACAAGAAGCAATGGGTGGAAACTCATCAAGGAGAGAAGCAACTTAGAGCTAAGGACGAATTTCGTGACAGTGAGAACAATTAATCCCCTGGGAGTTGGGCGGTATAGAAATATGATAAATTAAATAAATTAAATTAAATTAAATTAAATTAATCAGTGGAATAACTTGCCTCCAGAAGTTGTGAATGCTCCAACACTGGAAGTTTTTAAGAAGATGTTGGATAACCATTTGTCTGAAGTGGTGTAGGGTTTCCTGCCTAAGCAGGAGGTTGGACTAGAAGACCTCCAAGGTCCCTTCGAACTCTGTTATTCTATGAAAAGGAGACGTCCTTGTCTTGAGGTTCATCTCGGAAGGACCCAGATCTTTATTCAAGGCCAGCTCTTTCTCCAAGCCCCATTTGTATAACCGGGGGTTGAACCCAGGAGTGGGTTCTACTTGCCTTTACTACTGGTTCGCAATGGGAAGCTTCTGCACATACGCAGATCATCCATTATGATATCCGGGTGGGTGGGTGGAGCCTCCCACCGATTTTACTACCGGTTTGCAAGAACCGGACAGAACTGGGAGCAACCCACCACTGGTTGAACCTTTTTACATGGTAAGTGCATGCTCTTCCACTCTACAACTCAGCCGTGCTCTGTGGGGTTCCACATCTGGAAACCAGGAAACCAGGAGTGGATGCATCCTAGCTTTGCATCCACACCCCTGCAGATGTGATAAAAGGCAAAAAGTATTCATCATCCAGCTGCGTAGAAGGCCAGCGAGATGTCCATCCCTTTCTTACAGGCCAGGAGAACATCTGGGACCTCAAAAATGTTCATCTGCGAATCTCCCGAAACCGGCCCACCTGTTATTTTTAAGAACGTGTTAGAATTAAATCTTTGTAAAAGATCTGCCACCATCGGTCAAGAGAGCTCATTAATCATGAGGCCCAGACCGCCCCTGACTTGTCTAGGCCAGGGCAAGACAGCCGTTGATAAATTACACCTGCGAGTAGCTCATAAATCTGCAGAGTAATTTTCCTTTTATGAACAGGAGCAGGTGGGGAAAAGAAACCTGGAGGTAGAGGCTTAAGAAAAGATGACCATTGCCACTCTCCAGCCAATGTCTGAGTTTCTTCTTAGCTCTTCCAACTGTCAGTTTTACTAGGTAGACTGGACAGGAAACACAACTGCAATCTATTTTATTGTAAGGATACATTAATAGTATCTTACAAGTCCGAAAGGACAAATCGCCCACTATCTTCTTCTGCAGCCTGAGAAATGAAGAAAGGTCTTTTCTGAGTTTTTTTTTTCTGCCCATTATGAAGCTGCAGGCTTTCCCTCCCTCCTACATGATGGAATGGAATGGAATGGAATGGAATGGAATGGAATGGAATGGAATGGAATGGAATGGAACGGAACGGAAAGGCTCAGCAGACTAAAGCATTATGATTAACATCAGCTGTCTGCAATTACTGTAAGTTCGAATCTCACCAGGCTCAAGGTTGACTCAGCCTTCCATCCTTTCTAAGGTAGGTAAATTGAGGACCCAGTTTGTGCGGGCAATCAGCTGACTTTGTATAAATATACAAAAGTATGAAGGCTATTGCTTAACGCATTGTAAGCCTCCCTGAGTCTCCAGAGAAGGGCGGCATATAAATCTAATTTAAAAAGGAAAGGAAAGGAAAGGAAAGGAAAGGAAAGGAAAGGAAAGGAAAGGAAAGGAAAGGAAAGGAAAGGAAAGGAAAGGAAAGGAAAGGAAAAATGGAATGGGATGGGATGGGATGGGATGGGGTGGGATGGGATGGGATGGGATGGGATGGGATGGGATGGGATAGGATAGGATAGGGAACGGAAAAGAATAGAAGAAAAGAAAAGAAAAGAAAAAAGAAAAGAAGAAAAGGAAAGGAAAGGAAAAGGAAAGAAAACAAAAAAGAAAAGAAAAGAAAAATGGAATGGAACACTCAGTGTTCCAATGAGATATTGGAACACTCACCCCTAGTCCTTCCGCCCCTCTCCTCAATCAAACTAGACAAACCCAATTCCTTGGTTAAGTTGCTTCTAAGAAAATCATTTGGCCCTCAAAGAACAGGAGGTGTCTTCTCAGTTTTAACTCTTCAATCTGACATTCAGACATACAGAAAAACCTATAAACGGAGTGTCATTCTAGAACTAGGGGAGACAGGATAGCAGCCTTCCAATATCTCAGGGGCTTCCGCAAAGAAGAGGGGGTCAAGCTATTCTCCAAAGCACCAGAAGGCAGGACAAGAAGCAAGGGATGGAAACTCGTCAAGGAGAGATCCAACCTTGAACTAAGGAGAAATTTCCTGACAATGAGAACCATTAACAAGTGGAAAACAGTTTGCCCCCAACTTCTGATCGAAGTTCGAATCCCGAGTATAGGTTAAAACCCTAGTATAGGTCTACGTGAGTAGGGGGTTGGACTAGATGTCCTCCAAGGTCCCTTCCAATTTTGTTACTGTTACTGTTTCTGGAGGCAAATCCTTTCACTGATTAATTGTTCTAACTGTCAGGAAATTCTTGGTGGAGCTGTACAAAAAATCAGTCCTGGGATTTAGTTCCAAAGCACCTTGAGTTGAAACTCCAAATTCTATCAACTTTTAAAAGAGAAAGTGTGGAGTCAACTTGATTCCTCTAAGTTGAATTCAGATGCCTATAAATAACTTGTAAATTATTTGGAATTCTACACCCACATCATCAAAAGGCTTTTCTTGAATCACTTCTGGAAGCAGATTGATCCTGTTTGACAATCCGAACGTCCAGATCTAATCAGAATGATTTCTGGAGATCGATTTAGGTTGCCAAAGTCGACGTTCTAAATGGAACGGTAATTTAAAACAGATTTTTGCCTACACAACCTTCTATTTTGTCCTTCACTCACAGAGACATCTACTGGCCACCCAAAACTCTACAGGACGATCCTTCTTGAGAAATGCCAGCTGAGATTTGATAACAGAGTCCGGAAGGGGTGATCTATCTTATCACACTTTCCTAAGGAAAGGAAAGAAAAGAAAAAAAGAAAAAAGAAAAGAGAAAAAAGAAATGCTCAGCAGGTCAAGAAGATACAATGAAACAACCACAGCTCACACATCAGCAGATGTTTCATGAATTTTAGTATGTTTTTGAAAATTCTCATCAGTGGAAACTGAACTTGCTGGAGCCTAGTGCAGCTCATTTGATTTTTTTTTTAAAAAAAAAGGTTTGGAAGGTATGAAATCTTTACTAGGGATTGTAGACCTGCATAAGGGGGGGATGCGGTATTTTAAAAAAGTCATAGAGGATTATCTCAAACGTTTAAAAAAATCTTTAAAAAGAGAAAAAGACTAGAAGATATAAAGGATATACGAATTAAAAAGAGAAAGTGTATACAGTACTTTAAAAAAGCTGAAAGAAGGGATAGATGGAAAGATTGGTACGACTATATTGATCAAGAGGGATGGATGTGGGGGCGGATGGATGGATGGACAGATATGAGTATAGAAGACTATGTCAAGAATAGGCAGACGGGATAGATAGATAGATAGATAGATAGATAGATAGATAGATAGATAGATAGATAGATAGATAGATAGATAGATAGATAGATAGATAGACAGACAGACAGACAGACAGACAGATAGATGATAGATAGATGATAGATATAGATAGATAGATAGATAGATAGATAGATAGATAGATGATAGATAGATAGACAGATAGATAGACAGACAGACAGACAGATAGATAGATGATAGATAGATGATAGATAGATAGATAGATAGATAGATAGATAGATAGATGATAGATAGATAGATAGATAGATAGATAGATGATAGATAGATAGACAGATAGATAGATAGACAGACAGACAGACAGATAGATAGATGATAGATAGATAGACAGATAGATAGATAGACAGACAGACAGACAGACAGATAGACAGATAGATAGATGATAGATAGATGATAGATAGATAGAGGCAGACAGAAAGACAGATAGGATGGATAGATGATAGAAGACAGATAGGAGAGAGAGGGGGGAATATGAATATAGATTATCAAGAATAGATAGATGATAGAAGATGGATGAATGGAGATCGATAGATAGATATGATAGATAAAATGGATAGATGATAAAAGACAGGAAAGGGAGAGAGGATATGAATATAGATTATCAAGAAACTAAATAGATGATGGATAGAAGATAGATGGATGGAAGGATGGATGGATGGATGGATGGAGAAAGAAAGAAAGAAAGAAAGAAAGAAAGAGAAAGAAAGAAAGAAAGAAAGAAAGAAAGAAAGAAAGAAAGAAAGAAAGAAAGAAAGAAAGAAAGAAAGGACATCTATATCAAGATATAATACAGGAAACCTTTTGGGAGGAGGGGGAAAATTAATCACCTCTTCCTAAAACACAAACTGACAGATGATGTCTGGATCCATGGTTCTAATTATGGCCCATTTAGCTCCCTCAATCAACAGGCCACCTTTCTTTGATCAGCTAATTAGGGCGAAATGCTCTCCCTCCGAGCTGCTGGGTGGCTAGATACAGTCATTACCTCCACTTCTCTCTTCATGCCATTGTTATTCCCCGGAAGGAGATCACCTACAGGGGAGATCACCCACAACTCAAACCAAATGCGGGGCAGGAAGCCTAACCCCCAATTGTCCTTGCGTTCGGCACCCGAGTGTGCCATTTGTAGAGCTGTGCAACGCAAGGCCCACGGAGGGGAAGGAGCTTGAGGTATCTGTCCCATTGATGCCATGCCACCCAACCCAACCCAGCCAGGTCAGGGCCTTGCCTTTCTTCCCCCCAACCTACACAGAGGCTGACATATATAGTGGGGCAAAAAAGTATTTAGTCAGCCACCAATTGTGCAAGTTCTCCCACTTAAAAAGAGGAGAGAGGCCTGTAATTGACATCATAGGTAGACCTCAACTATGAGAGACAAAATGAAAAAACAAATTCAGACAATCCCATTGTCTGATTTGGAAAGAATTTATTTGCAAATTATGGTGGAAAAATAAGTATTTGGTCAATATCAAAAGTTCATCTCAATACTTCGTTATATATCCTTTGTTGGCAATGACAGAGGTCAAACGTTTTCTGTAAGTCTTCATAAGGTTGGCACACACTGTTGCTGGTATGTTGGCCCATTCCTCCATGCAAATCTCCTCTAGACCAGTGATGTTTTGGGCTGTCGCTGGGCAACATGGACTTTCAACTCCCTCCAAAGGTTTTCTATGGGGTTGAGATCCGGAGACTGGCTAGACCACTCCAGGACCTTGAAATGCTTCTTACGAAGCCACTCCTTCGTTGCCCGGGCGGTGTGTTTGGGATCATTGTCATGCTGAAAGACCCAGCCACATTTCATCTTCAATGCCCTTGCTGATGAAAGGAGGTTTGCACTCAAAATCTCACGATACATGGCCCTATTCAGTCTTTCCTGTACACGGATCAGTCGTCCTGGTGCCTTTGCAGAGAAACAGCCCCAAAGCATGATGTTGCCACCCCCATGCTTCACAGTAGGTATGGTGTTCTTTGGAGGCAACTCAGCATTCTCTCTCCTCCAAACACGACGAGTTGGGTTTCTACCAAACAGTTCTACTTTGGTTTCATCTGACCATATGACATTCTCCCAATCCCCTTCTGGATCATCCAAATGCTCTCTAGCAAACTTCAGACGGGCCCAGACATGTACTGGCTTAAGCAGGGGGATATGTCTGGCACTGCAGGATATGAGTCCCTGGCGGCGTAGTGTGTTACTGATGGTAGCCTTTGTTACGTTGGTCCCAGCTCTCTGTAGATCATTCACTAGGTCCCCCCGTGTGGTTCTGGGATTTTTGCTCACCGTTCTTGTGATCATTTTGACCCCACGGGGTGAGATCTTGCATGGAGCCCAGATCGAGGGAGATTATCAGTGGTCTTGTATGTCTTCCATTTTCTAATTATTCTTCCCCAGTTGATTTCTTCACACCAAGCTGCTTGCCTGTTGCAGATTCAGTCTTCCCAGCCTGGTGCAGGTCTACAATTTTGTTTCTGGTGTCCTTCCACAGCTCTTTGGTCTTCACCATAGTGGAGTTTGGAGTGTGACTGTTTGAGGTTGTGGACAGGTGTCTTTTATACTGACAACAAGTTTGAACAGGTGCCATTGATACAGATAATGAGTGGAGGACAGAGGAGCCTTTTAAAGAAGTTATAGGTCTGTGAGATCCAGAAATCTTGCTTGTTTGTAGGTGACCAAATACTTATTTTCCACCATAATTTGCAAATAAATTCTTTCCAAATCAAGACAATGTGATTGTCTGGATTTGTTTTCTCATTTTGTCTCTCATAGTTGAGGACTACCTATGATGACAATTACAGGCCTCTCTCATCTTTTTAAGTGGGAGAACTTGCACAATTGCTGGCCGACTAAATACTTTTTTGCCCCACTGTAAGCACCTCTTGGAAATATTCACGATAACAACTCCCCCCCACCCCAAGGGACCCCCGCCTTGCCTCCCGCGGAAAGGATAAATCTGCCATGCCTTCAAAAGCAATTGACAGCTCCTTTTATGAGCTTGCTATGCTTCAGAACAACAACTCAATTTACATTCTGCCCTCCAGCAATGCAACATACAGCTCCAGGCTGGGGCCTGAGCCAGGAGCAGGGATTTAAAACAGCAATTGACCTTATCATGTTTTATTTATACGGCTGCAAAGCTGCTGCCGTAATTCAGCCGGCGTCCCCCAACCCACCCGTCCGCACCACCGCTCAAGCCGACAAAGCTTTTGCAGAATAGGATAGAGCTGGAAGGGACCTTGGAGGTCTTCTAGTCCAGCCCCCTGCTCCAGTAGGAGACCCTATTCCAGGGATGGCTTTTCCGGATCGAATGGCCAAAGCGCAAGCATGCACATATGCAAGTGCTCGGCCGAATCCCACAAATCCTATGCACGTCCCTGCACATGGGCATGCACCCCCACGTGTCCTGCCCCCCATGCATGCACACGTGGCCCCCCATATGCGTCCCACCTTCCTGTGCATGTGCAAAAGGGCCCCCATGTATCCTGCTCCTATGCATGCACACGTGGGCCCCCTGAGAGTCCAGCCCCCACACACATGTGCGCACAGCCCCCCACATGCATCCTGACTCACCATGCATGTGCATGCCCCCCCCCACAAGCATCCCGGCCTTCCGTGCATGCACACATGCCCCCCACATGCATCCTGCCCAGGGTGAGTTCCAGGGGTGAAATGCTCCCGGTTTGGACTGGTAGTAAAACAAAATGCTACCAGTTCAAATGAACTGGTATTTCTGATGCTCAGCTGTGTCGCACGATTTAAATTAGCTAGAAAGCAGGATCTAAATCACACGGCACAGCTGTTTCCTCCCCCTTCACTATTCTACTTACCTTAGAAAAGGCTTAATCCAGGGGTGAAATGCTCCCGGTTCGGACCGGATCGCCCGATCCTGTCGCGATGGAGAAGGGTGGTTCAGAGAACCGGTAGCAAAAATCTCTGTGATCCCCCCCATGCCCAGCTGAGCCGCGCGATCATCAGAGGCTTTTTTTTCTTTTAAATGGCTCTGACGATCCTAGCTGAGTTGCCTGATCATCAGAGGGTTTTTTTAAAAAGCCTCTGCCGATCAGGCAACTCAGCTGGGATCGTCAGAGCCTTTTGAAAGCATTTGTTAACAACCTCTTCCCTGAAGAGGTTTTGTAGAAAAAATGGTTTTAAAAGGTTAAAAAAAAATGGCCACGCCCATCCAGTCACATTACCCCCACCCACCAAGCCACGCCCACAGAACCGGTAGTAACAAATTTTAGATTTCACCGTTGGTGGGTTCTACTTACCTTTACCACCGGTTTGCAACAGGATTGCACCTTGCTTCTGCACATGTGCAGATCACTGATGACGACATCCAGGGCGGTGGGGGGGGCCTCCCGCCAATTTTACTACCGGTAAACCGGTCCAAAGCGGGGACAAACCACTACTGATCCTGCCCCCCCTCCCGCACATGCACACATGGTCCCCCACATGCAACCCACCCCCCTGCACATGTGCACGTGGCCCCCTCCACACACACACCTCTGCGAATATGCGGCAGAGACCCAAAGACCAGCTGGCCCTCAGTAGGCACGCAAGTGCATGCATGGCAGAGCTGAACTGGGGTGACAGCTTGTGTGCGCACAGAGAGGGCGCTTCGTGCTATAGGTTCACCATCACGGCCCTATACCATCTCAGACAAGCGACTGTCCCGTCTTTACTTAAGAACCTCCTGTGATGAAACACCCATGATTTCTGGTGGCAATCCGTTCCACTGGTTAATTGTCCACACTGTCAGGAAGTTTCTTCTTAATTTCAGGTTGCTTCTCTGCTTGCGAGGGTTCTTCTTAAATGTGAGCCAAACCAACTCCTTCAGTTTTACTTAGTGGCCAGTCCACTGGGCCATGGACTGTTGTAAATCAGGGATTAGAAGCAGTCCTTGATTTATAGCTACTCATTTACTGACTGAAGTTACAACGGCACTGAGAAGAGTGACTTATGGCCGTTTTCCACACTTATGACCATGGCAGCACTCGTGTCATGTGATTTACATTCGGACACTTGGCAACTGACTCACATTTATGACGGTCACCGTGTCCACAGAGTCACGTTATCCCCTTTTGCGACCTCTGACAAACAAAGAGAATGGGGAAGCCAGATTCGCTTCACAACTGGGTGACTCACTTAACAACGGCAGAGATTTGCTTAACAACTGCATCAAGAAAGGTCACAAAATTCACTTAACAAATGTCTCGCTTAGCAGCAGGAATTTCGGGCTCGGTTGTGGTCGTAAGTCGAGGACTGCCTGTACCTATAGGAAGAACAATGATCGTCTATCACCGGCGCCTAAGCCAGGGGTCTCAATCTTCATTCATTGCAGAGGTGGTGAATTTTGCCTCAAAGAGTTGGGTCCCCATTCGCTCTTTCCACTCCAGGCCCTACTTATAATCCACAACCAATTTAGCTGAAGAAGGAGCCAATATCTCTTTCTCAGGGCACACAACTGCTTGGCAATATTCCACCAATATTTATTTACTCACTCCGGCAATTCTCATCCAAGTGTGATAGGCCGCAGATAAAAATCTAACCTTCATCAAGCAGGGATAGAATGACCTAGGTTAATGAAATCAGGCTTCACATTTTAAAAATGGCTGGAGACCTATCAAAGCCCCCCTGGATTTTATTCAAGAGAGAGAGGGAGGGGAGGGAGGGAGAGACAGAGAAAGAGAGAGGGGGAAAGAGAGGGGGAGAGGGAGAGGGAGGGAGAGAGCAAGAGGGAGGGAGAAAGAGAGCGAGAGAGAAGGAGGGAGAAAGAGAGGGAGAGAGAGAAAGGGAGAGGGAGGGAGAAAGAGAGGGGGGAGGGAGAGCACGAGAGAGGGAGAGAGAGGGAGGGAGAGGGAGACAGAGAGGGAGAGGGAGGATGGAGGGAAGGAGAGAGAGAGTGAGTGTATGTGTCTTACAACCATTTTTCATTCAGCAAATCCAGCTGAGCCGAACTAATAAATTTATTTATTTATTTATTTATTAATTAATTAAATTTCTATACCGCCCTTCTCCTTCCGGACTCAGGGCGGTGAACAGCCAATTTAAAACCAATACAATACAATAAGTTAAAACGTACTAAAATCAATATAAATTTAGGCTGAAAATATAAACCGAATAAAAACTCTAAGACTCTAAAAATTTAAAAGCATTTAAAAATATTTAAAAATAGGAGGGATCAGGCAAGTCCGGCAAGTTGGAAGAGATGAGTCTTCAAAGCTCGACGAAAGGACCGGAGGTCAGCGATAGTCCTCAGGTCTGGAGGGAGATCGTTCCAGAGGGTGGGGGCTACCACAGAGAATGCTCTCCCCCTGGGGGTCGCCAGCCGGCACTGTCTGGCTGACGGCACCCTGAGGAGGCCCTCTCTGTGGGAGCGAACCGGCCGGTGGGAGGCAATAGGTGGCAGAAGGCGGTCCCTTAATGTATTATCTGCATGGGTGTCCATTACAGTTTCACAAGACATGTTATTAGAAGTGAGAAACTGGTTGTGCAGTTCTACTAGCTCAAGGCCGAAATGAGAGCTTGAGGGAACTTGGCTAAGATTGGATGTTAAGTTCTTCACAAGAATCTGGCCAATTAACGCTCAAGGGAAATGAGCGGGAGATAAGAATACAAAGGAATTCAAAACAGGTGAGACTTAGATCACTTGTGGGCATGAAGGGACTCATGACTTATGATGCATTTGACCCCACCTTCAGGCCCAGCCTAGTCATGTCCTACACTATGCTGCCTCTTATCTGATCTTTCGGATCTCTTAGAGCCGCGGTGGCACAATGGTTAGAGTGCAGTACTGCAGGCTACTTCTGCTGACTGCCGGCTGCCTGCAATTTGGCAGTTCGAATCTCACCAGGCTCAAGGTTGATTTAGCCTTCCATCCTTCCGTGGTGGGTAAAATAAGGACCCAGATTGTTGGGGGCCAGAGGCTGACTCTGTAAATTGCTTAGAGAGGGCTGTAAAGCACTGTGAAGTGGTATATAAGTCCTAAGTGCTATTGCTAAGTGGGAAGGAAGGAAAGAAGGAAGGAAGGAAGGAAGGAGGGAGGGAGGGAAGGAAGGAAGGAAGGAAGGAAGGAAGGAAGGAAGGAAGGAAGGAAGGGCGAGCCATGGTGGCGCAGTGATTAGATTGCAGTATTGCAGGCTAACTCTGCCCATGCACCAGCAGTTCGATCCTGATTGGCTCAAGGTTGATTCAGCCTTCCATCCTTCTGAGGTGAGTAAAATGAGGACCCAGATTGTTGGGGGCCAGAGGCTGACTCTGTAAACTGCTTAGAGAGGGCTGTAAAAGCACTGTGAAGTGGTATATAAATCTAAGAGCTATTGCTATTGCTTTCCCTACACAGTCCCACCTACCACTACAGATTGAGAGCCCATTGTCGATCAACAGTTGCCAACCTATACTTGCCCTTCCACCCACAGGATGCTCGTGGTAGCCAGTAGCCAAGCCCTCCCACCCTTTCCCACCCGGAAAAAGTAAAACCTATTCCAATAATAAATAACGGAGACAGGAATTGGAGGCTGTGGCGATGTAATGTCAGAGAAGAAGAGTCAAGAAAGGAATCAACCTGGAGTCTTGACGTTCCCACAAGCAATCCAAGTCCCATTCCTCTTGAAATTCCTTAATTGTTCTCTAGGGCTGATTTCATGATGACTATTAGTTGACTGGATTCTTGTGGTATTTTTGTTGTTAGTTGCGAAGTCGTGTCCGACCCATCACGACCCCATGGACAACGTTCCTCCAGGCCTTCCTGCCCTCCACCGTCCCCCCGGAGTCTATTTTAGCTCACGCCGACTACTTCAGTGACTCCATCCAGCCATTTCGTTCTCTGTCATCCCCTTCTTCCAGTGGTTGGTTTCAAATTTTTTTACTACCGGTTCCGTGGGTGTGGCTTGGTGGGCATGGCATGGCTTGATGGGTGTGGCAGGGGAAGGATACTGCAAAATCCCCATTTCCTCCCAATCAGGTAGGACTCGGGAGGCAGAGAATAGATGAGGGTGGGGCCAGTCAGAATTTTTACTACCGGTTCTCTGAACTACTCAAAATTTCCACTACCGGTTCTCTGGAACTGGTCAGAACCTGCTGAAACCCACCTCTGTCTTCTTTTGCCCTCCATCATTCCCAGAATTAGGCTCTTCTCCAGGGAGTCCTTCCTTCTCATTAGGTGGCCAAAGGATTTGAGTTTCCTCTTCAGGATCTGGCCTTCTGAAGAGCAGGCAGGATTGATCTCCTCTAGGACTGACCGGTTGGATCGCCTTGCAGTCCAAGGGACTCTCAGGAGTCTTCTCCAGCACCAGAGTTCAAAGGCCTCCATTCTTTGGCGCTCAGCCTTCCCTATGGTCCAACTTTCACAGCCATACATTGCAACTGGGAAAACCATAGCCTTGACTATACACACTTTTGTTGGCAGAGTGATGTTGCTGCTTTTTAATATATAATAGATAGATAGATAGATAGATAGATAGATAGATAGATAGATAGATAGATAGATAGATAGAGATATTTATACAGATATATAGATATACACACACTTTGGCCACCTAATGAGAAGGAAGGACTCCCTGGGGAAGAGCCTAATGCTGGGAACGATGGAGGGCAAAAGAAGAAGGAGACGGCAGAGAACGAGGTGGCTGGATGGAGTCACTGAAGCAGTCGGCCTGAGCTTCAGTGGACTCCGGGGGGGATGGTAGAGGACAGGAAGGCCTGGAGGAACGTTGTCCATGAGGTTGTGATGGTCAGACATAACTTCACAACTAACAACAATACATATACATATACATATACATATACATATACATATACATATACATATACATATACATATACATATACATATACATATACATATACAAAATAGATTTGTCTGTGTGTGCGTATGGTATAGGCATGAGCAATAAATTAACTGAACTGGAATTTTAATGTGTGATCCTGAGTTTTTTTGTACCTGATAAGTCTGAAGGCTCCAAAAAAAATTCTCCCCCCCCCCAAAAAAAAGCTTTTATTTTTGTTTCTATAAACACATTAACATGTACAGCCATTTATCCATCATTTTTCATTCATCTTATCTTTTAACTTTCCTTTTTCCTTTTTAATTGTTCTGGGATGCTCTTTTACCATTTACCCTTCTTTATTTTGCCACAACCTTTCTTCTCCTCCTCCCCTTCTCTTCCTTCCTTTGTCTCTTCCTACTTTCTTCGTTCTTCTTCTCCTTCTCTTTCCTACTTCCCCTTCCCTTTCCCCACTCCTCTCTTCTTCTCCCTTCCTCCCACTTCTAACCTTCTCTCCTGCTCGTCTTCCCCCTCCCTTTTCTTCCTCTCCTTTTCCCTTTCTTCTCTCTCTCTCTCTCCCTCTCCTCTCCTCTCTTCTCCAAGGGAAAAAAATTCTGAGCCCTTCAGACATGTTTTGCAGGAGGAGCACAGTCCCTTCCCAAAACACTCTTTACAAAGTCAGCTTATTGCCCCCACAAACTGGGTCCTCAATTTACCTACCTTAGAAAGGATTGAAGGCTGAATCAACCTTGAACCTGGTGAGATTCGAACTTACTAATTGCAGACAGCTGGAGTTAAATTACAATGCATTAGTCTACTGAGCTATCCAGGCTTCTTCATCGGGTGTCTTCCAAAATTAAGCCTGTTGCATTTTGCTCAACAGCTAAAACTTCTCAGACGTTTTATGAAATTTGGAGCTTTTCGCTTCCTTCCCTCCTCTTTCTCTCTCCCCCCCCCCACCCCTTCTTGGTGGGAAAGGAGCCCAGTTCTTCGTCTTGAAAGGCTGCCTGGAAAATTTGTGGCATGACCCTGGCAGAGTCCAAAGCATGCTTGGCAACCTCCTCCGGGGCAAACTTCGAGAATGGTCAAGTGCGCCTTCTTTCTTTCTTTCTTCCATCCATTCATTTCTGAAGCACAGGACTTCTCTTCCCGGCTAGCTTGTATTCTTTGCTCCCAAGAATGGCAAAGGCCTGAGGATCACCCATTGAGCATCAGACAATGAGGAACGAGCTGAGACGACAATACGGAGGACAAAAGGTGGCCGTTTTCATTCTGCCTCCACTGGGCTTTGCAAAGCCTGATTCGACAACACTCCTTCAAATGCTGTCTAGGAGATAAAACACCTAAATTGGCATCTTTTTGACAAAGAAGGAAGCCAGCGTTGTTAAGAGAGGAGAGGGGGAGAGAGAGAGAGGAGAGCCAAAGAGAGAGAATGAGAGGATCTAGCAAGGATGTGTAACTTGGTTTGGGGCTAAGCAAGGATGCCTATAATGCAGTGCTGAAATCCAGCAGGTTTTGACAGGTTCTGGAGAACCGGTAGCAGAAATTTTGAGTAGTTCAGAGAACCGGCAAACACCACCTCTGACTGTCCCCAAAGTGGGGAGGGAATGGAGATTTTGCAATATCCTTCAGTGGTGGGTTTCAATTTTTTTTACTACCAGTTCTGTGGGCATGGCTTAGTGGGCGTGGTGTTGCTTGGTGGGCATGGCTTGGTGGGCGTGGCAGGGGAAGGATACTGTAAAATCTCCATTCCCTCCCCACTCCAGGGGAAGGTTACTACAAAATCCCCATTTCCTCCCAATCAGCTGGGACTTGGGGGGCAGAGAATAGATGGGGGCGGGGCCAGTCAGAATTTTTACTACCGGTTCTCCGAACTACTCAAAATTTCCACTACCGGTTCTCCAGAACTGGTCAGAACCTGCTGAAACCCACCTCTGGTATCCTTCCCCTGGAGTGGGGTGGGAATGGAGATTTTGCAATATCCTTCCCCTGGAGTTGGGAGGAAATGGGGATTTTGCAGTATCTTTCCCCTGGAGTCAGGAGGGAATGGAGATTTTGCAGTATCCTTCCCCTGGAGTGTGGTGGGAATGGAGATTTTGCAGTATCCTTCCCCTGGAGTTGGGAGGGAATGAAGATTTTGCAGTATCCTTCCCCTGGAGTATGTTGGGAATGGGGATTTTGCGATATCCTTCTCCTGCCATGCCCACCAAGCCACACCCACAGAACTGGTAGTAAAAAAAAATTGGATTTCACCACTGCTATAATGGTCACTACAACTTGGTTTGGGGGGTTGCGCCCACTCTGAATGGTGGTTTGTAGGCTTACAGGGAAATGTAGCACATGGGGGGGCGTAATTCAAGCAATCAAGTCCTTAATTATGCAATCAAAGGCCATATGTAGGCTATTCAATCATAGATAATTGAGCCATGGTTTTAGATGTGGATGTGCATCCAGGAAGAGCAGATCTTCTTCTGGGGTTAGCTTCAAAAATAATCTTCTACCAGAGTTTGAGAAAGGGAAGAGTTGTCTTCAAACATGCCCCTTGTGTAAGTTCATTCCTGATGAAGTTGCCACCAAGTTCTTGCTTTCGTTGGCCCCCATTTGTTGGGTGTCTCTGTTGTCTGAAGAAGTAGGAAGCAATAGAAGAGAATATTTGTAGATCCGGGTTGAACTGGGGGGTCCTTGGTGCTCTCTGAGCTTGGTGGTTTTAGTATCTTGACTACAACTCCCGCAATTCGTTACTAGACTTGCTTGGGATTTATTATTATTATTATTTTATTACTTTCGTCAAGCATGTATTAGATAACAGATATATCGTATTTTTCAGAGTATAAGACGCACCGGAGTATAAGACGCACCTTAGATTTTGGGGAGGAAAATAAGAAAAAAGCTGATTGGCAGGTGGATCGGCCTCCTGGAATACCCCAGTCAACTGTTCCCAGAGGTGAATTTTAGCAACAGGTTCCTTGGTTGTGAGCTCTGTGCCTTGCTTTTTTTTTTTTTTTTTTTGCTTTTTTTTCTGCCTCTGAAACTTCTGAAACTCTGTTTCAGAAAAAACTTTTTTCCTGCCTCTGAAAGCCTCCGAAACAGAGCTTCAGAAAAAAAAGCCTCTGAAGCTCTGTTTGAGGACTTATTTTCTGAAACTCTGTTTCTGATGCTTTTTTCAGCCTCTGAAACCTCTGTTTGAGAAGCTGGGCGGGGCTACATTCGGAGTATAAGACGCACCCAGATTTCCACCCTCTTTTTGGGGGGGGGGGAAAGGTGCATCTTATACTCTGAAAAATACAGCAAGTATAAACATGGATATGAATACATGAAATGGATACGAATAAAAGGGGACAGTATGACAGGGACGGAAGGCACGCTGGTGCGCTTATGCATGCCCCTTACAGACCTCTTAGGAATGGGGTGAGGTCAACACTAGACAGTCTAAGGTTAAAGTTTTGGGGGTTTGGGGAAGAAACCACAGAGTCAGGTAGTGCATTCCAGGCATTGACCACTCTGTTGCTGAAGTTGTATTTTCTGCAATCGAGTTTGGAGCGGTTTACCTTGAGTTTGTATCTATTGTGTATTGTTGTGGTTGAAGCTGAAGTATTCATTGACAGATAGGACATTGTAGCAGATAATTTTGTGTACTACACTTAGGTTGGACCGAAAAT
The DNA here is from genome assembly GCA_030761175.1 of Masticophis lateralis. Classification (NCBI taxonomy): domain Eukaryota; kingdom Metazoa; phylum Chordata; class Lepidosauria; order Squamata; family Colubridae; genus Masticophis; species Masticophis lateralis. The sequence goes on from JAUDYJ010000014.1 coordinate 7,066,170, forward strand.
GGTGAAGTTCTAAGTTGTCTAAGCCCAAAATTTCAGGTCTGGTGGTATAAGGTATTTTGTTGCGAGCGGAGGAGTGGAGAACTCTTCTTGTGAAATATCTCTGGACTCGTTCGATTGTATTAATGTCCGATATGCATTGCGGGTTCCAGACAGATGAGCTGTATTCAAGAATTGGTCTAGCAAAGGTTTTGTATGCTCTAGTTAGTAGCACAACATTACCGGAGAAGAAGCTACGCAAAATTAGGTTAACAATTGAAGCCAATCCCATTTGGGAGAACATCAAGGAAGAAGGAACAGATCAAAAAAAAAAAAGTCCATATTTCTTCCAAGAAGACTACATTGATGGAAGAAGGAAGAATTTCCTAACAGTGAGGACAATTAACCAGTGGAACAGCTTGCCACCAGAAGTTGTGGGTGATCCATCACTGGAGGTTTTTATGAAGAGACTAGGCTGCCACTTGCCTGAAATGGTACAGGGTTTTCTGCCAAGCAGGGGGTTGGACTAGAAGACCTCCAAGGTCCCTTCCAACTCTGTCATTCTATTATTCTGTTATTCTGTTATGGTCCAACTTTCACAGCCATACACTCCAACTGAGAAAAAGTCTCTGCTTTTTAGTAAGCTATCTAGATTTGCCACCGAGATATAATTTCACCCTTTTCTGCCGTTTCCCCCTTCTCAGCAGAGAAGGCAGCTGACACACTGAGCTCGGGGAATTCGCTGCAGCCACCCCAGTCTGATTTCTAATTACCCTGCTGGATGCACAATTACATATTTCCTGGGGGATGCTCATTATACAAGGTTTACACGGCTGCACTGCAATCAGGCGTATTTGTTGCTTGGGGCAGTGGGAGAAGAAACAGAGCGGGCAGGGTAGACCTTCTCACGCCTTCTGGAAGGCAAAGTTTTATTCGGTCTGAAGAGACTGAGATTGCAGTAGCTTCCTGGGCACAAAGACGAGCTGCTTTAAATCAGGTCAGCGGATCTCTCTGGCGGCTTCCATAATGTTCACCTCGAGGAGGGCTGTTGAGACTTGGTGCATTCTAGAACCTAGATCTTTTAACATTTTAAAATGGAATAGTTTTACGGGTAGTAAAACTAGTTTTAGAGTTTTAGAGCAACTGGTGGAACCAAACCTTCTCCAACAACTTCTCAGATGGGAATTGAAGTGGCTGTTGAGACTTCGTGGTCACCAGCACAAGAAGGACCATTCTAGAACCTAGGTCCTAAGTGATGGCAAACCTATGGCACGCATGCTGTTGCCAACTGCTCTTCTGGTTTCTGGCACCAGCTGGTCTTTGCGGGTGCTGGAAAGCCTGAAAAATGACCAAAAAACAAGCCATTTTCCGGGCTGCTTTTAGGCTGTTTTTCAGCCATTTTCAGGCAATTTTGGGGGGCCAAAAAACAGGAACGTTTGTGCATTTTTAAACTCTAACACATGCGCGTGCGCGCACACACACACACACACACACACACCGCATGCTGTTCTATTTACCACATGCCTCTTTTTGGCATGCACTGTGTGTATGCAGCCAGCAAACCGGTAGTAAAGCAGTTCAGATTTCACCACTGACCTAGATCCTTCACATTTAACATGGAACGAGTTTGCGTTTATAGAGCAGCTGGCAGAACCAAACATTTCCCAATGTCTTCTCTGTTGAGAATCAGATCTGGTGTTCTGATCCAGACTTTATAACCGCAGACAGAAGTAGACTCAGTCTAGAACACACCTGGGCCAGAGGTGGGTTCTACTTACCTTTACTACCGGTTCGCATCGTGTCCGCGTGCAGATCGCCAATGCGCAGATCGCCTATGATGACAACTGGGACAGTGGGTGGAGCCTCCCTCGGGTTTTACTACCGGTTCCTGCGAACTGGTCTGAACTGGGGGCAACCCACCACCGACTTGGGCTTTGTTTTTCCTTGAAGGCGTTTCGCTTCTCATCCAAGAAGCTTCTTCAGTTCTGACTTCAGTTCAGAATGACTAATAGAGTTGGAAGGGAAGCTCGGAGGTCTTCGAGTCCAACCCCCTAATCAGGCAGGAAACCCTACTGCCAATTCAGAGAAATGGTTGTCCAATCTTTTCTTGAAAACTTCCAGTGATGGAGCAGCCACAACTTCTGGAGGCAAGTTGATTAATTGTTCTCACTGTCAGGAGGTGGGCGGAGCCTCCTACCGCTGCTACCAGTTTGCACGAACCAGGGTGAACCGGTAGAAACCCACCACTGGTTTTTTTGACACCTTATTTTTCTCTCTTTTTCTCTGCTTTCTAGTGTGAGATAAGTCACAAAGCAGGCAGTGTCTCCCCACCCCACCATCCCCAAAAAATCAAATGAGGTGTCATCCAAAAACCGTTGCGATCTCCTTGGTTTTGCCTCGATAATAGAGGCTGAACAGTAACGATCTCCAGTTGTCAAAGAAATATGACTTTGGTCGGGTGACAGAAGAGGAGAGAAGCCGAGATAACATTGTCAAAGGATCGAAAGAAATAAAAGAGATTATACTTGAGCCCTGGAAAGAAATAACGTTGTAAGATAAGAACGATAAACTCTTTGATTCTACACGGTGTAGCCTTTGTGGAAGTCCATTTCCTAACTTCACCTACTACTACCCCACCCAACTTTGAAGCAAGGCAGGATTAAGAGTTGATCCTGGGCAAACTGCGGCGATAGGAGGACCGGGGTTGTCGAATGACACCCCATTACAAAGCTCTTCTCGGTTTAGGGATGAAAAGGCTTAGTGCCACACCCCTGTGGAGTCTTAATCCACGTGCTGGCTCTTCATCTACTTAGCAGGATGGCTGCAAACATGATAGAACGGGCATTTGGGAATGGAAGAGGAGGCCAGGTCAGGGAGCCCGTTTGGCCTAGTGGTTAAGGCACCAGGCTGGAAATTGGGAGATAGTGAGTTCAAGTCCTGCCTTAGCCGGGAAAGCCAGTTGGGTGTCTTTGGGCCAATCACAAGGAGATGGGGAGTTCTAGTCCTGCCTTAGGCCTGAAAGCCAACTGGGTGACTTTGGGCCAATCACCAGGAGACTGGGAGTTCTAGTCCTGCCTCAGGCATGAAAGCCAGCTGGGTGTCTTTGAGCCAATCACAAGGAGATGGTGAATTTGAGTCCTGCCTTAGGCATGAAAGCCAGCTGGGTGACTTAGGGCCAATCCTTCTTTCTCAGCCCAGTCCACCTCACAGGGTTGTTATTGTGGGGAAAAGAGGAAGAAGAAGGTGTGTGTTGGATATGTTGGCTGCCTTGAGTTATTTGCAAAAGTAATAAAGGTGGGATACAAAAACAATTAAAACAAATAATTAGGGTGAGGTACGTCAGTTGTCTTTTTTCCTGGAGTCTCCAGATACATTGGAAGACTGCTAGCTATCATGTCACCCCTTCACTTCATTAGGTTAAACCTAGTTCCCTCAGTTTGTTCCTCGTATGACTTAGCCTCCAGACCAGAAGTGAAATGTTTCCAGTTTGGACCAGATTGCCTGATCCGGTAGCGATGGTAGGGAGTAGTTTGGAGAACTGGTAGCAAAAATCCCTGCACCCCGCCCCCCATGTCCAGCTGAGCTGCGCGATCATCAGAGGCTGTTTTTTTTAACTTTTAAAAGCATTTTTTCTACAACCTCTTCGGCCGGAAAAAATGCTTCTAAAAGTTTAAAAAACAGCCTCTGAAGATCGCGCAGCTCAGCTGGGATCGCCAGAGGCTTTTAAAAGCATTTTTTTCTACAAGCTCTTAAGGCTGTAGAAAAAAAATGCTTTTAAAAGTAAAGAAAAAAAAAGTTGGCCACGCCCACCCAGTCACATTAACCCCTCCCCCAACCAAGCCACGCCCACAGAACCGGTAGTAACAAATTTTACATTTCACCACTGTTCCAGACCTCTTAGCATCTTTGCTGTTCTTTTCTGTATCATTTCTTTTCCTCATCTCTTCTTCTCCTCCTGATTCTCCTCCTCCTGATTCTCCTCCTTCTCCTCTTCTTCTTCTCTTCTTGCTCTTCCTCGTGACCCTCCTTCTTCTTGTCTTCCTCCTCCTCCTCCTCCTCTTTTCTTCCTCCTTTTCTTCTTCCTCTTTCTCTTCATGATACTCCTTCTTCTCTTCTTCCTCCTCCTTTTCCTCCTCCTGATCCTCCTCCTTCTTCTTGTCTCCCTCCTCCTCTCCCTCCTTCTTCTCTTCTCCCTCCTCCTCCTTTTCCTCCTCCTGATCCTCCTCCTTCTCTTTTCCCTCCTCTTTCTCCTCTTTTTCTTCTTGCTCTGCTTCCTTCTCCTCCTGATCCTCCTCCTTCTTCTCTTCTCCCTTCTCCTTTTCCCTCTCCTCCTCCTCTCCTCATTCCTCTTCTTCCTCCTCCTCTTCATGACCCTCCTCCTCCTCTTCTTTCTCCTTTTCATCCTCCTGATCCTCCTCCTCCTTCTTTTCTCCGTATTTCTTCTTCTCTTCCTCCTCTTCTTTTGCCTCCTCTTCCTCTTCTTGCTCCGCTTCCTCATCCTGACCCTCCTCCTTCTTCTCCCTCCTCCTTCTTCTCTTCTTTCTTCTCCTCTTCGAGATTCCCTCTTCTCCTTCTCCTTTTCCTCCTCCTCCTCCTTCTCTTCCAGTTCCTTTGTACCAGAGAAGGCACACACTTTAGGTCAGAGGTCAAACAAGCACCGGAGGCTAAACTAATTATTGTGATTTGCTCTTCTTTTGTAATTAATCGCGGGAAAGCTTAAGGCTGTGAGCTGCTTTCACAAAAGTAAAGCTGAAGGACCAATTAATTAAAACAGCAGGGTTTAATGAGGCCCCTTTCACTTCCTTCGTGTGTGTGTGTGTGTGTGTGTGTGTGTCTTTTTTTTTTTTTTGGTAGCATTTGTCAAGAAAACAACCCTGCGCTTCCCCACTGCCTTGATAAGATGGCACAAGAAACAGATCTCCACGTTGCTGCGTTTTAACCGCTCGACACAGGGAACAAAAGCTCTGGAGCGCAAAGCAATTTGTAGGGATTAAAAGCCAATGAACGTGGACTGTGTTAAGCAGACGGGTAAGACACACGTGTCCGTATTCAGCTCAATTATCCATCGGAGACGGAAATCCCATTCAAATGAGAAGTGTTGGCAGTCCTGCTCGGTGGAGGTGGCATCCTGCAAAAGATAATCTGGGAATTCAGCGGTAAAAAAAAAAAGCTGAACGGGGAGATTTGCAAGCCGGCAAACTTACATCGGGTGTGTTGGAGAAGAAGAATGACGACGTGGCCTTCCAAAATTGTAGGTGAGCTCAGGTGCAGGTTGTGATGGCATAAAAGAAGGATTAGGGGGTGACTTGACAGCAGTCTTCCAATATTTGAGGGGCTACCGCAAAGAAGAGGGGGGGTCAACCTATTCTCCAAAGCACCTGAAGGAGGAATAGAATAGAATAGAATAGAATAGAATAGAATAGAATAGAATAGAATAGAATAGAATTAATTAGAATTACAATTAGAATTAAATAGAAGGATGGAATAGAATAGAATAGAATAGAATAGAATTGAATTGAATTGAATTGAATTAGAAGGATGGAATGGAATGGAATGGAATGGAACGGAACGGAACGGAACGGAACGGAACGGAACGGAACGGAACGGAACGGAACGGAACGGAACAGAACAGAACAGAACAGAACAGAACAGAACAGAACAGAACAGAACAGAACAGAACAGAATAGAATAGAATAAAATAGAATAGAATAGAATAGAATGAGAGAAGTAGAATAGAGTGGAATGGAATGGAATAGAATAATAGAATTGAATAGAACGGAACGGTACGGAACGGAACGGAACGGAACAGAACAGAACAGAACAGAACAGAACAGAACAGAACAGAATGAGAGAAGTAGAATAGAACAGAATAGAATGAGAGAAATGGAATGGAATGGAATGGAATGGAATGGAATGGAATGGAATGGAATGGAATGGAATGGAATGGAATAGAATAGAATAGAATAGAATAGAATAGAATAGAATAGAATAGAATAGAATAGAATAGAATAGAATAGAATAGAATATGGAATGGAATGGAATGGAATGGAATGGAATGGAATAGAATAGAATAGAATAGAATAGAATAGAATAGAATAGAATAGAATAGAATAGAATAGAATAGAATAGAATAGAATAGAATAGAATAGAATAGAATAGAATCTGGAAGGGACCTTGTAGGACATCTAATTCAACCCTCTACTCAAGCAGGAAACATTATACCATCCCAGCCAAATGGTTGTCCGATCTCTTCTTAAAAACCACCAGTGTTGGAGAACTTAACAACTTCTGGAGGCAAGCTGTTCCACCACCTGATTGTTCTCACTGTCAAGAAAATTTCTCCATATTTTCTGGGTTGAATCTCTCCTTGTTCCCTTTCCATCCATTGGTTCCTTGTCAAGGAACAGATGGAAACTCAACCGGTAGTCCTGATTCCTCACCCTTGACATGCAGCTTCTCTAGACAGTGACAACAAATGATAAGGAATTTACCAGGACAAGGCACAGAGTCTGGTCCTTCAAAATAACCTGACCCAGACCATCAGATTCAGACAATGTCCGAATTCTGCCAGTGCAGTTTCTCCAGCCTTACATTCTTGTTTTTGAAGGATGGTTCCTAGCAGTGGGGGAGGTCAAATTTTTTTTTACTGTCGGTTCTGTGGGCGTGGCTTGGTGAGCGTGGCAGGGGAAGGATACTGCAAAATCCCCATTTCCACCCACTCCTGGGGGAAAGGATACTGCAAAGTCTCCATTCCCTCCCCACTCCAGGGGAAGGATACTGCAAAATCCCCATTCCCACCCCACTCTGAGGCCAGCCAGAGGTGGCATTTGCCAGTTCTACTCAAAATTTCCGCTACCAGTTCTCCAGAACCTGCTGAATTTCACCCGATTCCTTCCCTGCCAATTAAATAGATGATGTTGTGCATTGCTGCTATTGAAAAAGAGCAATCACTACGAGATCATTTGATACACACACATACAAAAAACAAAAAAACCCACACCCTTGATTCTTAAGGGAGTTCCATGGAAACAGACCTGAAGGCAGGACAAGAACCAATGGATGGAAATTAAGCAAGGAGAGAAGCAACCTGGAACTAAGGAGAAACTTCCTAACAGTGAGAACAATTAACCAGTGGAACAGAAGTTGCCTCCAGAAGTTGTGGGTCCTTCATCACTGGAGGTTTTTAAGAAGAGACTGGACAGCCAATTGTCTAAAGGTTATAGAATTTCTTGCTTCAGCAGGGGGCTGGACTAGAAGACCTCCAAGGTCCCTTCCAACTCTGTTATTCTGTTATAACACAGGGACATGTCACCACACACTAATCTTCCTCCTGAAATGGAGTAGGGTCTCCTGCTTTAGCAGGGGGTTGGACTAGATCAAGGGTCAGTAACCTTAAACCCTCAAAGAGCCACAAAGGTCCTAACCGGAAGCCCCCCGTTCAATTCTGGAGCTGACCAGAAGTCCGATTCCCCCACCATAGAGTCTCCTCCTAGTGCAGTATCCTTTTTTCTATACCTGTCCTAACCGGAAGTCCTATCCATTGTGGAGCCGACCAGAAAACCCGTCTCTTGCCATAGAGTCTCCTCCTGGCACAGCTTGCTTCCCTCCCCAACTAACCAGAAGCTCCTCTCAAAATTTTGGTGCCGACCACAGACAGGGAGCCGCAGTAGAAGGATGAAAGAGCCACATGCGGCTCCAGAGCCACGGGTTGCTGACTTTTGGACTAGATGATCTACGAACTGAAGTGAAGTCTTAAATCCATTGGAAGTTTCAATTAACCATCGCTTCATTCTAGAACTCAGATGCCGGTTGCAAATGCGGTCACTAAACGAGGACTGTCTAGACAGTTGTTTCTGTTTCAGAGCCGCTGCACTGTGCCCAAAGCCAGCCGTTCTGTTCTGATCCTGCCGGAAAGTTCTTGAGATCGCTTTCAAAATTTGTCGACCGTGGTGGGTGAAAAAACAAAATCCTTCAGTGCGAATGCAAAGCAGCTGCTTCTGTCTCTCGCGACGACGTGCTTCAAATCTGAAACGGTCCGTATTCAAAAAAAGGGTTCTGCTGCTCGCCCTGAGTTAGGAGTCATTTCAATTAGACCCTGTTGTGCAGGAAATGCAGCAACCACCGAAAACTGTAGAGCAGAAAATGTCACAGTGCGATTTTAAATGACAGGCGAGGGCGGGGGTGGGGGGAAGGAATATTTCTCTTTGGAGGAATGATTCATCTCGAGGCGAAAAGTATTTTGTCAACGCAACTGAGATCGTCCCCACCAAACTGGGAGGTAAGTAATATTTGGGGGCCGAAATTAAACAAATGAGCAAAATAAAATCCCCCAAACATCCTCAGAGAACACATATACACAATTACTGCTGTGAAAGTACAATGTTAGGTAAATTTAAGCCTTTCCTTTCCTTTCCTTTCCTCCCTCCCTTCCTTTCCTTCCTTCCCTTCCTTCCTTCCCTCCCTCTCACCCTTCCTTCACTCCTACCCTTCCTTCCTTTCCTTCCTTCCTTCCCTCCCTCCCTCTCACCCTCCCTTCCTTTCCTTCCATCCTTCCTTCCTTCCTTTTCTTCCCTTCCTTTCCTTCCTTCCCTCCCTCCCTCACCCTTCCTTTCCTTCCTTCCTTCCCTCCCTCCCTCCCTCCCTCTCACCCCTCCTTCCTTTCCTTCCTTCCTTTCCTTCCTTCCTTCCCTCCCTCTCTCTTCTTCCTTCCTTTCCTTCCTTCCCTCCCTCTCACCCTTTCTTCCTTTCCATCCTTCCCCCCTCTCATCTTCCCCCTTATCTACTTTCTTTCCTTCCTTCCTTCCCTCCCTCCCTCCCTCTCACCCCTTCCCTTCCCTTCCCTTTCAAAAAGTCAGAATTACAAGTAAGATCTCCAAATCAAATTTGACTCCTACTTTAGGTTGTTGGGGACTTTTTTTTGGCAATGATTCAGAAGTGATTTCTCACTGCTTTCTTCTGGGGATTTTTTAAAAAAATTATCTGAATCAGCCTGGGGATTTCTTGGTAAATTCCCACCCAAGAGTTAACTCAGTCCAACTTTGCAATTTTGAGCCAAGGGCTCTCTTGCTGAATTTTATTGGGTTTGGAGGTTCTCTTAAACAGATGGTGGAATGGACATACTGTAAGGTGGACAGTTCTTCCTTTATAGCAATATAAATAGCATTTAGACATATACCACTTCACAGTGCTTTCCAGCCCTCTCTAAGCGGGTTACAGAGTCAGCCTCTTGCCCCAAACTATCTGGGTTTTCATTTTACCCACCTCGGAAGGATGGAAGGCTGAGCCAATCTTGAGCTGGTCAGGATCAAACTACTGGCAGTGGGCAGAGTTAGTCTGCAATACTGCATTCTAACCACTGTGCACCAAGAAAGGAAGGGAGGGAGGGAGGGAGGGAGGGAGGAATAACAATAGCAATAGCTATATTGCTTATATACCACTTATATATCACTTCAAAGTGCTTTCCAGCCCTCTTCAAGCGGTTTACAGAGTCAGCCTCTTGCCCCCAACAATCTGGGTCCTCATTTTACCCACCTCAGAAGGACGGAAGGCTGAGTCAACCTTGAGCTGGTCAGGATCGAACTGCCAAACTACTGGCAGCCAGCAGTCAGCAGAAGTAGCCCGCAGTACTGCGTTCTGACCACTGCGCCACCATGGTGCTTGGTGTTCCAGCTCTCCGGCTGAAATCAGGAAATTTACAGACGTTTTAAACAAACACTCCAAGACGATTCATAAATCTACACCTCGCCAAGTCACTGTTCATAAGTGAAGAACTGTATAGGTAAACCTCGGCTTACGACCCCCACAATTGAGCCCAAAATTTTTGTTGCTAAGTGAGTTCAGTGAGTTTTGCTCCATTTCTTGCCGCCGCTGTTAAGTGAATCCCTGCAATCCGTAACCCTGATTGTTATGCAAATGTTGGCTTCCCCGTTGACTCTGTTTGCCGGAAGATTGCAAAAGGGGAAATCACGTGACACCCCTCCCCACAAAACGCTGCAACCATCGTAAATAGGAACCCATTGCCAAGGCTCTGAATTTTGATCACATGACTGCAATGTCATAACTGGGGAGACTGCAATGGTCGTAACTGTGAAAAATGGTCATAAGTCACATTTTTCAATGCCGTTGTAACAGTCACTAAACGAACTGTTGTATGTCAAGGGCTACCTGCAAAAATGTTAGCAAGGGTTTCTCTGCCCGGTTGCTGGGTGGGCGTGGCCTCGTCGACTTCCTGCACCACGAAAGGGCTGGGTTGTTTTTGCCCTCCCCGGGCTCCGGAGGTTTTCTTCAAGCTTCCGGGAGGGTGAAAACGGCCTCCCCAGGCTCCAGAGGCCATCCGGAGGCCGGAAATGGGCCTGTTTTCAGCCTTCCCGAACTTCCGGTAGGCCCGTTTTTCACCCTCCCTGAGTCTCCGTGTGCACCCTGCACTTACCTGCATCCAAAATGGGCCGCATAGAGACTCCTGGGAGGGGAGGGGAGGGGAGGGTTGGCAGGGCCAGCCAGGGGTGGGATTTCAGGGATCTCTGAACTGCACAGAATCTTAGCTAGAGGTTCTCCTGAACCCCTGCAAACCCCCAGCAGCCCACCCAAACCTCCTAAAGGTGATCTCTTTAAAGGAATCACTGGTGGGTTTTTTTCCCCACCAATCCTTTCAGGTCCTCCTGGAATCTGCGAAGAAAACCATGCTTCCCTTGGGACCTTATTCCTCTTTCACCTCTTCCCTTTTCCACCTGCACTTTCCTGCTTTTAACAGACGGGATTGATGTGGAAATCCTGTCCCCACCATCTGTTCCTTACTTGGCCACATGTGGTTATGGGGAGGGGGAGAAGAGGATGTGGGGAAGGGGGGGGGCTGGAATGCAACTGTACTCAGCCAAAACTCAAGAGCTGACCCGTATTTTATGCCCTTAATCACATATGCAAACACTCTTCCCCCTGCTAGAGGTCCCTGGTTTACAGGAGATAAACGCAGCTGTCCAAATTCATCTAGAGCTTTCTAATCCAGATTATCTAAGGCCTGCCTGCCTCCCTTGGGTCAGTCAGGAAGCAACAACCCATGACACAATTTGATTCCTTCCTTGCAGACAGTAGCAAAAATTAGAACAGAACGGAACAGAACAACAGAACAGAACAGAACAGAATGGAATAAGAAAGTGGAATGGAATGGAATGGAATGGAATGGAATGGAATGGAATAGAATAGAATAGAATAGAATAGAATAGAATAGAATAGAATAGAATAGAATAGAATAGAATAGAATAGAATAGAATAGAATAGAATAGTTGGAAGGGACCTTGGAGGTCTTCTAGTCCAACCCCCTGCTTAGGCAAGAAACCCTATACCACTTCAGACAAATGGTTATCCAACATCTTCTTAAAAACTTCCAGTGTTGGAGGATTCACAACTTCTGGAGGCAAGTTGTTCCACTGATTAATTGTTCTGTCCGGAAACTTCTCCTTGGTTCTAAGTTGCTTCTCTCCTTAATGAGTTTCCAACTGTTGCTTCTTGTCCTGCCCACAGGTGTTTTGGAGAATAGCTTGACTGCCTCTTCTTTGTGGCAGCCCCTGAGATATTGGAGGACTGCTATCATGTCTCCCCTAGTCCTTCTTTTCATTAAACTAGACATACCCAGTTCCTGAAGCCGTTCTTTATATGTTTTAGCCTCCAGTCCCCTAATCATCTTTGATTCTCTTCTCTGCTGTCAAGGGAAAAATAAATAAGGCCAGTTGGTCTTTTGAACAAGGTATTTGGGACAATGCCATTGTAACTTTGAACGGTCACTAAACGAGTGGTCTCGATCGTGGACCACAAGAAAGATTAGAATCTGCTTATGTCTTCTCTGTCCCAGGTGTGCACACAGGGAAAGATTTGGCACAATTTAGCAGGTCCGTCGACACTCACTTCTTCCTCTCTTCCCACGCTAAGATAAGTGACAGACTGTTCTTTAATATATGAGGGAACATATTTTCAGAAGGCATCTCGTGGGCAATCCAATTGTCACCACGGAACGAAGCACCAGAAGACAAACCGAGAGGCCTGGCTGTTGTTGTCTGAGAGGGTCTGATTGGTTCTTTTATGAATAGCGGTGTCAGTCATTCTTCAGCTCCAGCAGCTCCTAATATACTCCAGAGGTTAGCTCTTAATCGGTTCTGACATCTGGTAGCCTGCTCCAAGTCCCTGCAGAAATTAGCCAGAGAGAAGCTAAGCTGGAGTGTGTGTGTCTCTCTCTCTTGGTTTTCTTCCACAAATTCCCTCTTCCCATTAGTTGTTAAGGGTTGACATCTCCCTCGGCTCCGGGGTTGAACATGAGTTTTGCCTCCGGGCATTATCTCAAGAAGCTGGAGTAGGGAGACGGCGGCGGAAAAAAGGAAGGCGCAAGGAAGAAAAAAGAGCACAGCCAAAAAGGGACGCGGTGTCTTAGCGGCTAAGATGCTGAGCTTGTCAATCGAAAGGTCAGCAGTTCAGCGGTTCGAATCCCTAGTGCCGCGTAACAGGGTGAGCTCCCAGCTTCTGCCAACCTAGCAGGTTGAAAGCAGGTAAAAAAATGCAAGTAGAAAAATAGGGACCACTTTTGGCAGGAAGGTAACAGTGTTCCGTGCGCCTTTGGCATGCCGGTCACATGATCATGGAGATGTCTTTGGACAGCGCTGGCTCTTCGGCTTTGAAATGGAGATGAGAACCACTTCTAGAATCAGGAACGACTAGCACATATATGCAAGGGGAACCTTTACCTTTACACAGCAAAGTTTTACAGATAGCCCTCAACTTTAGCAATTAGCTCAGAATTTTTGTGGCTAAACGAGACATTTCTTAAGTGAGTTTTGCCCCATCTCAGGACCTTTCTTGACACAGTTGAGTTTTTAAAAGTAAAAAAAAAAACCCTCTGATGATCACGTGGCTCAGTTGGGATTGTCGGAGTCTTTTTCAAAGCATTTTTTCTACAACCTCCTAAAGGTTGTAGAAAAAATGTTTTTAAAAGAAAAAAAAAGCCTCTGACGATCAGGCAACTCGGAGGGGATCGTCAGAGGCTTTTAAAAGCATTTTTTTTACAACCTCGTCCACCAAAGAGGTGGGTTCTACTTACGTTTACTACCAGTTCGTAATGGGACCACACATGCGTGCACACTTCTGCACATGTGTAGAGCAGTGGTGGGTTTCAAAATTTTTTACTACCGGTTCTGTGGGTGTGGCTTGATGGGCGTGGCATGGCATGGCATGGTGGGTGTGGCTTGGTGAGCGTGACAGGGGGAGGATACTGTAAAATCACCATTTCCACCCCACTCCAGGAGAAGGATACTGCAAAATCTCCATTTCCTCCTGATCAGCTGGGACTCGGGATGCAGAGAATAGATGGGGGCGGGGCCAGTCAGAAGTTTTACTACCAGTTCTCTGAACTACCCAAAATTTCCGCTACCAGTTCTCCAGAACTAATCAGAACCTGTTGAAACCCACCTCTGGCACAGAAGCTTCTTCCTGATGACATCCAGATCGGTAGGCGGAGTCTCCCGCTGGTTTTACTATCGGTTCTTGCAAACCGGTCCGAACTGGGGGCAACTCACCACTGCTTCTTAACTCAAAACACCGATAACGTAATGTCACGTACCAAAGCCCATCATAACTAATCACCACAAGTCCTTCTTGTGCAAGAGAAAGAGTGAATGTGTGTGGTGGTATTGGTTGCTGTTGTTGGTTGCAGAAAGAAAGAAAGAAAGAAAGAAAGAGAGAGAGAGAGAGAGAGAGAGAGAGAGAGAGAGAGAGAGAGAGAGAGAGAGAGAGAGAGAGAGAGAGAGAAAGAAAGAAAGAAAGAAAGAAAGAAAGAAAGAAAGAAAGAAAGAAAGAAAGACTTGAACATTTGGAAATTATTACAGTCCACTTGCTCTGTAATTATAAAAAGCTGAAATTACTTTCAAGCTTTGGGTAAGGGAGAGAAACCATGCAATTACTTCACCGAGCCATTTGCAACCTAATTATCTATGGGTGTCATATGCTCATATCTGAACATAAATGGGAGCCGTTTAAGGGTGAGACATGACCAAATATATACCTCGGGGCTTTTGCCATTATTGGGCTGGCCTTTCCCTCTCCACCGATTGCTAATAAACTAAACGGACAATAACCAGATGTTACATGCTGGTTTAATGATCAAGCTTATACCACGGGGAGGCTGCTTGTGACATCACCGCGAAGAGAATGAAAATGAGTTATGGATCAGCTGCCAGACTCGCCACCTCAAGTTTACCACTCACATTAAATTAAAACTATCAGACGAAAATAAATAATCACTGCTAGCCAAGGAACGTCTGGGTTCTTGCATGTCCTAAGAAAGGCACATCAATGAAATGCACATCAATGAAACATTGCATCCTGTTGTGGTCCGCCAGCAGCCTGCAGAGCTGGCAGTGGAGTCGGACAGTGAGGAGGCTGAGGAAGAACATGGGCCAGTCCTGGAGGCTGGGGAAGGCCCAGATGAGGGCTCTGCATTGGAGGCAGGGATGGGGCCAGAGCCATCTGGGAGTGATGTGCGGACTCCGGAGCCTCCAGAGGCTGACAGCAGAGTGGCAGAGGAACAGGAGGAGCCTGTTCCTCGTGCACGCATGAGAAGAGCTGCTAGAAGGCAAAAACAGCTAAAGCAAAAAGGACGACTCGGGAGTAGGGCCAAGAGATGATTGGCCCCGCCCGTAAGGCTTAAAAGACCAGCAACGGCTTTTGGGCTCTTTGTCAGAAAACAACGTTGATAGATTTGTTTCTTGTCTGGCTGAATTTATTTCCTGTCGGTGTCTTCTGCTTCTGGACTTTTGCCAAGAAAAGCCTTTGGCAGGTTGCCTAATTAGACCAAGGTTGGTGATAAGGCTGAAGGATTGTGTTATGAAGAATTTGTTTTGAATTACTTTGGACTACGCTGAGAATGAGTTAATTCTCAGTTGTTCTAATAAAGTCTGTTTGTTTCGAACTGTTTGCATCTGATAATACCTACTTGGGCCTCCAAAGGTTGACATTATGGATCTTGAAGACCAGGAAGAGGTCATCCTTGACTTACGACCACAATGGAGCTCAACGTTTCCGTTGTTAAGCAAGACAGTTGTTACCTGAGTGGTGCCTCATTTTACATCCTTTTTTGGCACAGTTATTAAGCGAATGTTAAGTGAATCATGCAGCTGGTTGCAGGATTCCAGGTACGGTCTAACATCCAATGATTTGTTGGAACTTAATCTGTGGTCTACTTCATCTGACTGCTAGCTGCAGTTCGGCGGTTCAAATCTCACCAGGCTCAACACTGACTCAGCCTTCCATCCTTCCGAGGTGAGTAAAATGAGGACCCAGATTGTTGGGGGCCAGAGGCTGACTCTGTAAACCGCTTAGAAGGGGCTAGAAGGCACGGTGAATTGGTATATAAGTCTAAATGCTATTGCTACTCAGGGATGGGCTTCAAAAATTTTAGCAAGGGGTTCTCTGCCCAGATGCTGGGTAGGCGTGGCCATGGTGGGCGTGGCCTGGTTGGCCTCCTGCACCACGGCAGGAGAGGGGGCGTTTTTACCCTCCCTGGTTTCCAGAGTCTTTCCTCGAGCCTCCGAGTGAGCAAAAATGGTCTCCCCAGGCTTCCTTCCTTCCCAAACTTCCAGTAAGTCCATTTTCTGCCCTCCACGAGCCTCCGCGTGCCCTGCACTTACCTGCATCCAAAACAGGCCACGTGGGGACACCTGGGAGGGGAGGGGCAGGGTGGGCGGGGCCAGCCAGGAGTGGGATTCAGGGGTTCTCTGAACTGCACAGAATCTTAGCTAGAGGTTCTCACGAACCCCTGCGAACCCCCAGCACTCCTACCCCTGTTGCTAGTACTGAATCTTCACAACTGACACGGAGCTTCTCTAGATGGTAAGAAATTATGGGAGCAAAGTACAAGATTTGGTCCTTCTGGTAACGTGGCCCAAAACTGCTCAATTTAATCAAATTCAGGTCTCATTCTGACTCTGCCAATGCAGTTTCTCCAGCCTTGCGTCCATCGTTTTTATTTATTTTATTTTTTTGAAGGGTGTTTTCTAGTCTGTCCATCAAACAGCTGATGTTGGGCATCGCTGCTATTGAAAAAGAAGAGCAAATCATTACAAGATCAGTTTACACCTCGGATCCTTAAGGGAGTTCCATGGAAACAGATGTGGATCTTCTCGTGGGTTTTTTTCTTTTTTTTCCCTTTCTCCATTTAAATTTTTTGGGTTCCCCAAGAGACCGACTTTGAAAATGGGTGTGCTATATTTCCTTGACAATACATGCCACTTGAGAAAGAATAAAATTTAGTAATTGCTCCCTCGGTGACACTCTTCTTTTAAAACTTAATTAAAAACCCTTCCATCACCCCTTCCTCCCATCTCTTCTCTCCTCTTTTCTCCATCAGGAGAACAAGCCTTTCCCTTCCCGGGGAGAAGATTAAATAAATACACTTTTATGCGATCCAGAACAAATTAAAAATTAAACAAAGGCATTTAGTTGTGTTGTTGTTGGTTTTTTTCTTTTTCTTTTTCCTTTTGAAATATACCTTTCGTGCAGCTGCAACCATTGTTGCATTGCAACTTCCCCACTACACACATCATCGAAATTGAAAAGCAGACGGATATCCCAAAAGTGCCAAGAGGCACATTTGGAGGGCAAGCGAGTTAAAAATAACTTCAAATCAGCCTTAGATCCCAGCACTAATGTTACAAAAGGGATGGAACGGAAGGAGACATCGCTCTGTCTGTTTCATGATCCCTTCACACGTGCAAAGTTTTATGTAGGACTTAGGTGTCTGGGAAGAAGGGGGAGAAGGAAACCAAACACAGTTAGTCCCAGTCGTTTTACTTGCTGGTGCAACTTTGAACCAGGAGAAATTGCAATGATCGAGCAAATAATTTTGATCTCACCTCGACGTGTGAATTGGAGGGGTGGACTTGAAAACTCCTTTCACAACCCTGTGAAGCACCAAGCACAATATAATAAAATCTGTGTGCAGATTTTTTTTTTAAATTATCCTTGGAAGATAGCTGAACAAATCTAATTGCAAAAATGAGATGTTTTACTCCTTCCTTCCTTCCTTCTCTCCCTCTCCTCCTCCACCCATCTTTCTCCTCCTTCCTTCCCTCCCATCTCTTCCTCCTTCCTCCCATCTTCCTTCTCCCTCCCTCCCATCTCTTACTCCTTCCTTCCTTCTTTTCTTCCTCCCTCCTCCCTCCCATCTTTCTCCTTCCTTCCTTTCTTCTCCCTCCCATCTTTCTCCTCCCTCCCTCCCTCCCCATCTCTTTCTCCTCCCTCCCTCCCATTCCTTCCTCTCTCCCTCCCATCTCTTACTCCTTCCTTCCTTCTTTCCTTTCTTCCTTCCTCCCTCCTCCCTCCTCCTCTCCCATCTCTTACTCCTCCCTCCCTCCCTCCCTCCCATCTCTTCCTCCTTCCTTCCTTCCTTCCTTCCCTCTCTCCCTCCCATCTTTCTCCTCCCTCCCTCCCTCCTCCCATCTTTCTCCATCCTTCCTTCCTTCCTTCCTTCCCCATATCTACAGCTCACCCAGCTCTGTACTTATTATGGATTTATACTAATCCATCTATTGAATTATTTATACAGGAAATCCTCGAAACATCTGTCTGGCTGTTATCTGATGAACCAGGTCTTTCATAACTGACACCCCTGTCAGTTTAATCAGCAGGAAGAGGTTATTATCTTGGTTTTCCAAGATGAGGCAGGCCATGGGGCGGGGGGGAGAGAGAAAGCTTATTATACATTTGAGCACTTCCTCCAGGAGGAGGAAAATAAACGTAGCTAGTGAAAATATTGCAAGAGCCACAAAAGGCAAACATATTCTTCAGAATAGTCCTGTGTGTCACAAAAAAACAATGGCCTTTTTTAAAAAAGGATCACAACAAAGGAATGGATTTTCAAAATCTTTCCCACGGCTGGCCCAGAGGTGGGTTTCAGCAGGTTCTGACCAGTTCTGGAGAACCGGTAGTGGAATTTTTGAGTAGTTCGGAGAACCGGTAGTAAAAATTCTGACTAGCCCCGCCCCCAACTATTCTCTGCCTCCCAAGTCCCAGCTGATGGGGAGGAAATGGGAATTTTGCAGTATCCTTCCCCTGGTGTGGGGTGGGAATGGAGATTTTACAGTATCCTTCCCCTGCCATGCCCACCAAGTCACGCCCACCAAGCAACACCACGCCCACCAAGCCACGCCCACAGAACCGGTAGTAAAAAAATTTGAAACCCACCACTGGGCTGGCCCCATAGCGGAAAACACACTGGAAAACAAGTAGAACCGCCAAAATGACAATCCATAAAATGTCATTTCCTAAATGATTGGGAAGGTCTGTCAGCAAACTGGATACAAATGGAATTCTGCCTAAATTGGGGGAGGGGGAGTCGGGGGGGGGAAATCAGCACAGACTATAGGAAGCAAGCCATTTTGACAATTGTGCTAATTGCTTTAAATGTTCTCCTTCTGAAACCGAAGTCACGGCATCTGCAGATTCAGCAGAGAAAGCTTCAGTCTAATCCGGGTAAATCAGACAGAAAACATGACCAGATAGGCTTAATTTACCTTATTGTAAGGCTATCCTTGCAAGTCTGAAAGTGCAAATCTCCCACGTCACTTTTTACAGCCTGAAAAGTTAGGGAGGGTCCTTCCTGAGTTTCTTTCTCTGCCTGTTAGGCAGCTGTGGGCTCCTCACGCCCTTATCTCTTTCTTCCTTAAGTAGCATCAGTAGTGGTATTCAGTCGGTTATATCTTGTTTGGACGAAACGATAACAGCGGCTGCGGAAGGCTCCACTCAACTGCCCAGATGTCATCACATCCCGTTTTTGATGCTCTGAGCATGCGTGCAAGACTCTGTGCATGTGTGTGTGCTCTCATATTTGCGAACCAGTAGCAAAGATAAGTGAATACTGCCCCGGAGTAGCGTCTCTCTCTCCCTAAGGTCATCCCCACATTCTATGACAGGGAACAACAGAGTTGAAGGGTCCTTGGAGGTCATAGATCATAGATTAACAGAGTTGGAAAGGACCTTATAGGTCATCTAGTCCAACCCCTTGCCCAAGCAGGAGACCCTACACCATTTCTGACAAATGACAGTCCAATCTCTCCTTGAAAGCCTTCAGTGATGAAGCTCCCACAACTACTGAAGGCAACTTCTGTTCCATTGGTTGATTGTTCTCACTGTCAGAAAATTCCTCCTCATTTCTAGGTTGAATGTCTCCTTGGTCAGTTTCCATCCATTATTCTTTGTCTGGCCTTCAGGTGCTTTGGAAAATAGCTTGACCCCCTTCCTCCTCTCTGTGGCAGCCCCTCAAATATTGGAAGAAGGCTATCATGTCTCCCCTGGTCCTTCTCTTCACTAGACCAGCCATACCCAGTTTCTGCAACCGTTCTTCATATGTTTTAGCCTCCAGTCCCCTAATCATCCTGGTTGTCTCCTCTGCACTTTTTCTAGAGTCTCAACATCTTTTTTATAGTGTGGTAACCAAAACTGGATGCAGTATTCTAGGTGTGGTCTTACTAAGGCTTTATAGAGTGGTATTAGTACCTCACTTGATCTTGATTGTATCCCTCTCTTAATGTAATTTAGGATTGTTTTGGCTTTTTCGGCTGCTGCTGCATACTGTTAGCTCATATTTAGCTGGTTGTCCACTAAGACTCTAAGATCCTTCTCACAGTTCCTGCTATTAAGCCTGGTTTCCCCCAGTTTCTATTTGTGCTTTTGGTTTTTCTTACCTAAGTGTAAGACTTGACTTTTCTCTACATTGAATTTCATTTTGTTAGAAAAGGCCCAGTGTTCAAGTCTGTCAAGATCCATCCAGCCTGTCTTCTAGGGTGTTAGCTATTGCTGCCAGCTTAGTATCATCTGCAAATTTGGTGAGTTCCCCTTCTATTCCCTCATCTAAGTCATTTATGAAGATGTTGAAGAGTCCTGGGCCTAAGACGGAACCTTGTGGCACCCCACTGCTTACTTCTCTCCATGTAGACTTAGACCCATTAAGGACTACTCATTAAGTATGGTTTGTCAGCCAGTTGCAAATCCATCTGGTGATGAAGCTATCTATCCCATTTTTTTCTATCTTATGAAGAAGTAGGTTGTGGTCTACTTTGTCGAATGCCTTGCTGAAGTCTAAGTATATTATGTCCAGAGTATTTCACTGGTCTACTAATTTAGTCACTATGTTGAGGAATGAGATAATATTGGTTTGGCATGATCTGTTTTAAACAAACCGACTGCTATTATTACTTTACTCGTTTCTAGCGGTTGGCAGATCTGGTTTTTTTATTATCTTTTCCATTCTTCTAGTCCAACCCCCTACTCCAGCAGGAGATCCTATAATTTATCTACACTCTGTGGCCATTTTTATTCTAGCAAGGTTTCGGTATCTTGATCCCTCAAATCAAGTGATGGGAGTGAACAATTGCGCTTTTCAAGATGCAGCAGGAATGAGAATTAACCAGGCCATCTGGATAGCAATTATTCTGAGTAACAAGGACTGAGCGGACTTTTCAAATTTCACAATATACAGACAGGTTTTAACCATAGTTTCAGTGGGGAAAATGTGACCGTCCTAGACCAGGCCAAGTCCAAAAATGCTGGGGAATTTCTAGAAGCCTGGCACTCTTGACAAATCAGCCATCAATAGATATGAACAACATCTATAGACTATGCATAAGAGACAATCATCCAGCCCACAAGAGAAGTCAAAGATTTCAACACTTCTCCATTAGTAGTCAGCACCCAGATCAGCAAAGATGAACTCCAAGATCAACAATCAAGTAAGCCAGGGGTCCTCAAACTATGGTCCGCGGGCTGCATACGGCCCATCGAAATCATTAATCTGGCCCGCGCAGGACCACACGGCTGTCCCATCCACATTGCCCCATCCACCCACGGACCCCCACTCTTTGGCCTTTGCGAACCCCGCAGGCTGGAACTGGATGGTAGGTAGGGCCAACATTTTTGGCCTGCAGAATGCTTCAGGACACGGGGGAGGTGATAAAAGGGCTGTGCGGAAAGTCAGTCAAAAGCGCAATATGCAAACAAAAGCAAATAAAAGACCCCTGGGAGCAAAACAAATTAAAGTTTAATTTGTGTGCATCATTTAAAGGACTGCTAAATTGGCCATGCCCACCTAGTCACATGGCCTAGTCACGCCCACCCAGTCACATGACCACCTAGTCACGCCCCCCCCCCCTCCAGCCAGGCCACCAGGCTCCCTCAGTCTGAGGGACCGTGAATTGGCGCCCTGCTTAAAAAGTTTGAGGACCCCTGAAGCAGGGGTGAAATGCTCCCGGTTTGGTAATGATGACGGCAGGTGGTTCGGAGAACCGGTAGAAAAAATCCCTGTGACCCCCCCCCCCCCACATGCCCAGCTGAGCCGCTTGATCATCCAAGGCTTTTTTTTTTTTACTTTTAAAAGCATTTTTTCTACCACCTCTTCCAATGAAAAAATGCTTTTAAAAGTTAAAAAAAAAAGCCTCTGATGATTGCACAGCTCAGCTGGGATCATCAGAGGCTTTTCAAAGCATTTTTTTCTGCAACCTCTTGGCTGAAGAGGTGGTTAAAAAAAATGCTTTGAAAAGTCTCTGACGATCCCAGCTGAGTTGCCTGATCGGCAGAGAGGCTTTTCAAAGCATTAGAAAAAATGCTTTGAAAAGTTTTTTTAAAAAAAATTGGCCATGCCCACCCAGTCACATTACACACACACACCCCACCAAGACACATCCACAGAACCGGTAGTAACAGATTTTACATTTCACCCCTTCCCTGAAGTAAGCAATACCCCAATGAGGAAACAGCCAAGACCCATCAGTAAACACCCCAGCCAAAGAATCTCTAAGACCCCCACCCACTCACACGGACAGGTAAGACACCAGAATATAAACTGACAACAAACATCACTCCTTACTAACACTGATGATGTTACCTAGTTGGGTTATGAAATGTCTCCAAGAAAACCACCAAGCTCAGAGAGCACCAAGGTTGGTTCTAGGTTGCTTCTCTCCTGGATGAGTTTCCACCCATTGCTTCTTGTCCTGCCCTCAGGGGCTTTGGAGAAGAGCTTGAGTCCCTCTTCTTTGTGGTAGCTCCTGAGATATTGGAAGACTGCTATCATGTCACCCCTAGTCCTTTTAACTAGACTAGACATACCCAATTCCTGCCACCATTCTTTGTACGTTTTGGCCTCCAATCCCCTAATCCTCTTGGTTGCTCTTCTCTGCACTCTCTCTAGAGCCTCAGCCATCGTTTCAGTTCAACTGTAGGGTCCTTTAATGCCAAGCGGAGAGAGCACCAAGGACTCTCGCAACGTGCGTCTGTGTGCGTTTCGGTGCCTGTGTATCTTTTCATCTGAATTGGTTTTGCATTGTAGTGACAGCTCTCTTTTCAATTTGCCTGGAAAGCATCCATGAAAAGCTGATGGATGTATTTTTAGTCTGCCTTTAATCTTTTCCGAGTTACCGTGGCAGATTGCAACCTATCTCAGTTTCCCCAAACCTGTCTGGGAGTTATGCTAGTAAAAACCACACACACACATACACACACACACACACACACACACACACACACACACACACAAACACACAAGTCAATGAGTCTGAATTGATTGCTGCTCTGGAGTCATATGGAAATGTTTCTTAACAGCCAAGCCATTCGAGGTATAGGTTATTGGATCATATGCATTTCATTCCGGATGTCACAGGTAAGGCAGGCAGCCATCCGTCACTGTGTAAAACATTCCAAATTAACAATAAGGACATGTCGAGGTTTGACTTCGGCTAGGCAGGCAGGTGCCTATAGCAGAGAATAGGATGGGATGGGATGGGATGGAATGGAATGGGGATGGGGATGGGGATGGGGATGGGGATGGGGATGGGGATAGGGGTAGGGGTAGGGATGGGGATGGGGATGGGGATAAGGATAGGGATAGGGGTAGGGATAGGGATAGGGCAGTGATGGCTAACCTTTTTGCCATCGCATGCCAAAAGCGGGGGGAGCATGGTGGGGTCACACGCACGCATGCCCATATCCATAATTCTATGCACCCTGTCCCGCCATGCTCCCCCCACTTTTGGCACGCGATGGCCCGGTGGGCCCGTTAGGCCTGTTTTTCTCGACTTCCAGTGGGCCCAGAAGGGCCGAAAATCAGATGGCCAGTTTGCGCATGCATGCTGGAGCTAAGCTAGGGCAATGCTCACGTGCCCACAGATATGGCTCCGCATGCCACTTGTGGCACATGTGCCATAGGTTCGCCATCACGGGTACAAGGTTTTCTGCTCGAGCTTGGACTAGAAGACCTCCTTTTCAACTTTGTTATTCTATTAAGTACAGGTAGTCCTGGATTTACAACCACAATTAAGCAAACCTGGCTTCCCCGTTTAATTTTGCATTTTAATCATTCTGGCTCTTGTCTTCACGCAGCTTTTGTCTTGACCCATCTCTCTACACCAAACCTCAGCCTGGATCTTAACAATGCTCCATAGTCCTCAGATCCTGCAGCTCAAACCTCAGCTCAGTGCAGTTTCCAAAATGCACGGTTTGATAAGCATGTTGAAAATATATATATCAAGTATAAATAGGAGTGTCTATGGAGATTCTCTGCTGGAGAAGACTCCTGCGAGTCCCTTGGATGGCAAGGCGATCCAACCAGTCAGTCCTAGAGGAGATCAACCCTGACTGCTCTTCAGAAGGCCAGATCCCGAAGAGGAAACTCAAATATTTTGGCCACCTAACGAGAAAGAAGGACTCCCTGGAGAAGAGCCGAATGCTGGGAACAATGGAGGGCAAAAGAAGAAGGGGACGGCAGAGAAGGAGGTGGCTGGATGAAGTCACTGAAGCAGTCGGTGTGAGATTAAATGGACTCCAGAGGATGGGAGAGGACAGGAAGGCCTGGAGGAACATTGTCCATGGGATCATAATGGGTCAAACATGACTTCGCAACTAACAACAACAAAAACATTAGATAGATAGATAGATAGATAGATAGATAGATAGATAGATAGATAGATAGATAGATAGATAGACAGACAGACAGACAGACAGACAGACAGACAGACAGACAGACAGACAGACAGACAGACAGACTTCGCAACTAACAACAACAAAATGGAGATTCTCAGTCCTTCAGGTCATGATTGTCCCAAATGTACTTTTTCAAGAGGCAACTGGACTTTCTGGTTTTTCATTGAAGACCTTTCACTTCTCATCCAAGAAGCTTTTTCAGAACTTCAGAACTGAAGAAACTTCTTGGATGAAAACTCTGTAGAGATTCTCAATCCTCCAGGTCATGGTTGTCCCAAAGGTGCTTTTTCTCAAGAGGCAACTGGATTTTCTTGGGTTTTTTCTTTGAAGACGTTTCACTTCTCATCCAAGAAGCTTCTTCAGCTCTGACTGGATGGTGGGGGAATGGAAGGATTGATACTCCTTGCAGACAGCTGGTCATTGGCTTTCTTTAGCCAGAAGCTTCTTGGATGAGAAGCAAAACGACTTCCAAGAAAAAAGAAACAGAAAGTCCAGTTGCCTCTTGAAAAAACACCTTTGGGGATAGGGAAACAGGAATGAAAATGGGATGAGGGCAGTAGGTCAGGCAGATTTTCCCACAGCTTCGCTCGCTGAGGATGCTGCATTGCGGCCTCAGCTTCTACCAAATTAAGTGGAGTACCGATACCAAGAAAGAAGCAATAAGACGCCGTGACTCCAGCCGGCATTGATTGCGATCTACAAAAGAGACACGCCTTTGCAGGAACTGAAGTATTTGCCCGTCCTTATCATATCAGAGGCCAGAAGTAAACCATCCAAGGATGTAGGGGGTGGGGGTGGGGGAGAAACGCCTTGAGTAGATCATCAGGATGTGCTACAAATCTCGTCCTCTTTCTCATGTTTCTTCCAGAGAAAAGCTTTCTCTTTCTAATGCATCACCGGAGGCAAGAATGAATCATCACGCTGGGATAATAACTTCCTACAAGAGTTGAGTCAATGGTGGGGTTTTTTTATCACGCCAGGGCAAAATGTTTTTTCCCACCACACACACACATAGGCACACACAAAGAGAGTCACAGAAGGCAGTGACATTATTCACCTGTGGGTTTTTTTTTTTCTTTTCTTCCCCCACATCTGATTCAGGATGGCTAAGTTCACTTGAAAAGAGCCTTGGTGGAGCAGCGGAGTAAAGCACTGTTAAACAGTACTTAGCTGCCAGCTGCCTGCAGTTACTGCAAGTTCGAATCTCACCAGGCTCAAGGTCGACTCAGCCTTCCATCCTTTCTAAGGTAGGTAAATTGAGGACCCAGTTTGTGGGGGCAATAAGCTGACTTTGTATAAATATACAAAAGTATGAAGGCTATTGCTTAACGCACTGTAAGCCGCCCTGAGTCTCCGGAGAAGGGTGGCATATAAATTGAACCAATAAACAAATAAATAAGAGCCTGGATAGCTCAACAGGCTAAAAAAAAAAAGCAGACTAAAGCCTATTATTAACATCCAACTGTCTGCAATTACACCAGTTCAAATCTCCCCAGGCTCAAGGTTGACTCAGCCTTCCATCCTTTCTAAGGTAGGTCAATTGAGGACCCAGTTTGTGGGGGCAATAAACTGACTTTGTATAAAATATACAAAAGTATGAAGGCTATTGCTTAACGCATTGTAAGCCGCCTTGAGTCTCCGGAGAAGGGCGGCATAGAAATCAAATTTTTTTTAAAAAAAGTTCAAATCTCACCAGCTGACTTTGTATAAAAAAGAACACCGCTCGGGGGAGGGGGGGGGCGAAAGCCCTACTAAGCAGGTATATACAAAAGTATGAAGGCTATTGCTTAATGCATTGTAAGCCGCCCTGAGTCTCCAGAGAAAGACGGCATATAAATCGAACCAATAAATAAATAAATAAATAAATAAATAAATAAATAAATAAATAAATAAATAAATAAATAAATAAATAAATACATAAATAAATACATAAATAAATAAATAAAATATTTGTAGCTCAGGGGGTCCTTGATGCTCTCCAAGTTTGGTTGGGGGTTTTTTTGCAGATGTTTCATGACCCAGCTCGGTAACATCAGCAGTGCTAGAAGAGAGTGGGGTTTGCAAGGAGGAGGAAGAGGAGGAAGGAGGACTGTAGGGTCCTTGGTGCTCTCTAAGCTTGGTGATTTCTTGTAGACATTTTATTACCCAACTTAGTAGCATCAACAGTGCTAGAAGAGAGTGGGGTTTGCAAGGAGGAGGAAGAGGAGGAAGGAGGACTGTAGGGTCCTTGGTGCTCTCTAAGCTTGGTGATTTCTTGTAGACATTTTATTACCCAACTTAGTAGCATCAACAGTGCTAGAAGAGAGTGGGGTTTGCAAGGAGGAGGAAGAGGAGGAAGGAGGACTGTAGGGTCCTTGGTGCTCTCTAAGCTTGGTGATTTCTTGTAGACATTTTATTACCCAACTTAGTAGCATCAACAGTGCTAGAAGAGAGTGGGGTTTGCAAGGAGGAGGAAGAGGAGGAAGGAGGACTGTAGGGTCCTTGGTGCTCTCTAAGCTTGGTGATTTCTTGTAGACATTTTATTACCCAACTTAGTAGCATCAACAGTGCTAGAAGAGAGTGGGGTTTGCAAGGAGGAGGAAGAGGAGGAAGGAGGACTGTAGGGTCCTTGGTGCTCTCTAAGCTTGGTGATTTCTTGTAGGCATTTTATTACCCAACTTAGTAGCATCAACAGTGCTAGAAGAGAGTGGGGTTTGCAAGGAGGAGGAAGAGGAGGAAGGAGGACTGTAGGGTCCTTGGTGCTCTCTAAGCTTGGTGATTTCTTGTAGGCATTTTATTACCCAACTTAGTAGCATCAACAGTGCTAGAAGAGAGTGGGGTTTGCAAGGAGGAGGAAGAGGAGGAAGGAGGACTGTAGGGTCCTTGGTGCTCTCTAAGCTTGGTGATTTTTTGTAGACGTTTTATTACCCAACTTAGTAGCATCAACAGTGCTAGAAGAGAGTGGGGTTTGCAAGGAGGAGGAAGAGGAGGAAGGAGGACTGTAGGGTCCTTGGTGCTCTCTAAGCTTGGTGATTTTTTGTAGACGTTTTATTACCCAACTTAGTAGCATCAACAGTGCTAGAAGAGAGTGGGGTTTGCAAGGAGGAGGAAGAGGAGGAAGGAGGACTGTAGGGTCCTTGGTGCTCTCTAAGCTTGGTGATTTCTTGTAGGCATTTTATTACCCAACTTAGTAGCATCAACAGTGCTAGAAGAGAGTGGGGTTTGCAAGGAGGAGGAAGAGGAGGAAGGAGGACTGTAGGGTCCTTGGTGCTCTCTAAGCTTGGTGATTTTTTGTAGACGTTTTATTACCCAACTTAGTAGCATCAACAGTGCTAGAAGAGAGTGGGGTTTGCAAGGAGGAGGAAGAGGAGGAAGGAGGACTGTAGGGTCCTTGGTGCTCTCTAAGCTTGGTGATTTTTTGTAGACGTTTTATTACCCAACTCAGTAACATCATCAGTTTTACAAGGGAGAGGGGTTTGTGCTCTGATTAGATCATCAGTGTTGGTGGGTGTGTCCTCCTTGGTTAGGCTATTGTTTACTGTCTATTTGTCTGAGTTGGTAGTTTCTCGATTGGGGTATTGTTTGCTTCTGGATCAGGGGTGCGTTCTACTTACCTTTACTACCGGTTTGCAATGGGATTGCGCGTGCTTGCTCGCTTCGCTTCTGCACATGCGTAGCTCACCGATGACAACATCAGGGGGTGGTGGGCGGGGCCTGCCGCCGGTTTTACTACCAGTTCTTATGAACCGGTACGAACCGGGGGCAACTCACCACTGTTCTGGATTGTTAGTTTAACATTAACTCTGGTGTTAATCTCCGCTTATTCTAGGAAGCGTTTTAGTCTGTTTCCTTTATAGCCTTTTTGATTGTCTCTTTTGAAAGGTGTGTAGACGTTGCTTAGGAATAAAGCTTTAATCCTTTTATTCCCCTCATAGTTTCACTGCCACGTTCAGTGATCTCAAAATTCCATTGTGATCCTCCTCACCAGACTGAATTAACACATTTCCAAACCGCACCTCAATTCCTAAAATTCCTCCGGAAAGATGGCCAACTTCCCATCTTTCTGAATTAACAGCTTTTAGGCAACCAGATTTTGGGATGTTTGAAACCGGAACACCAGAGCATAAAATCCTAGACACCCAACTATAAACCAAGCTTAATTACTTTGTTGCCTTGTATTTCCAAAGCATATCTATCCAGCTAGGTTAATAAAGAGATCCTCCTGTTTTCCCAATTAATATTATTGATTAAATCTATGTAATGAGAAGGGATAGGATTTCAATTTGAGGCATGTTTAACCTGGCTGCTTGGAATAATTCAGTGTGGCTGAAAAAACATCACCCAGAGTTAATTATGCTATGGCTCGTTAAGAAATGTTGACTTCAAAAAGCTTCCAGGGAATATGGGACTTTGCATGAAGGTTTTTTTCAAAGGCAATCCTGATTTCTCTCCCACCCCCCGTCCCCCCATCTGGCTGTGTGTAGAGAAAGAGAGATAGACAGACAGACAGACAGACAGAGACAGGGAGATAGAGACACAGGGAGACAGAGAGAGAGACAGAGACACAGAGAGAGAGACACACACACAGAGAGAGACAGACAGAGAGACAGAGACAGAAAGAGAAAAAAAGAAAGAGAAAGAGAGACAGAGAGAGACAGAGAGAAACAGAAACAGACAGACAGAGAAATACAGGTGCATGCAGTATGTATTTGTGTATGTATACACACACACACTGCACGCAGCTGTATTTCCTTGTTTCTAATCTGCAGGCAAACTTAATCTCCAGATTAGCTAATGCAAAGATTACTATATTTTTTTTCCTTGCAAATAAAGACACATAGATTTTTGCCATCCATAGAGTAGGGTTTCTTAACTTTGGGAACTTTTAAGATGGGTGAACTTCACCTTAACAATGGTTGCAACATCCTGGGTTTATCTGGATCGGTGGAAAAAGATGCCAAATCCAGTCTTAACATCGGTGCAACTAACCATCATCATAATAATAGAAGAAGAAGAACTTTAAAACTGAAAAGTGTGGAATATCAACTCGCAAAGCACCCCATACCTGCTCTCGAGTTGCCATAGGCAAGAGGGATGGGAAACCGACGAAGCAACATGGCAGCCAAAGACAGGAGCACATTCCAGATATATCTTTCTCAAGGCTGTCTCCCAGGGTTACCCACAGCAGCTAGAGGGGAGTGAGCTTTACCACCCGCGAAATTGCTCCGTGCTTCTTTTATCCGTGGAACTGTCAGCTTTTATCCATGAGCTCTCAGATTCCTGAATGCAACATAACATCATAAGCATGTTGTGTTCATATTGGTGCAATATATGATAATGCAATGTTACGCACATATATGTATAGAGGATTGTGGGCTGTTAGTATGATTATTGGGATAGAGATTTTCTTTCTTTCACTGTGAGTTATTGAAATGTATTTATGGTTGTGGGGGGCAGATGCATGAAGGGAGGCTCAGCCAATCTCATTGGATACGTCTTGTGCTTTGACAATAAAGGTCGAATAATTTGAATCATTTGAATTTCACTGGAAATCCAAGAAATGTATTTGGAACTGAAGATGGAATGGTCCAGTGGTGAAATCCAAATTTTTCTACCAACGGTTCTGTGGGCGTGGCTTGGTGGGTGTGGTGTTGCTTGGTGGGCATGGCAGGGGAAGGATATTGCAAAATCTCTATTCCCACCCCATTCCAGGGGAAGGATCCTGCAAAATCCCCATTCCCTCCCCACTCCAGGGGAAGGATCCTGCAAAATCCCCATTCCCTCCCCGCTTCTGGGGGAAGGATATTGCAAAATCCCCGTTCCCTCCCCACTCCAGGGGAAGGATACTGCAAAATTCCCATTCCCTCCCCACTCCAGGGGAAGGATACTGCAAAACCTCCATTCCCACCCCACTCCTGGGGCCAGCCAGAGGTTGCATTTTCCGGTTCTCCAAACTGCTCAAAATTTCCGCTACCAGTTCTCCAGGACCTCTCAGAACCTGCTGTATTTCACCCGTGGAATAGTCTCATATAGGCAGAGAAGAATTTTGGCTATATTATGCTGGCTTGAATGTATGTAGAATAAACAAACAATAATAGTTTCCTCTCTGGCAAGAGCTTATGGAGGCTTACTTGCTGATCATCAGATAACAGAAAGACTGTCACAAGGTAAAATCAGAGTTGAGAAATATTTACAGGATTGAGTCATGAGGCCCATCCCAGATGAGATATCGTCAGCATGTTGAGTTTTGTCACAATTCCATGCCAGAGCTTTGCCCCTTGTTATCAACAAACATCGGTGGAAAATATCAATATCTTCATCTTCCAAATATCCTCGTTGGCCATCATCAAGACCAAAAAAGAGCCAGTTTTGTCTGGAGGGTAAATTTACCTGGAGAGACCAGGTAAGTTGCAGCTTTGAGGCCAAGTACATGGTTTCATGCCTGCGAAGACATCCGTTCATGCTTGCAACTGCTCAACCCCTGAAGGAAGATAAGCTTGAAGCAAAGATTCCAGATGTTTCATTGGGAAGCTCTCAAGAACTACTTGCACGTGTACCACAGCGGGAAGGTGCAATCAACATCTGCTTTTAGAATAGAATAGAATAGAATTCTCTATTGGTGAAGTGTGGTTGGACACACAAGGAATTTGTCTTTGGTGCATAGGCTCTCAGTGTACATAAAAGAAAAGATACATTCATTAAGAATCAGAATAGAATAGAATAGAATAGAATAGAATAGAATAGAATAGAATAGAATAGAATAGATTAGATTAGATTAGATTAGATTAGAATAGAATAGAATAGAATAGAATAGAATAGAATAGAATAGAATAGAATAGAATAGAATAGAATAGAATAGAATAGAATAGAATAGAATTTTTTGGATGAAGGTAAATGCAAGGCATGCATGGAGGCTCAGGGAGGGTGAAAAATGGTACCGTATTTTCCGGCATATAAGACGACTGGGCGTATAAGACGACCCTCCTCAGAGCCATTTAAGGCTCGTCAGAGTCTTATGGGCTGGTCTGCCTGGTTACAGGAGAATGAGACCCGGCGTATAAGACGACCCCTGACTTTTGAGAAGATTTTTGTGTGTTAGAAAGTAGTCTTATATGCAGGAAAATACAGTACTACCGGAAGTTCGGGAAGGCTGGAAATGGGCCCATTTCCGGCCTCTGGATGGCCTCTGGAGCCTGGGGAGGCTGTTTGCACGCTCCCAAGGCTCGAGGAAAGCCTCCAGAGCCCGGGGAGGGCAAAACCACCCCCCACCGCCACAGTGCAGGAAGCCGACTAGGCCACGCCCACCCAGCAACAGGGCAGAGAAACCCTTGCTAAAATTTTTGAAGTCCTCCCTTGCGAAGAACCAATTTTCCACCAACAGAGTTTCATGAATCACTACCCCAAAGTGGCAAGCCGAGATTTTTTCTCTCTCTCCCTGTTTGAAATGTATCTCACACAGGAGGTTTGGGGGTTTTTTTGTTGGTTTTTTTTTGGCGTCCCTGAAGGAACCGCTATCAGGCTTCTCAATCTTGTTAAACAGTTTCCTTGTCTCCCTCCCTTCTCTCTTTCTCTCTCTCTCTCTCTCTCACACACACACTTGCTTTCCATTTCTTCGCCGGCAATATTGTTGTTACAGATCTATGCGCGGAGTGCCACAATGCTCTCCCTGGTGGGTGGCAATGAATAATATATTCATTACTATTCAATGCGAACGGGCGCATCAACAGAAGAAGCAGATTCCCACAGGTCACCCAGAAATCACTTACTTCGTTGTAGCAACCCTCCGGCTCCTTATTACATTTGCAAGCGCCGCGCGCAGAGAAAGGAAGACGGCAATACGCGCACCGAGAGCATACAAAAGCATCGATTCCCTTTGCTACTAGACAGCTTGGAAGGTGTGTTGTTGTTGTTTTAAAGGATGCACAGCAGGGGTGGCATTCACCTACCTTCACTACCGGTTCGCAAATGTGAGCGCATGCACAGGGCCTTCCACGCATGCGCAGAGCGTCAAAAACAGGACGTGATGACATCCGTGTGTTTGTGTGTGTGTGGACAGAGCCTCCCGCATCTGCCGCTACCAGTTCGCATGAAATGGATAGAACTGGCTGAATACCAACACTGATGCACAGTCCTCGACACACAACCCTAAATGGATTTCCAACGTTAAGTCGGTACAGTTGTAAAGCAAGCCATCATGTCACCGGACCCACGTTTATGACTCTTTTTACCGCAATGCTTAAGCAAACCCGGAGAGCCAGTTTGGTCTAAGTGGTGAAGGCACCAGCAAGAGACTATGAGTTCTAGTCCTGGTTTAGGCATGAAAGCTGGCTGAGTGACTTTGGCCAATCACCAGGAAATGGTAAGTTATAGTCTTGACTTAGGCATGA
Organism: Masticophis lateralis; assembly: GCA_030761175.1. Taxonomy (NCBI): domain Eukaryota; kingdom Metazoa; phylum Chordata; class Lepidosauria; order Squamata; family Colubridae; genus Masticophis; species Masticophis lateralis. The sequence goes on from JAUDYJ010000014.1 coordinate 7,098,518, forward strand.
AAGCCAGCTGGGTGACTTTGGGCCAATCACCAGGAGATGGTGAGTTATAGTTCTTATTTACGCATGAAAGCTGACTGGGTGACTTTGGGCCAATCACCAGGAGATGGTGAGTTATAGTTCTTATTTACGCATGAAAGCTGACTGGGTGACTTTGGGCCAATCACCAGGCGACTGGGAGTTGTAGTCCTGCCATAGGCATGAAAACCAGTCAGTTTCTCTCTCTCAGGGCAGCCCACTTCACAGGGTTGTTGTTATGGGGAAAGAGAAAGAGGAAGATTTGTTGGATATGTTCACCGCCTTGAGTTATTTGTAAAAATAATAAGGCAGGATATAAATAAACAAAGATTAAAAATCAAATCACTGCTGTACTTACGTGAATCCTGTAGACATTTTTTCAGCCTTTTCCTTTGCAATGTTGAGCCATCCTGAATCATGGATATGGGGCTACCTCTGGTCTCTCCCTTGACTTGTCTTTAAGCTACAATGCAAAATGAAGGTCTTTTTTACTGGAACGGCAATCTGCGTTTCTATCCAAAAGCTCTAATTGAATTGGAGAATTCATGTGCCACATTAAACGTGTCTAAATTAACGCTCTGAACTTGACCCACCTGGGTTTGCCAAAATAAAGGAATTTCGCTCAGCGCTACACCACCAGGATTTCCTGAAATTCTGTCCGCCAAGACATTTCTCCCCCCCCCCCTTCTCCTTTCCTAATCTAGAATTACAGGCAGAGTTCCAACTTCGTAGTAAAAGAGTGTAATTTCTTCAGTGTGGAGCAAAGAAAAATAAGCACGGTTCCTTGCATTCTTTAAATTTTCTTTGCCTGGACTCGGGCGTCTTCTCTCTGTCTCTTTCTTTGTCTCTCTCTCTCTCTTTCTCTCTCTGTCTCTTTCTTTCTCTCTCTCTGTCTATCTCTCTCTCTTTCTCTCTGTCTATCTCTCTCTCTCTTTCTCTGTCCCTCTCTCTGTCTGTCTCTTTTTTCTCTTTCTCTCTGCCTCTCTGTCTGTCTGTCTCTTTCTTTCTCTCTCTCTCTCTGTCTCTCTCTCTTTCTTTCTCTCTCTCTCTCTGTCTCTCTTTCTCTGTCCCTCTCTGTTTCTGTCTTTCTTTCTCTTTCTCTTTCTCTTTCTCTTTCTCTTTCTCTTTCTTTCTCTTTCTCTCTGCCTCTCTGTCTGTCTGTCTGTCTCTCTCTCTCTTTCTTTCTCTCTCTCTCTCTGTCTCTCTCTCTTTCTGTCTCCCTCTCTCTCTCTCTGTCTCTCTTTCTCTGTCCCTCTCTCTCTGTCTCTCTCTTTCTCTGTCTCCGTCTCTCTTTTTCTTTCTCTGTCTGTCTGTCTGTCTGTCTCTCTCTCTCTCTCTATCTGTCTCTCTCCGTCTCTCTCTGTCTCTCTGTGTGTCTCTTTCTCTGTCTCTCTGTCTCTCTCTCTCTCTCTTTCTCTCTCCCTCCCTCCCTCCCTCTCTCTGGCTATGGAGAATATTTTGCAAGGAAGAAAACCACAGTAGGAAGCACACTGGCCAGTTGGCACAATTCTGCTCTGCTCTGCCCAGAATGGATTTTTTCAGCTTTAAATCTGTCCGCCAACTTAATCCTTTCTGCTTCCTTCGACAAAGTAAGGACTAGAAGGATATGAATCAAAGACTTAAGCACCTCGGCCATTTGGCACGCTGAAAGGGGTCAATGCCAACCCGCACTTGGAGAAGAATTAAGCCAAATACATTTCTATAAAACAATTATGGGCAGCATGCTTCTCCACTTCAGCAAGCCTCCCAACCAAAAACGTGCTAGAACTTGCTAGCGTTTCTCGCTCAAAAAGGGGCAGATTACAGATTGGCAGATGATTTTCCGAAGGATAACTTCGGGGACCGAATAGCTGTTATTTAAAGAAGCGTTTCTCTGAAATTCATGCAAGCGTCCAGCTCTCGGGTAGGACAAAGGAGCTTTTCAAAGAATCCCTGCTTTGTGAATCTCTCTTTTCTTTGCTGTCCTCTGATTGCTGTTTGAAACTTTCCAGCCCATTTTAGAGAAGCAAAACCAATTGGGGGTGGGGGTGGGAAGGGGGGAAGCCAGATTGGCTCAATGGCCCTATGATTAGTTTAACACAGGGATCAGCAATCTTAAACCCTCAAAGAGCCACAAAGGTCCTAACCGGAAGCCCCCGTTCAATTCTGGAGCTGACCGGAAGTCCAGTTCCCCCACCATAGAGTCTCCTCCTAGTGCGGTGTCCTTTTTCCTCTACCTGTCCTAACCAAAAGCCCTATCAATTGTGGAGCTGACTGAAAAAAACCTATCCATTGCCATAGAGTCTCCCTGGCATACCATGCTTCCCCCCCACTAACCGGAAGCTCCTCTCAAAAGTGTGGCGCCATCCAGCGACAGGGAGCCGCAGCAGAGGGATAAAAGAGCCACATGCGGCTCCAGAGCCGTGGGTTGCCGACCTCTGGTTTAATAACTGTGAGAGAAATCCTCAAAATGACGCACAACTGGTTTACAGAACCACCTTACTTAGGAATCAAAATTCTGGTCTCAATTACGGTTGTTAAGTCGAGGGCTAAGTGTATTGTGGAAGGGTCATCCCTCACGAGGAATAGAACACAGTTGATCGTAGGACAGGGGTGTAAAACTTGATTCCATTGAGGGCCACATCAGAGTTGTGTTTGACCTCGGGGGGTAGATGGGCGTGGGGGCGGACATGGCCAGGATGGGTGTAGCCAGATCCTCGTCACTTCTGTCAGGGGCCTGAGCACTCTGCCAGTGAAAACAGGCTCCCGAGTTCCGTTTTCAGCCACAACAGCCTCTTGCCAACCTCTGCCAGCGAAAATGAAGCTCCCGAGTTCCGTTTTCAGCCACAACAGCCTCTTGCCAACCTCTGCCAGCGAAAATGGAGCTCCGGAGGGCTGCATGATGTCAGAGGCATTGCAGGCTGGTCCTTCACTGTTTCCAGAGTGGCCCTGCGGGCCAGATCTAAGGACTCCATAGGCTGGATCTGGCCCTCAGGCCTTAAGTTTGACACCCCTGCCATAGGAGATGAACAGATCTGGATTCTCAAGTGCAAATTGCAGATTAGATTTTGGCAAGTCCAGGGGTGACTGATCAGCAAATCAAAGTTGAGTTCGTATCTAACGGGATCCATAACTGTTGGAAGGGCTCAACCATCTGGAGACACCAACAAAAAGCCAACAGATGTGAAAACCATCTGAACAATTTATTTTTCAGAGGTCTGGTTCATGCATGGTGTTTTTAGCCATTCATTCGGTTTTCTTTGCTTCTGGTTGCACGTTGTTTGAACTCAGGCATTGTGTGTGTATGTGTGTGTGTAAACCACAAGCGAAGATTTAGAGCGTGGTGGGAACCCAGCCAATTATTCAAATCATCCTATTAATGCCATAGACGCAAGCTATGCCAAATGTGTCAATCCAGATTTGCTGTAAAACACAAGTATATTAACGGAACTAAAGTCAAGATATAAATTTGCTTTTTTAAAAAAAAGCAAAAAGCAAAAAGCTATTTATTAAGACATGGAGTGGGGATTAGGACAGCAGAGTGTTTAATGAAGCCAGAAGAATAAAAGAAAAGGAAAAGGAAATTGCTTTCTCTTCTCCCAGCGCACCACTTTGTCTGTCTAAACACTCTGTTAAAACTAAGCAAACATCCTAAAGAAAACAGCTGCCATCTGTATTACGTGCAAGAAAACTGTAATAAAAACAAATTGGTGGTGGGAAACAGAGAGAGAGACAGACAGACAGAGACAGAGAGAGAGAGAGAGAGAAAGAAAAAGAGACACAGAGAGAGACAGACACACACACACACACACACACAGAGGGAGACAGAGAGATAGAGAGACAGAGACAGACAGAGACAGACAGAGAGAGAGAGACAGAGGGAGAGAGACAGAGAGACAGACAGAGAGAGGGAGACAGAGAGAGAGAGAGGGAGGGAGGAAGAGAGGGAGACAGAGAGAGAGAGAGACAGACAGAGACAGAGACAGAGAGACAGACAGAGAGAGGGAGACAGAGAGACAAAGACAGAGAGACAGACAGAGACAGACAGAGAGAGAGAGACAGAGTGAGACAGACAGAGAGAAAGACAGAGAGACAGAGAGAGGGAGACAGAGAGACAGAGACAGAGAGGGAGACAGAGAGACAAAGACAGAGAGACAGAGACAGACAGAGAGAGAGAGAGTGAGACAGACAGAGAGAAAGACAGAGAGACAGAGAGAAGGAGACAGAGCGAGAGAGACAGAGAGAGGGAGACAGAGAGACAGACAGAGAGAGACAGAGAGAGAGAGACAGAGGGAGACAGAGAGACACAGAGAGAGAGAGAGAATGCACTTATTTAGTCAAGTGTTACTTTCAGATTCACAAATGTTATGAGTTTCTCAGGAGATGAGCTGGACGACCAAGCTTGCAACACAGCTCTGAAAAAAGAAATGAAATAGCAATAGCACTCAGACATATACCGCTTCCTAGTGCTTTTACAGCCTTCTCTAAGCGGTTTTACAGAACCAGCCTCTTGCCCCCAACAATTTGGGTCCTCATTTTACCACCGTGGAAGGATGGAAGGCTGAGTCAACCTTGAGCTGGTCAAGATCGAACTGCTGGCAGATGGCAGTCAGCAGAATAAGCTTGCAAAACTGCATTCTAACTCCTGTGCAGGTGATTTTTCACTCTTGAATTGGGTCGGGGCCTTTGATTCAAAACCCATTGCAAGTTTATGATCCTGGAAAAAATACACGGCTACTTTAAAGAAGTGCAGTAGGCTGAATGCAAAGTGTTATGCACACACACACACACACACACACACAGAGACGCACACACTACAAAGAAGACTTGGTAGATGAAAGCATCATGGTCACAACTCAACCTTCATTGCGTGTCCCCCTCCCCCCACCCCCATTCTTCCTGCAGACGTAAAATGTGGACGAGTTCCACACTTCACGCTATGCAAATATTGGTGTTAATTGTTCTCAAATGAAAAACATATTATTTAAATCAGAATGCTCTTCAGATGTATTTTGGCACATGTACAGGTGCTGCATTTTGCCAGATGTGGGAGTAACAAGTGCAGTTTTAACGCTTAACCATCTGCTTCCTTCCTTATTCTATCACGCTTTTTTTTCTCCCCTTCTATTATCTCAAGGGCCTTTTTGTTTTAATGATGCACTTCATTTTATCTCCTTTCAGACCTTAGCAAAACCAAACAACCCGATTCGGCAATATGGGGGGGGGGGGGAAAGAAGGGCAGGGGCGGGGGGAGAAGAAGGAAAAGAAAAGCTTCTAAGAGGCAGAAAATGACATTTGCCTGGAGATAAAACAAATCAATTCAGAAGAAAGAGAGAGAATAAAGCGATATATTTATTCCTCTGACTGAGAACGGGCATGTTTGATGTTTGTGACAGTTATAACTCAGGGAACCAATCAAAACATCACGTACGCCAGGGCCTAGCATGCAAAATGGGAACTAAGATCCTTCTTTTTTTCAGTTTTGTATCAGGTCTCCATTCAGGCATATATGAAATAAAGCAGGGTACCAGTGAATGAATGCAAAGAATGTTCTTTTTGCTGGCATTTTTAAACTACCAGGCGGTTTGGTCTGGTGGTGAAGGCACTATCAAGCTAGGAACCAGGAGACTGGGAGTTCTAGTCCCGCCTTAGATATGAAAGCTGGCTGGGTGACTTCGACCCAATCACTAGGAAATGATGAATTTAGTCCCGCCTTAAGCATGAAAGTCGGCTGTGGGACTTTGAAACAATCACCAGGAGACGGTGAGTTCTAGTCCCGCCTTAGACACGAAAGCCAGCTGGATGACTTTGGGCCAATCACCAGGAGATGGTGAGTTCTAGTCCCGCCTTAGACACGAAAGCCAGCTGGATGACTTTGGGCCAATCACCAGGAGATGGTGAGTTCTAGTCCCGCCTTAGACACCAAAGCCAGCTGGATGACTTTGGGCCAATCACCAGGAGATGGTGAGTTCTAGTCCCGCCTTAGACACCAAAGCCAGCTGGATGACTTTGGGCCAATCACCAGGAGATGGTGAGTTCTAGTCCCGCCTTAGACACGAAAGCCAGCTGGATGACTTTGGGCCAATCACCAGGAGATGGTGAGTTCTAGTCCCGCCTTAGACACCAAAGCCAGCTGGATGACTTTGGGCCAATCACCAGGAGATGGTGAGTTCTAGTCCCGCCTTAGACACGAAAACCAGCTGGATGACTTTGGGCCAATCACCACGAGATGGTGAGTTCTAGTCCCGCCTTAGACACGAAATCTGGCTGGGTGACTTTGAGCCAATCACCACGAGATGGTGAGTTCTAGTCCTGCCTTAGGCATGAAAGCCGTCAAGGACTCCACAGTTCAACCCTGAGCTACAAATATTCTCTTCCATTGACGTTCGTTTTCTTTCTACCCTAATTTCTTACTTAGGGTAGAGCGAGTCCTTCTTTGTTTTCTGGCACCAACCTTTTCTTGAAGCAAGCTTGGAATGCAATGCATTGATGGCTTCGCCCATCCCCAATGGCCTTAATTAACAGACTGCATAAATACATGGCCGGGCTCAAAAGCTTGGAAAGGTTGCAAAAGGAGTGTGCGTTGTAGCCAGCCGAGGTCCTTTCTGAGAGGCAGGTGAGTCAGGTTCTCGACAGCCCTTTTGTTCCTAATCAATGGGAAATTAATTGGTTTCTTTTAATGGGGAAGGACCAGGGAGAACCATACAACCAACCTGCTGGATGAACGTTAAATGCAGCTGGGATTGCTTCAAGCCAAAAGACTGTTGACATTTCTCTCTGTCTTTTGTCAATAAGATAATGGTTGACTTTGAACCAAACTATTGGGTTTTCATCAACACTTGTCTCTGGCCACAGTGCAAATTTCTCTGACGTCTGGATGGAGGAGAGGAACAATCATTCCTTTTTTTAAAAAAAAATTCCAATGGTTTTCACGGAGAATAAATTTGGAAACCATGAGTCATCTGTCATAGGCAGCTGTCTTCTATTTGGAACTGTCAGATTGTCTAAGGTTACATTATACACGATGGGCCAGCTCTGATTTATCTCCAGAGACAAGTTTTGTTTCCCCCAAATCATCGGTTGATCAGGGACAGGAACCCTCAAAATTAGAACCTTGTGTTTCTGAAACCAGAATAAGAGAGTTGGAAGGGACCTTGGAGATCTTCTCGTCCAACCCCCTATTCAAGTAGGAGATTGTATACCATTCCAGGCCAACGGCTGTCCGGGCTCTTCTGGAAAACCTCCACTGATGGAGCACCCACAACTTCTGGAAGCAAATTGTTCCACTGACTGATTGTTCTCACTCTCAGGAAATTAAGAAATTCTAGGTTGGATCTCTCTTTGACAAATCTCCATCCGTTATTTTGTCCTTCCCTCAGGTTCTTTGGAGAATAGGTTGACCCCCAATTCTTTGTGATAGCTCCTCAAATATTGGAAGACTTCTATCATGTCACCCCAGTCCTTCTTGATGGCTTTCCGTTTGTCCTCTTGGTGGGCTTTTCCTTCATCTGTTGCCCATCAGTCTTTGCCTGACTCTGTAAACCATGTTGTTGCAAGCATGTTGAGTTGTGATGCTGGTTTCCTGGTTTTTGGACGTTCAGTCGGTACCACAGGTGACAAAACCTGGCAAAACTCCTGGCTTTGTGTCCCTGGCTTTAAAGTGCTTAACAAGGTCCTAATTTGACTCCATTTACTCCAATTAGTTCAGTTTGATTTTGTTTATTTCAGATGTTTGATTAAACTTTGCTTAAAATGGAACTAATCAAAGGAGCAGTTCAACTTAGTTAAACAAGCAAACTAAGCGAATTAAGGCTTAATCTGAAGCAGATGCCCCACTTCGACGGTTCTTCTGTTGGCGAGGAACTCCAAAGAGGAACAGGCTTAGGAGAACAAAGAGGGACGCAGCTGGAAAACCTAGTTCGAGTTTGGCTGCGTTCACACAACATGTCAATTTCGTTGCGGTTCGCCGTGTCACGGAAGCCAAGCCAGTGTGTGCGGTTCATTTGAAATTCAGGCAAAAATCCATGCCATTGGGTTAACTCAATAAGCTTTTTGTTTCAGTAAATACAGCGTGTTGAACCCAACCCTTGAACGGGTTGCAAAGTTGGAGTTAGACCAGGAATCGGCAACCTTAAACACTGAAAGAGCCACAAAGCTCATAACTGGAAGCCCCCTGTTCAATTCTGGAGCCGAACAGAAGTCCAGTTCCCCCACCATAGCATGGCATCGTTTTTTCTCCTCCTAGCATAGCGTCTTTTTTCTCTACCTGTCCTAGCCGAAAGCCCTATCAATTGTGGAGCCAACTGGCAACAGGAAGCTGAGGGATGAAAGAGCCACATGCGGCTCCAGAGCTGCAGGTTGCTGACCGCTGAGTTAGACCATCTTCTGGGTTTCTTCAAAGATGGGGGAAGAAAAGAGGTGGGTTAAGTGATTCCTTTGAGAAAGAAGTGCTTTGTGGGTTTCAAGTTAGGGGCTCTTAGAGGTTGTGGAACACTGAACCCCTGGGGTCTGTTCTGACTTTCCTCGTGCTATACCATAGTAATGTGTGGATTGATTTGTATGTATCTTGCCTTTACTATTATTGCAAATAACTCAAGGTAGTCAATCCAATACACCTTCCCCCTCCTATTTTCCCTGCAACAACAACACGGTGAGGTGAGTTGGGCTGAGAGAGAATGACTGACTGGCCCAAAGTCACCCAGCTGATTTTCATGCCTAAGGCAGGACTAGAACTCCCAGTCTCCTGGTGATTGGCCCAAAGTCACCCAGCTGACTTTCATGCCTAAAACAAGACTAGAACTCACCTGGTAATTGCTCAAAGTCACCCAGCCAGCCTTCAGATCTAAGGAAGGACTAGAATTCACTGTCTCCTAGTGATTGGTCCAAAGTCATCTAGCCCAGGGGTCCCAACCTGTGGCCCGCTACAGGCCCATATGTGTGTGCCCCTCCCACAAAACCATCACCTCTTTCCCCCTCCCCATTCCAGGCCACCAACCCAGAAAGATTGGGGAACTCTGACCTAGCCGTTTTTGGGCCTAACATGGGACTAGAACTCACTGTCTCCTGATAATTGGCCCAAAATCCCACAACCATCTTTCATGCCTAAAGCGGGACTAAATTCATCATCTCTAGTGATTGGCCCAAAGTCACCCAACCAGCTTTCGTATCTAAGGCAGGACTAGAACTCACCGTCTCCTGGTGATTGGCCCAAAGTCACCCAACCAGCTTTCGTTTCTAAGGCGGGACTAGAACTCACCGTCTCCTGGTGATTGGTCCAAAGTCACCCAGCCAACTTTCATGCCTAAGGTGGGACTAAATTCATCATCTCCTAGTGATTGGCTCGAAGTCACCCAGCCCACTTTCGTATCTAAGGCGGGTCTTATTTTTGGAGAAACATAGTTGGAAATTAAAGCGTAGAAAACACAAGTATTCAGGATGCTCATAATATAAGCTCTACTGTACCTCCCAGATAAGCCCCAGTTAATATTGTCAGCCAGATGAGTGCATTTAGTACCGTATTTCTCCCCAAAATAAAGACCTAACCAGAAAATAAGATCTAATGCATTTTTGAAGCAAATTTTTTTAAATTTAATTTAATTTAATTTTTTTAATTTGATTTATATGCCGCCCTTCTCCGAAGACTCAGGGTGGCTTCCAATGCATTAAGCAATAGCGTTCATACTTTTGTATATTTATACAAGGTCAGCTTATTGCCCTCATAAACTGGGTCCTCAATTTACCTCCCTTAGAAAGGATGGAAGGCTGAGTCAACCTTGAGCCTGGTGAGATTCGAACTTGCAGTAATTGCAGACAGCTGGGTTTTAATTACAATGCTTAGTCTGCTGAGCTAGCCAGGCTCATATGTACGAGTATGTCCATTTCACGAGCATTCATGGTCGTCCTGGCTGGAAAGGCAAGGAAAAGAGAGTGTGTGAAGGCGGAATTAAAAGTGCTGACTTAGAGGTGAACTCCTATAGTAATATAAGACCTTGGCTTTCTGTGATTTGCTTGACTGCTTTGCTACGTGTCGGAGGCAGAGCACCATATTAAATAGCCTGCTTAGGTAGCCACTTCGAGGTGAACTATCTTTGACCCATTCCACTGTCAAGCTCTGGTAACCACTGGAGTCTCCAACAGGATCTAGACAGGTCCGAAGGAAGGAAGCTAAGCTTCATGAGCAAGGGGCTACTTGAGTTGTACATGACACACAAGCTGCATCTGATCACGATCTCATTGATGCAGTAAGGCATATGCTTTGCAATTTTGTAATCCCTAATCCCACTACCCCCCCCAAAAAAAGAATGCGAAGGATGCAAATGACCAGCTGTCTGCAAGGAGTATCAATCCTTCCATTCCCCACCACCACACCATCCAGTCAGAGCTGAAGAAGCTTCTTGGATGAGAAGCGAAACATCTTCGAAAGAAGAAACAAGAAAGTCAAGTTGCCTCTTGGGAAAAGCACCTCCATGGCGTGGATGACTGAGAATCTCCATAGACTTTTAGCTGTACAATTTGGGATGAAGACCCTTGGAATGGTGGGGGAGTAAGAGCCTGGATAGCTCAACAGGCTAATAAGCAGACTAAAGCCTGTTATTAACATCCAGCTGTCTGCAATTGCACCAATTCGGGTCTCACCAGGTTCAAGGTCGACTTAGCCTTCCATCCTTTCTAAGGTAGGTCAATTGAGGACCCAGTTTGTGGGGGCAATAAGCTGACTTTGTATAAAATATACAAAAGTATGAAAGCTATTGCTTAGCGCATTGTAAGCCACCCTGAGTCTCCGGAGAAGGGCGGCATATAAATCTAATTAAAAAAAAAAAAAAGAATGGATTTCCAGAGGGAAAAAAATTGCAGACTACAGGAACCAGGAGCACAGCTCAGATGACCCTGAGGACATAGATAAATCTCCAGATGTTCTTAACAACCCTCTAAAAGGATGCAAATGACCAGCTGTCTGCAAGGAATATCAATCCTTCCATTCCCCCACCATTCAGTCAGAGCTGAAGAAGCTTCTCGGATGAGAAGCAAAACGTCTTCAAAAGAAAAAAAAGAAAGAAATTCCAGCTGCCTCTTGGGGAAAAAAGCACCTTGGATGTCTGAGAAGCTCCATAGATAAGTTTCCCTGTTGCCCTCCAGCCACTGGCATTTGGTGTTAGAGAATTCCTGCTCCCGCTGTTGATGTTAGCAATATCGTGGTGGCAACTTTTCTACAGTGTGTCGGAGGCACCTGAGAACCGATGCTCCTTGTCAAATTAAACCACAACAGGCAGTGCGCTGCCAGCTCTTGGCACGAGCTCTGTGGCAAAAGGCAGGGATTTTTTTGAGAAGGAATTGGCTGTGGCAGAAAAACCAGAAAGAATTCCTCACTGCTTAAGCAGTTATTCCCACTTGCAAATTAAGAATGGATGGGAGCCAGCCAAGCTTGGCTGCATTGCAAGGAAATGCATTCCCATCAAGACTGCAGAGCATGGGGTAAGAAGCTGGAGAGGCCTTGCTTGCACAAAAAAAAAAAAAGAGAGAGAGGGGGGGGGGTCCATTTCATTCCCCTATAGCTCAAATCCATGTTTGTGGGGAAGGAGGGGGGTTCTAAGTCAGCCAGATACTGACACTTCATACCTTGTGAATGGGTTGCTTGCTCAGCTATTCTGCGGATAATTAAGAGCGATAGATTTTCTGAGCAAACATGAAAAGATGTGCCAAAAATGCTGGGGAGAACCCCTGACTTTTAGGCTTAGGGGGCTAGGATATCTCTTTGTTGTTCTTAGTTGTGAAGTCATGTCCAACCCATCGTGACCCCATGGACAATGTTCCTCCAGGCCTTCCTGTCCTCTACCATCTTCTGGAGTCTATTGCAGCTCACGCACACTGCTTCAGTGACTCCATCCAGCCCCCTCCTTCTCTGCCGTCCCCTTCTTCTCCTTTTGCCCTCCATCGTTCCCAGCATTAGGCTCTTCTCCAGGGAGTCCTTCCTTCTCATTAGGTGGCCAAAGGATTTGAGTTTCCTCTTCAGGATCTGGCCTTTTAAAGAGCAGTCAGGGTTGATTTCCTCTAGGACTGATCGGTTGGATCACCTTGCAGTCCAAGGGACTTGCAGGAGTCCCTTGGATCTACCTACCTGTCTGTCTGTCTGTCTGTCTGTCTGTCTGTCTGTCTGTCTGTCTATCTATCTATCTATCTATCTATCTATCTATCTATCTATCCATCTATCTACCTATCATCTATCTATTGTTGTTGTTAGTTGCGAAGTTGTGTCCGTCCCATCACGACCCCATGGACAACATTCCTCCAGGCCTTCCTGTCCTCTACCATCTTTTGGAGTCTATTGCAGCTCACGCACACTGCTTCAGTGACTCCATCCAGCCACCTCATTCTCTGCCGTCCCCTTCTTCTTTTGCCCTCCATCATTCCCAGCATGAGGCTCTTCTCCAGGGAGTTCCTCCTTCTCATTAGGTGGCCAAAGTATTTGAGTTTCCTCTTCAGGATCTGGCCTTCTAAAGAGCAGTCAGGGTAGCTCTAGGATCCATAAAAATGGGGTTCAGAGCTGTGACTCTGGGCCCAGTTGCTTCTCCTTGGGATAAAGTCAGACGCCGCGGTGTCTTTGTGGATATTCCCATTAGCAGAAAAGAAAGCACTGTCATCCAATTAATTATTCATCGCAACTTATGCACTCGACTCCAGCAGTTAAATTTCTTCCTCTCTCTCTCTCTCTCTCTCTCTCTCTCTCTCTCTCTCTCTCCTATAGACATTTGTTTTACAAATCTGTTTGCCGGAATGCAAAAATAATTCTACAGATGCAGGGTCGTTTGGGATAAATGCCCGGTAATGATAAGCTAAAACGGTACTCGGTGAGGTCTCGGGCAGGGCAACAAAAATCAATCGAGTTGGACATTAAAAAATAATAATAATACAGCTTGGAAGCCCAATTCAATTAGAAGATCAGAAGCTTCCCTGGAAATCTTGGTGTTCTTTAACAAACAGAATAACAACATGGTCAGGGGTGGGTTTCACTTAACTTTAACACTGGTTCATCCCATGCACGCTTTCCATGCATGCACCCCAGCCTCAAAAATGGCATGACTTGGAGCCAGGGCAGGTGGGCAGGCCCACCCGTGATCGCTGCTATCATTTCTCATGAACCAGTGCGAACCAGCTGAATGCCACTTCTGAACATGGTCATCCTGCCGTCTGTCGTTGGTCCGTAATTGTCGGGAGTATTTTTCCTGTTGACAGACTGATTATTTTGATCTAGTATTTGTTTCATTTAGTAGATTGTTTTAGTTTGCCTTTATTATTTTGATAAAGAACTCAAGGGAGCAAATATATCTTCTTCCACTTCCTATTTTCCCCATAACAACTCTGTGAGATGGGTTGGGCTTAGAGAGAGAGTGACTGGCCCAAAGTCACCCAGCTGTTTTTCATGACTAATGTGGGACTAGAATGCACCGTCTCCTGGTGATTGGCCCAAAGTCACCCAGCCAGCTTTTGTTCCTAATTCTAGCAGGACTAACATTTATCATCTCCTGATCCCAGAATCATCCAGGCATTTCATACCTAAGACTCTCTCTCAGATTCTCTCTCTCTCACGCACCCAACCCACCTCACTATGCGGTATTGTCCCAAAATGATTCTGAAACTTGAATTCAGTGGTGAAATCCAATTTTTTTTTACTACCGGTTCTGTGGGCGGTGGCTTGGTGGGCGTGGTGGGCATGGCTTGGTGGGCGTGGCAGGGGAAGGATACTGCAAAATCCCCATTCCCTTACCACTCCTGGGGGAAGGACATTGCAAAATCTCCATTCCCACCCACTCTGGGACCAGCCAGAGGTTGTATTTGCCAGTTCTCCGAACTACTCAAAATTTCCGCTACCAGTTCTCCGGAACCTGTCAGAACCTGCTGGATTTCACCCCTGCTTGAATTGGATCTCAGCAATTTTCTGAACAGATTTGGAGTTCTAAATCTCATCAGTTTTAACATCTGAAAAATCCAAATAAGATCAAGGAGCTTTGTTCGGGCGGGGGGGTGGGGAATGATTTTCCTAAAACTTTGATGACTTTCATATTGTCTTCTGTCATCTTCCAAATGCAAAGCCAGGCCCTCTAAATCACCAAACCGTTTTGGCCCAGCATAAATTAAAAGCCTCCTGCAACCTGGAAGCATGAAAAATTGGGTTAATTAAGGAAATGCTGACCCTTATATGTAAGCTGCTCTGCCACATGCAGCTCCAATGCTTTACAAGATTAAGAGGGCTCCGATTTAGTGGCACGTGGCAGGAAATAATAAATAAGAAATGGGGGGGGGAATCCATCAAGCTCAATTGAGCCTTGTGTAATGTGCTCGTGACATAACCGAGATTAATTTTGCTAATCCATCACAGGCTACCCATGCGTTTCCAGACAACACACGTCAAATTGAAAATACATTATCAAAGTGGGCCCTCATCTTAGACAACATCCAAGTTCAGGAAGCCAGTGGGCAGAGTTAATCCAGCTGCTTAACACATCTATAGTCAATCAGACAGAAGTCACCATTTGGGTAAGAGAGAGAGACAACTGAAAAAGAGGCCTAGAGAATGATCAAATAAGAGAGAACATAGCCCGTAGCTGTATAATGGGAAGAAGACAATATCTGTATTTTCTGGCACTGCCGCAGGCACAAAGGCCAGCTGATCATCGTGTGCGCATGCATGCCAGAAACCTGGAAGAGGAATGGGCGACAATCCGCGTGCCAGGCGACATGGCTCCGTGTGTCCGAAGCAGCATGCATGCCATAGATTCGCCATCACGGGTATAGATTCTTCTGCTTTATGAGGGGGTTGGACTATATAACTTCCAAGGTACCTTCCAACTCTGTTATTCTTTGTTCTAGGACAGAGGTCAGCAACTCACGGCTCTGGAGCCCCACGTGGCTCTTTCAGCCCTCTGCTGTGGCTCCCTGTCGCTCAAAATATGAGTCACAAGCGCCAATGTGCGACATCCACCGGTACACGATTTATTGAGCTTTTCGACCCCCGGTAGGCCAACCATGGATAAATCCAAGAAAAGAAAAGTTTCAGAAGAAAACAGAAGATTTAATTCAACAACATATGGTAGTTTTGTGGCTGCTCAGGAAATAGGCACGGGAAGGATTTTGTGGCTCCCGGTGTTTTCTTTTCTGTGGGAAACGGGTCCAAATGGCTCTTTGAATGTTTAAGATTGCAGACCCCTGTTCTAGGATTAGCTCATCTGGTCTGTTTCTTGTCTAGTCTACCTGGGAAAGCATGACAGGTGCTTATAGGAAAACCTGTCTTTAGCGTTAATGAGCATTTCCCCTCAATTAGTCTGTTAAAGGGGAACCTCACTGCGTGCACCATACATTTTTCAATTAATCATGCAGTGAACTGAGGTCAAACGTAGGCCCTACTTCTCTCTGTCCTGGCCTACTTAGCAGATTTGATGGGAGGCTAGAAAGGAAGAGGAAGAGTGGAGAGGTGGTTTAAAAATCTTGGAAGCACAAACATGGAAATATTACATACACATTTATGCAAATGCATCATACCCAGGATGGCATTTGGTCTTGAAGATGTGTGCAGCCAAGGGGAAAAAAAACACACACACACATACAGTTGTATTTCATTTGAATATAAATGCCTTGGAAATGGACATCGATTAATTCAATACAGTGAATATGGCCAAGCACTTCGTCTCGCCTTGTTTTCTCATTCGAAACTGCAATTCGGGAGCCGATGGACCAAGAGGGATTGCAGATTGTGAAGTATGATACAACAGACAACATGTCACCATCTTCGATCCTGCTTTAATAAAATTACCGGTCCCCCCACAAAAATGCTAAGAGTTACCCTTTTTTGTCCCAGCAATGGTGGGACATCGTGGGACACAACGTTGCAATGGTAAGAGTGCTTTACTTCCTTGAACTTGGAGGAAGCCAGTTCTAGATCTTTTGGGAGGGGGCATTTTTAAAGGTTTCTTGCCCCAACTTTATCAAGGTGATTGGACCAAAGAACAGGATGGAAACACCAAAGAACCTGTGAAACACCAAAAGAACCCAGAAAGCGCAGAGAATTGCCATATTTTCTGGAGTATAAAACACACTCCCCCCCCCCAAAAGAGGCTGAAAATTTGGGTGGGTCTTATACTCTGAATATAGCCAAAAACACAAGGCATGGAGGAGGTGATGATCTGTGGCAAACCCTACAGACCGGAACAGCTGATTGGGGGTATTCCAGGAGGCTGATCAACCCGCCAATCAGCTGCTTGTGCTGAATCAGGCTGCCACAATGTGCTGAAGCTGACCTGACTGTTCACTATTTGCTGTAAGGACTGTCAGAGTTTGCAACACAATCACATCCAGACAGCACACACACAAGCAACTGATTCAACAGGATTCAATAACTTCTCTTTATATATAATATAAAGTAAATATACAATACCAAAACCAGGTTTTCCAACACAAGCAAAACACAAGCAGAGGAGAGGAGTTTCATTTTTAGTTTCGGAGATCAGCACAGCATGCAGCTTTAGAACAGTTGAGCTAAACCACTCCCAGGCTCCTTGCCGTCTCCTTCCTTGTTGCTCACACAGCAAATACTGTTTCAGTTTCCAAACAGCCCTCAATTCTCCCACACACTGACAGGACGCTAGCCAGATGAATACCGATGGATACTGGTAGGCAGAGGCAGAATTTTTTTTTCCTGTTTTCCTCCCCAAAAACTAAGGTGCGTCTTATACTTTGAAAAATATGGTAAACGGTACAGCTCACCTTTGCAATCAGATGGTGGGAGGGTAGGTATCCAGGAGGAGAGAAAAATTGTTTAAATACCTGTGAAAACCAGATGTGTGTGTTTTGGAGGGGAGTTAGCCAGAGATAGATGGCATCTGATTAGGTAACACCTCTGGAGCGCAAATGTTACAAGCATGCTTATCTAGCTACTTGCATTCCCACATGGTTGTCTCTGAAGGTCAAGACAGATTGCCTGTTAGTTGACACTGAGTCTAAAGACTCAATGGAAGCGTTTACAAAAGGGGGGAAATGAAAATCAGAGAATAGCAAGTTCTTCAGCACAACTGCCTACTCCCCAAAGTCCCCAAAACATTGGCTGAGTCTTCTTTCACACAGCTTCCTACACAATCCTTACAGATTACAGATTAACAGAATTGGAAGAGACCTTATTGGTCATCCAGTCCAATCCTCCCACCCAAGCAGACCCTTCACCATTTCTAACAAATGGCAGTCCACAATCTCTTCTTGAAAGTTTAGATCTGGCCCGCAGGGCCTTCCTAGAAATAGCGAGGGACTGGCCCGCAGTGCCTCTGCCAGTGAAAACGAACTCACAATGGCCACATGTGCCCCCCCAATCTCCATTTTTGATGGCAGAGGGTTGCAGGAGGCTGTCACGGCCGAAAATTTAGCTCAGGAGTTCGTTTTTGCTGCCACAGCACTCAAGCTGCCACAGTTCCCCCCCAACAGAAGTAACACCACGCTGGCCATGCTCACCCTGGCCACGCCCATCCCCCCCCCGAGGTCAAATACAACCCTGAGGCGGCCCTCAATGAAATTGAGTTTGACACCCCTAAATCTTTACAGGTACCCCTGTAAACCCCTATAAATCTTTACAGGTAGTGCTTGACTTATGACCACAATTAAGCCACAAAATTTCTATTGTTCAGAGAGACAGTTGTTAAGTAAATTTTGCTCCATTTTATGACCTTTCACACTATAGGTGTAAAATGAATCACTGCAGGTGTTAAAGTTATTCAGTACACATATAGAACGGGTGAAACCAGAGTTAATGAGTGGCGCGGTGGTCTAAGTGCTGTTAAAGTAGCTGTTAAAGTAGCACTTAGTTGCCAGCTGCTTGCAATTACTGCAAGTTCGAATCTCACCAGGCTCAAGGTTGACTCAGCCTTCCATCCTTTCGAGGTAGGTAAAATGAGGACCCGGTTTGTGGGTGCAATAAGCTGAGTTTGTATAAAAAAAGAACACCGCTTAGGGGGGGGGGCTAAAAAGCCCTACTAAGCAGGTTTATACAAAAGTATGAAGGCTATTGCTTAACGCATTGTAAGCCGCCCTGAGTCTCCGGAGAAGGGCGGCTTATAAATCAAACTAATAAATAAATAATAATAAATAATAGCAGTAACTGTGAGTGGGATCCTGGAGACTTGGTGGACAACCAATTAAATATGAGCCAACGGTGTGTGGCAGCTGCTAAAAAGACCCATGCAATCCTAAATTGCATTAACAGAGGGATACAATCAAGATCAAGAGAGGTACTAATACTACTCTATAAAGTAGAGTACTGCATCCAGTTTTGGTCACCACACTATACAAAAGATGCTGAGACTCTAGAAAGAGTGCAGAGAAGAGCAACCAAGATGATTAGAGGACTGGAGGCTAAAACATATGATGAACGGTTGCAGGAACCAGGCATGATTAGACTAGTGAAGAGAAGGACCAGGGGAGACAGGATAGCAGGATTCCTATATTTGAGGGGCTGCCACAGAGAGGAGGGAGGGGTCAAGCTATTTTCCAAAGCACCCAAAGGCTGGACAAGGAATAATGGATGGAAGCTGACCAAGGAGAGATTCAACCTGGAAAAAAGGAGGAATTTTCTGACAGTGAGAACAATCAACCCATGGAACAGAAGTTGCCTTCGGAAGTTGTGGGAGCTTCATCCCTGGAGATTTTTAAGATGAGTCTGCACTGCCATCTGTCAAAAATGGTGTGGGGTCTCCTGCTTGGGTGGGGGGTTGGACTAAATGAATTACAAGGTCCCTTCCAACTCTGTTAATCTGAATCTATCTAAAATGATCAAAGGCCTGGAGACTAAAACATACAATGAACAGTTTCAGGAATTGGGCATGGCTAGTGAAGAGAAAGACCAGGGGAGACATGAGAGCAGTCTTCCAATATTTGAGGGGCTGCCACAGAGAGGAGGGGGTCAAGCTATTCTCCAAAGCACCCGAAGGCTGGACAAGGAATAATGGATGGAAACTGATCAAGGAGAAATTCAACCTGGAAATAAGGAGAAATTTTCTGACAGTGAGAACAGTCAACCGACGGAACAGAAGTTGCCTTCAGAAGTTGTGGAAGCTTCATCACTGGAAACTTTCACAAAGAGAGTGGGCTGCCATCTGTCAAAAATGGTGCAGGGTCTGCTTGGGCGGTGGGTTAGACTAGATGACCGACAAGGTCCTTTCCAACTCAGTTAATCTGTATCTATCTATATGATGATGATGATGATGACGATGATGATGATGATGATGATAGTGATGAGCCAATGTTACTCAATCTGAGCAACCTCAACTCCCAGAATTCCCCAGTCACTGCCGAGATTTGTGAGAAGTGAAATTTCACACCTTCGAAAATTCTGCAGGTTAGAAGGCACACCTCTTTTTTCTGACCAAGTTGCTTCTTTCACCCTTGAATTTGCCCCCTCGGGCGTCTTCTGGCCTCCCTCAACCCACAAAATTGGTGACGTGAATTTCTTAAAAGATGCAAAGAATATTCAGAGCTCGGGAGAGAAATTACAGTTATTTGAAACTGACAAAGCCTGACTCACCACCATTAACAAGCCTGTGTAATTATCGCACAAGGACGCTTCAGGGAACAGACGGTCTTAACACAGGAACTAGACACTTTGCCGAGTGCAACAATAAAAACTTTTAAGGAGAGGAAGGGGATATTATCTCTTTTTTAAAAAAAAGGATTAAAGGGAAAGAAGGAACAGCATTTAGCTGTATTTCGATTTACAGATTCCTTTTTCTTTTTTTCCCCAAAAGGTAATTGGGATCTGTACGAGGGGCCGGAGAATGTTCCAAAGCTTTTCCACGAAATCTTTTTCTTTTCTTTCTTTTTCCTGTTTCTATTTTTTTTTCCATCTTGTGGCCTCGGGAAGAAGCAGATGCCAAAACCACAAACAAAGCTGAAATCCAATTACAGTGGAATATTCTGAAGCCTCTCTCCATCTGTAATTGGTTAGCCTGTTTAAACATGCAAAGTGACTTCGCTCACAAACGCACGCATGCACGCACGCACAACGGCGGATGGTTCAGAATGAAAAACGGGGGTTAGATACGGTCCTGCCCTGCCTTCTTTTAAGGGTCTCGAAACTGAAGGCGCCAATCCTCAATGGAGATCAAGAGCTTTCTTTTATATCCATCGATATCAGGGACGTGATGGCTCAGTGGCTAAGACGCTGAGCTTGTCGATCGAAAGGTCAGCGGTTCGAATCCCTAGCGCTGTGTAACAGGGTGAGCTCCCGTGACTTGTCCCAGCTTCTGCCAACCTAGCGGTTCGAAAGCACGTTTAAAAAAATGCAAGTAGAAAAATAGGGACTACCTTTGGTGGGAAGGGAACAGCGTTCCGTGCGCCTTTGGCATTGAGTCATGCTCAGAGAGGCAGTTGTTCAGTGAATTTTGCTCCATGTCTCACTACAGGTGTAAAGTGACTCACTGCAGGTGTTAAGTTATTAAGTACACATATAGATTGGGTGAAGCCAGATTTAATAGCAGTAACTGTGAGCGGGATCCTGGAGTCTTAGTGAACAACCAACTCAATCCTTAGTTGCATTAACAGAGGGATACAATCAAGATCAAGGGAGCTACTGATACCGCTCTCTATATATGTGATTTTGTTGCTGGTATCCTTACGATTTATATTGATATTGTTTCCCTATGACTATCATTAAGTTTTGTACCTTATGATTCTTGATTCTATTCTATTCTATTCTATTCTATTCTATTCTATTCTATTCTATTCTATTCTATTCTATTCTATTCTATTCTATTCTATTCTATTCTATTCCATTCTATTCTATTCCATTCCATTCCATTCCATTCCATTCCATTCCATTCCATTCCTATTCTATTCTATATCCCATTCCATATTTTCTATTCTATTCTATTCTATTCTATTCTATTCTATTCTATTCTATTCTATTCTATTCTATTCTATTCTATTCTATGTTCTGTTCCATTCCATTCCAATAGAAAATCCCATATTTTCTGTTCTGTTCTGTTCTGTTCTGTTCTGTTATTCCGTTCCATTCCATTCCATTCCATTCCTATTCTATTCTATATTCCATTCCATATTTTCTATTCTATTCTATTCTATTCTATTCTATTCTATTCTATTCTAGTCTAGTCTAGTCTAGTCTAGTCTAGTCTAGTCTAGTCTAGTCTAGTCTAGTCTAGTCTAGTCTTGTCTAGTCTATATTCCATTCCATATTTTCTATTCTATTCTATTCTATTCTATTCTATTCTGTTCTGTTCTGTTCTGTTCTATTCTATTCTATTCTATTCTATTCTATTCTATTCTATTCTATTCTATTCTATTCTATTCTATTCTATTCTATTCTATTTCTTTATTTTTCCAATGCTGCACAAATACAATGCTTGCTGCTGTTAATACATGCAATATTAAATATACACTTTATTTATCAAATTTTTCCGGTAAATTAAAAAAAGTTCAGGTTTAAGATCTACATGTTTTCCTGACATCTTCTCTAGCCACGTGTGTATTTTTGCCCCAAATTTTTTTTGCTTTAGCACAAATCCACCACAGATGATAATATGTGCCAGATTTTTGGTTACATTTCCAACATTTACTAGACATATTTTTGAACATTTTGGCTACCCTAACAGGTGGTAAATGCCATCTATAAAACATTTTATTTAAGTTTTTAGAATAGAATAACAGAGTTGGAAGGGACATTGGAGGTCTTCTAGTCCAACCCCCTGCTTAGGCAGGAAACTCTACATGACTTCAGACAAAGGGTTATCCAACATCTTCTTAAAAACTTCCAGTGTTGGAGCATTCACAACTTCTGGAGGCAAATTGTTCCACTGGTTAATTGTTCTAACTGTCAGGAAGTTTCTCCTTAGTTCTAAGTTGCTTCTTTTCTTGATTTTCTTTATAAGAAGTTGCCATTGTTAATTTATAATTTCTTTCCCATATACTTTGCCATTTCTCGAATTCTATATTATATGCAAAGTTTTTTGCCCACTGTATCATTGTTTCTTTTACTTGCTCATCTTCCGTTTTCACGTTTAATAGAAAATAATATAGTTTCTTCATCATTTTTTTTTCCATTGGAGTTCCACAATATCTGAGATTTCCACCAACGTTTTACACCCACTCAAACAGAGCCAAACCACTGCAAAGTTTCAATGCTCCAGGTTCTTCTCCTTAGTTCTGCGCACCTAATACAACCGTGAAGGTTGAAA
Organism: Masticophis lateralis; assembly: GCA_030761175.1. Taxonomy (NCBI): domain Eukaryota; kingdom Metazoa; phylum Chordata; class Lepidosauria; order Squamata; family Colubridae; genus Masticophis; species Masticophis lateralis. Next base: position 7,120,732 of record JAUDYJ010000014.1, read on the forward strand.
TCGGAATGCTTAAAATGTTCTCCTTCGGAAACCCTTCTGTATCGATTGCACGGGCAAAAAACATTAAGAGAGACGTACACCAGGCAGCTAAGACAGCTGGTAATTCCTTCAGCACCTGTCTGTCACTCAAAAATGGCTCAGGCTGAAGGACTGTGAAGGGAGCAGAGCCAAGAACGTTTTCATGGGTCCCTAGAAGCTGAAGAGTCATAAAGTTTAAAAAAAAACTCACGAAAAACTTAACTGCATCCTCATTTTCCACATCCATTTGGAAATAAATTCTCTGAGGTTATCTCCAGGTTTGTTTTTTTTAAAATTTGATTTATATGCCGCCCTTCTCCGGAGACTCAGGGCAGCTTACAATGCATTAAGCAATAGCCTTCATACTTTTGTATATATTTATACAAAGTCAGCTTATTCCCCCCTACAAACTGGGTCCTCAATTTACCCACCTTAGAAAGGATGGAAGGCTGAGTCGACCTTGAGCCTGGCTAGGATTGAACTCACAGAATTACTGGCAGCTGGATGTTAATTGCTGCCTTTAGTAGGAGGCATTAGCCCCCTACGCTACTCAGGCTCCTTGTACATCAGTAAGATTGACATGATGGTGCATGCCAAAATGTTGTGGTCCACCAGCAGCCTGCAGAGCTGGCAGCGGAATCGGACAGTGAGGAGGCTGAGGAAGAACATGGGCCAGTCCTTAAGTCAAGGGAAGGCCCGGACGAGGGCTCTGCGTCGGAGGCAGAGATGGGGCCAGGGCCATCTGGGAGTAATGTGCTAATTCCGGAACCTCCAGAGCAGGGGTGGGTTCTATAAATTGTTACTACAAGTTCTGTGGGCGTGGCTTATTTTGTGGGTTTGGCGTGGTGGTGGTGGGGTAATGTGACTGGATGGACGTGGCCAACTTTTTTTTTTTTACTTTTATAAGCATTTTTTCTACAACCTTAAGAGGTTCCAGAAAAAAATGCTTTTAAAAGCCTCTGATGATCAGGCAACTCAGCTGGGATCGCCAGAGGCTTTTAAAGGCATTTTTTTCCCTTACAACCTCTTCGGTCAAAGAGGTTGTAGAAAAAATGCTTTTAAAAGCCTCTGGCGATCCCAGCTGAGTTGCCTGATCATCAGAGGCTTTTTTTTTTTACTTTTAAAAGCATTTTTTCGGCTGAAGAGGTTGTAGAAAAAAAGCTTTTAAAAGTAAAAAAAAAGCCTCTGATGAGGTGGGCTGGGTAAGCGAGTGGTGACTGGGCCAGAGACCAGTTCGGGGGCATGGCCAGCCAATGTTATTACTGGTTCTCCAAACTACTACAAATTTTTACTACCGGTTCTTGCGAACTGGTGCAAACTGGGAGCAACCTACCACTGCTCCAGAGGCGGATAGCAGAGAGGCAGAGGAACAGGAGGAGCCTGTTCCTAGTGCACGCATGTGAATAGCTGCCCAAAGGCAAGAGCAGCTAAAGCAAAAATGACAATTTGGGAGTAAGGCCAGGAGATGATTGGCCTCTCCCATATGGCTTAAAAGAGCAGCAACGGCTCTTGGCCTCTTTGTAGAAAGCAACGTTGCTACATTTGTTTCTTGTCGGCATCTCTTGTTTCGGAACTTTGTGGGGCTTTGCCAAGAAAAGCCTTTGGCAGGGTGCCAAAAAAGACAAAGGTTTGTGATAAGGCCAAAGGACTTTTTATGAAGGACTAATTTTGGAATTAATTTGGACTAAGCTGAGAATGAAGTAATTCTAATAAAATATGTTTGTTTAGGACTGATTGTGTCTTGTAATAACTACTTGGGCCTAGGTCACAACAAAAAGATATTTTGGACCGGTTCTGTCAGAAGCAAACGGATTGTGAAACTTGAGTCTTGCGGCCATCAGGTTCTTGACTTGTGATGTGTCTGAAAGAAGAAGTTCCCAGATTGCAATCCTCAAGGTAAAATGAGGACTCAAGATTGTTGGGGGCAACAGACTGACTCTGTAAACTTCTTAGAGAGGGGCTGTGAAGCGGTATATAAGTCTAAGGGCTATTACTATTATCAGGTTCATCCCACCTGCAAGGAGGTGAAGAAAGCCCACAGCTCAGATACTTTGGGAGGAGGGTCAGAAGGGGCCTCGCTTGACTGCTCTCTAATAAGGAAGAGGCTGTGTGGGGGGGGGGAGGAGATGTGAATAAGCACGGTTCACTTCCCTGTGTAATCAGTCAAGTTCAAAACACACAGCTGTGGCGACTGGGAGGCATTTGAACTGCAGTATAACGTAGCAGCAGCAGCTGGCAGAACCCGTGTTTGGAGAGGCCGTCCCTGGAGAATGGAGGGGCGGGGTGGGGGGGCACAAAGGCAGGAAATCATGAAGTCAGCAATTTAATGGCTGAGCTGAGAAAGTGGATGGACAGGATAGGGGGAAGAGGGGAGGAAAAACACAGGCGGGAAAAAGGAGGAGGGGGAAGCGTATGGAAGAAGGGATGTTGAAAAAAATTCATTCCGTTTGCCTCTGAATGCAAACTAAGCAAAATATCAAGGTTTCCTTGTTTATTAGACTTCTTTAAAAATCCTGCCTTTGTTACTGGATAAGTAACTCAAGTGAGTGGAACCTTTGTAAAACTCCTTCCTCTTCATCTTTTTACCCGTAACAACAATCCTGGGAGGTGAGTTGATGAGAGAGAGAGAAAGAAAGACAGTGACAGACAGAGACAGAGAGACACACACAGAGAAAGAGAGAGACAGAGAGAGAGAGAGAGAGAGACAGAGGGAGAGAGAGAGACACAGAGAGAGAGACAGAGGAAGACAGAGAGAGACAGAGGGAGACAGAGAGAGAGAGAGAGAGAGAGAGAGAGAGAGAGACAGACAGACAGACAGACAGACAGACAGACAGACAGAGACAGAGAGAGAAAGAGAGAGACAGAGACAGACAGAGAGACAGACCAAGACAGACAGAGACAGACAGAGAGACAGACAGACAGAGACAGAGAGAGAGAGAGAAAGAGGGAGAGAGAGACACAGAGAGAGAGACAGAGGAAGACAGAGAGAGACAGACACAGTCAGACACAGACAGAGAGAGAGAGACACACACACACACAGAGAGAGAGAGACAGATAGACAGACAGACAGAGACAGAGAGAGAGAGAGACAGAGGCAGACAGAGAGACAGACAGATACAGAGAGAGAGAGAGACAAAGACAGAGAGAGAGAGACAGAGAGGGAGAGGGAGAGGGAGACAGAGGGAGACAGAGGGAGACAGACAGAGATAGACAGACAGAGATAGACAGACAGAGAGAGAGACACAGAGAAAGAGAGAGAGGGAGAGACAGAGACAGAGAGAGACAGAGAGAGAAAGAGAGAGAAAGAGAGAGACAGAGACAGACAGAGAGACAGACCAAGACAGACAGAGACAGACAGAGAGAGAGACAGACAGAGAGACAGAGACAGACACACACAGAGAAAGACAGAGACAGAAACAGAGAAAGAGACAGAGAGACAGAGACAGAGAGAGACACTGGTCCAAAATCATCTGATCATGCCCAAAGAGGGCCTAAAATTCATCTCCTACTGGTGATTGACCCGAAGTCACCCAGTTGGCTTTCATGTCTAAGGCAGAACTAGAACTCACTGTCTCCTGATGATTGGGCCAAAGCCACCAGCTGGCTTTCATTCCAAAGGTGGGACTAGAACTCACTATTTCTTGGTTTCTAAGCCAGTATCTTAACTGTTTATACCCTTGCCTGGCCTTCTATTGATCGTCCAAGGGACGACTGGTGCAAAAAAGTCAAAGCAAAAAAATGCACTGATGATGTTACCCCGTTGGGTAATGAAACAACTGCAACCAAGCAACAACCAAGCTCAGAGAGCACCAAGGACCCCGTAAACTCAATTTGTAGCCACGCATAGAGTTGCTGTTTGAGATGCAAGTCATTTGAAGAGAAGATCCCCAAATCCACAAATTCCTGAAGGCAAAAAAAAGTCTTCATCCAGGCAAAATCTCTCCCTTGATAGACAAGGAAATAATTGCACTCTTTTGTACCCGTTGTGTTATTCAACAATTGGTTGGCACTGTTGTCGAGTTCAGTGTTGTTTTTATCTAGGGGGATCAGATGGAGACAAGCGCCTTTTGTGTTCAACACACAGAACATGTTAGCCTCAACACTCACACAGAAACATTGGCCGATTCCTACAATCAAAGGGAACGGTGCAAACTTTGTCATTCGTTGTCCCAAGTCTTTGTTTCGCTTCTCATCTAAGAAGCTTCTTCAGCCGAAGAAGAGCTGAGAGCTCTTCTTGGGTGAGAAGCAAAATGTCTTCAAAGAAAAACCAGAAAGTCCAGTTGCCTCTTGAAAAAGCACCTTTGGGACAACCATGACCTTGGATGACTGAGAATCTCCACAGACTTTGACAGTCATTCCACAAAACTCTTGAATCCTGAACTGTCCGTGCTAGGCTCAGATCCCAGGGGCTATAAATCAGAAACGATGTTGTAGAGTAGGGGTGACAAACGGGATTTCTTCAAGGGCTGGATCAGCATTGTGGTTCTCCTCCGTGGGCCGGGAGGGTGGATGGGAAGGGAGACAGGGCGGATGCCTCCTGCAGCTCTCTGCCAGCCAAAATGGGATGTCCTGATGCCTTGTTTTCAGCCTCCATGGCAGGAGTGAAATCCAGCAGGTTCTGGAGAACCGGTAGTGGAAATTCTGATCTATTTTAAGGGCACTTTCTTCTTTGACAACCCGAGACGAGATTTCGACAATGTTTAGCACAGCCTTATTGTGAAAGCCCATTAAGAGCAACTGGTCAGCTGTTTGGCCCAGTAAGACTGGGAATAAGAGAATAATAACAGGGCCGCGTTGTTAGTCTAATGGAATAAATAGATTAGCATATCTCCGTTGCTTTAGAGGGAGGCCAAGCGAGCATGTGGGAATAAATACAAAGCTCTGAGATGCATAGATCCATAATTGATGTTCGCTTGCTGTAATAAATACAATTTAATAGGCTGAGCTTCAGATGGTTGGGAATAACAGCATGGAAGCCTAAATCCCATCGAGACCGCTATGAGGATGCTCTTCATCCCAGCGCCACAGCAGAAATTGGGAACGTGTTCCCTCGCCGCGAAAAGCTAAGAATATTTCATGAAAGGGATTAGGGTGGAAACCTCAGTTGGTTCTCAGAATGTCTCCCAAAGACCTCTGAAGGGACCCACCAGCAAAAATGATCCCTCTACTCAGACACGTAACCACCAGTGGGTAGTTCAGACTGTGTGAAGGTTTCCAATGGACCAGCGATTTCTCTGTCCATCAGAAATAACCAAAGACATGATGACTGTGGAAGTACCGATAGGCGATTGGAATGGGTGTAGGCAACCACGGATCAGGTTAGGAAATCAGGTCAAGGGCGATTTAGCAGAAAATCCCAAGGGGGCTTTTTCAAAAGGCAACTTTTGTTTTTTTCTCGAAGACGTTTTGCTTCTCACTTCAAGAAGCTTTTTCAGTTCCAACTTGGATGGTGGAGGAATGGAAGGATTTATACTCCTTGCAGACATTCCTTGGTTATTTGCATTCTTTGAGAGAGTCGTTGAAGCCGCTTGGAGGTTTATCTGTGTCCTCGGGGGTCACCTGAGTGGTGCTCTTGGTTCCTGTGGCCTGCAATTTTTTCCTCTGGAAATCCATTCCTACTCGCACACCAGTCCAAAGGTGTTCACCCCAAATTGGATAGTTAAAAGTCTGTAGAGATTCTCAGTCATCCAGGTCATGGTTGTCCCAAAGGGGCTTATTTTTAAGGAGGCAACTGGACAACAACAAATATGGAGGCCATCATTTGACCTATCCCAAGTCCATCTGCTCCCTTATCGTTTTCCCCAAAGGGTAAGGACTCATTATGAGATGGAACACATCCAGGGGAAGGCAATGGACAGGATGATGGATCCAGATGCCAAAGTTGGATGTGTTTAACCTGAAGAAGCAATGATATAGAAATCAGAGTGAAAATATCTGTATCTTCAGAAAGCTACCTTAGCAGAATAACAGAGTTGGAAGGCACCTTAGAGGTCTTCTAGTCTAACCACTTGCTGAAGTAGGAAACCCTATAAAATTTCAGACAGATGGTTCCACCCATAACTTCTGGAGGCCATCTGTTCCCCTGATCAATGGAATCACTGTCAAGAAAATTTCTCCTCAGTTCAAGATTCTCTCCTTGATAAGTTTCCATCCGTGGCTTCTTGTCCTGCCTTCAGGTGCTTTGGAGAACATTTTGAACCCCCTCTTTCAAGATTCAGTCATTGTACCCTGTCCCAGCAAAGTTCTCATCGTTCCATTGTTTATATTTTTATGACCTACTCAACGAATCAGAAAGATCTCGTCAAGTTGACCCAAGTGGCCAAACAACTCACTCTGATGGTGGCCGCCTCTCTTCCGTGAGAGCCATGATGGCGAACCTATAATGGCACATGTGCCAGAAGTGGCACGCAGAGCCATCTCACCGGGCACGCCAGCCATCGAGCGTAGCTGTTCCAAGTTCCAGCGTACACATGCGTACTGGCCAGCTGGTCTTCACGCGCACGAGAATGCCAGAAACTGGAAAAGCAGATTCCTGGCGGGCATGAGCGCAACAGGAAGCTGAGTTTCCAGTTTCTGACAGTCACCTGGTCTCCCGGTTTCTGGTACGCGCATATGCACGAAGACCAGCTGGCTGGTGCACATACGCACGCTGGGAACCAGAAGTTCATCTTCCTGGCGTGCACATGCCCGCCAGGGATCTGCTCTTCCAGTTTCCAGTGTTCCCGTGCATGCACACCACGGAGCTGCTTTTCCGGATTCTGGTGCTTCCCCCCATGCACACACGATCCCGTTTCAGCACTCAGTGCCGAAAAGGTTCACCAACACTGCATTAGAGCTTTCTAAGCGAAGCCTAGTAGGCCATTAATCAAGGATGCTTACAGCAACAGCGGTTGGCCCTTTGAGGTCTTTTTTCCAGATCTACTATTCTTTAGAGAGGAGCTTTTTACGTTGCTCAGAAAGTGCGTAAACCCCGGATTTCGGCTTTATCCCAGGCATTTATTCTATAAATCCCAACTCTTGTACAAAACTGTTGGCATCGCATCAAAATCCCCAAGGTTAGGAACTGAAAAAAAAAAGTGCTTTGAAGTACATTATATCATAGCGGCTCGGTTGCATTTTGACACGTTTTGTTAGTTTAATATATAGGGTGGGTGGGCAGGAGGGAGGGAGGGAGGCAGCCGAAGTACAAATTGTATTGTGCCGAATTACATCATAAGCATGATAGGCTGTCCTAGGAGACGGATACCAATCTACTCGCCAAAAGGAAAGGGGAGGAAATAAGCAAGGGAGAGACTTTCCCACAAATGAAATAATGGCTTTCATGTTTAATAAAAATATTATCTCGTGGGCTTCGTCCAGCCACTTCTGCCTTCAGCTTAGCTACTTCAGGCAGACCGCAGAGATGCTTCTCCTTTGAATCATCAGGGAAACTGGAATGAATATTGAGCGCTCGGGGGAGGTTGAAGTATTTACTTATTTATTTTTGAGGCTTTTAAAGAAAAGGTAGAAGAATTGGAGAAGGGGGCGGGGAGCGCAGAAGACAGGAGACATAAATCTCGACTGCAGATTTGCAGCTGAAAGAATTGCGGGGCTGTGTCAGATCCAGGGATGGGCGGAATTGCTCCGATTTGGTTTCTACTCCGTATCTGGTTTAAAATCCTACTCAATCGATCGCCTTTTAAGGTTGTATATCCTAGGATGTATAAACAGAGGCATATGATCACGTAAAGTATCAGTATTGCTTTAAAAAACTCTAGTAAGACTACGCTTAGAATACTGCAATTAATATGGGTCACCGTACTACAAAAAAGATGTTGAGACTTTGGAAAAAGCTCAGAGAAGAGCAACTAAGATGGTCAAAGGTCCGGAGACTAAAACGTACAAAGAACAGGATTTGGGTCGGGCTAATTTAGAGAAAAGAAGGACATGCGGACACATGATAGCAATATTTCAGTATCTGAGGGGCTGCCACAAAGAGGAGGGGGTCAACCTATTTTCCAAAGCACCAGAAGGCCAGACAAGGAATAATGGATGGAAACTGATCAAGGAGAGAAGCAACCAGGAATTAAGGAGAAACTTCCTAACAATGAGGACAATTGACCAGTGGAGCAGCTTGCCTCCAGAGATCGTGGACGCTCCATCACTGGAGGTTTTTAAGAAGACTCTAGACCAGGGAGCGGCAACCTTCAGCACTCAAAGAGCCACAAAGGTCCTAACCAGAAGCCCCCTGTTCAATTCTGGAGCCAACTGGAAGTCTGGTTCCTCCGCCATAGAGTCTCCTCTTAGCGCAGCATCCTTTTTCCTCTACCTGTCCTAACTGAAAGCCCTATCAGTTGTGGAGCTGACTGGAAAACCTGCCACTTGCCATAGAGTCTCTTCCTAGCGCATGCTTTTCCTCCCCATAACTGGAAGCTCCTCTCAAAATTGTGGCGGCGACCGGGAGTCACAGCAGAGGGATGAAAGAGCCACATGCGGCTCCAGAGCCGACGGGTTGCTGACCCTTGGTCTAGACAGTCACTTATCGGAAATATTATAGGTCCCCTTGTTCGAGCAGGGGGCTGGATTAGAAGACTTCCAAGGTCCATTATTCTATTGCTAAGATTTTACTGTTAAGTCTGTACAAAAAGCTACATAGTAGACTTTCTTCTACTATGGGCCCATTTTATGTAACCTGGCCTTACGGTCATATTTCTGGAACCCCTTTGACCGGTATATATTTTTTTTGACCGTTGTGCTTTTTTCACTAACAAACTTTCAGTAAAAAAAACCTTGAGAGATATGCAAAGTCCTAATGATAATTATTACAGGTTGACGTGCATTTTGTTTTCAAAATATGAAATGTATTCAAGCTCAGAGGTATTCTTTTTTCCAGTGCCACTGTAACTTCAAATGGCCACTAAATGTACTGCTGTAAGTCGAGGAGCTCCTGTATAAAGACAAGCCCACTCAGGATGGATTGGGCCACTGGAGAGTCCAGCTTCTACCCACAGCTTTAAGGAAACCATCCAAAAGACAGCACGCTGTGATTGGAAAAAATCCGTCAAGAGATCACTGTCAAGCACCAGAGAAATCAGGAGATTCAGGAAGTTCAAATGAGTATAAAGGTTTATGGCAAGCTTCAGCTCTCTACAAGAATCTGAACTACTAACAATCAAAGAGAAATTAGCGGGAGATAAGAAGAAATTCATGGTGGGCTGGACTTAGATCTCTTGTGGGCATGACTCATGACTGATGATGCATTTGACCCCTCCCTCAGGCTTAGCCTGATCATCACCTACAGCCACATAAACTTTACCAAGGAAACAGAAATTGGGACAACCTAGAGGTGGAATTCAAATTTTTTGTACTACCGGTTCTGTGGGCGTGGCTTGATGGGTATGACTTGGTGGGTGTGGCAGGTGAAGGATACTGCAAAATCTCCATTTCCACCCCACTCCAGGAGCAAGATACTGCAAAATCCCCATTCCCTTCCCACTCCTGGGGGAAGGATATTGCAAAATCTCCATTCCCACCCCACTCTGGGGCCAGCCAGAGGTAGCATTTGCCGGTTCTCTGAACTACTCAAAATTTCCGCTACCGGTTCTCCAGAACCTGCTGAATTTCACCCCTGGGACAACCTATTAGCTAGCCTCGTTTCCTCTATCACGAGATTCAGGGGAAGAGAGAGGAATCTCTGCTTCCATAGGCATAAAAACCTGAACAGGAATCTACTTCTCTCTATATTTCATAGTCTGGATGATTCAGGTTAATTCAAATGGGTATAAACATTCATTGCAAGCTTCAGCTCTGTACAAGAATCTGAACTACTAACAGTCAAGAGAAATTAGTGGGAGATAAGAAGAAATTCAGATAAGAAGGAATTCATGGTGGGCTGGACTTAACTCTTGGCTCTCTTGTGGGCATGACTCATGACTGATGATGCATTTGACCCCTCCCTCGGGCTCAGCCTGGTCATCGCCTACATCCATGTAAATTTTACTAGGGAAATGGAAATGGGCACAACCTGTTAGCTAGCCTCGTTTCCTCTATCATGGGATACAGCGGGGAAGAGAGAGGAATCTCTGCTTCCATAGGCATAAAAACCCGAAGAGGAATCTACTTCTCTCTATATTTCATAATCTGGATGATTCAGTAATTACGCAGCCGAGCATCAAAGCTATTCAGTGTGAACAACTGAAGGGCCATTGACGAGATCATAGCCTCTTTATTCAAGATTAATTCATCTGTCTTTCAGCTCAAGAAGCCTGGAGAGCTTCTCACCACTCCAGCGCTTTCAAAGAGCCATTCTCAAGCTTGCCCATCAAAAAAGGGCTGAATTTACAAGAACAAAGACTAAGCCCATCAAGTTCTTCATGCAGTGGGGGTAGGGTGGAGTGCCGCCGCCCCCCCCCCTCAAAAAAAACAGAAAGCTGAAGCCAAGATTGGCTGAATTAACAGAGGGGAAAGAATCAAGATCACGTGAGATTTTAGTCCCGCTTTATAATGCCTCGGTAAGACCACCCTTGGAATCTTGCATCCAGTTTTGGTCGCCACGATATATTAAAAAAAAAAAAGATGTTGAGACTCTAGAAAGAGTGCAGAGAAGAGCAACAAAGATGATGAGGAGACTGAAGGCTAAAATGTACAAAGAAGGGTTGCCAAATTGGGTTATGTCTAGTTTAATGAAAAGAGGGACTAGAAATGACATGATATCAGTCTTCCAATATCTAAGGGGCTGCGCCAAAGAAGAGGAGGGGAGGGGTCAACCTATTTTCCAAAGCACCTGAAGGCAGGACAAGAAACAGGGATGGAAACTTGTTGTTAACCTTATTTTGCAAAGCTTCTTCTCCGGTAACACTGAATTGTTAACTAGGGTATGCAAAACCTTTGCCAGATCAATTCTCGAATACAGCTCATCTGCCTGGAATCCACACTGTATATCGGACATTAAAACGATTGAGCGGGTCCAGAGGTATTTCACGAGAAGAGTCCTCCACTCCTCTGCTCACAATAGAATCCCTTCTGCCACCAGGCTTGAAATTTTGGGCTTGGACAATCTGGAATTGCGCCGCCTGCGGTCCGATCTAAGCATACTCCACAAAATTGTCTGCTACAACGTCTTACCTATCAACGACTTCTTCAGCTTCAACCGCAATAATACAGGAGCAAACAAACATGACAGTGAGAACAAATGGAAGTTTTTCCTCCAGAAGTTGTGGAATCTCCATCACTGGAGGTTTTCAAGAAGAGATTGGACAACCATTTGTCTGAAATGGTATAGGGCAGTGATGGCTAATCTTTTTGCCGCTGCGTGCCAAAAGCGGGGGGAGTATAGGGAGTACACGCATAATTCAATGCCCCACACCACCCTCATACATGCGCAACCTCCCCCATGCTCCCCCCCCGCTTTTGGCACATGATGGCAAAAAGGTTACTGGTGGGCCTGGTAGGCCCATTTTTTCCCCCTCCCCAGGCTCCAGAGGCTTTCTTGGAGCCTGCGGAGGGCGAAAACGGCCTTCCCCACCCTCTCGGAGGCCCTCCAGAGGCTGGAAATGGACCATTTCCCAACTTCCAGTGGGCCCAGAAGGCATGTTTTTCACCCTCCCCAGGCTCTAGAGGGTTTCTTGGAGCCTGGGGAGGGCAAAAACGGCCTTTCCCACCCCCTCAAAGGCCCTCCAGAGACTGGAAACGGACCATTTCCCAACTTCCAGTGGGCCCAGAAAGCACGTTTTTCACCCTCCCCAGGCTCTAGAGGGTTTCTTGGAGCCTGGGGAGGGCAAAAACGGCCTTTCCCACCCTCTCAAAGGCCCTCCAGAGACTGGAAACATTTCCCGACTTCCAGTGGGCCCAGAAGGCATGTTTTTCACCCTCCCCAGACTCTAGAGGGTTTCTTGGAGCCTGGGGAGGGCAAAAACGGCCTTCCCCGCCCCCTCAGAGGCCCTCCAGAGGCTAGAAACAGCTCATTTCCTGACTTCCGGTGGGCCCAGAAGGCCCGTTTTTCACCCTCCTCAGGCTCTAGGGGCTTTATTGGAGCCTGGGGAGGGTGAAAACGGCCTACCCAACCCCCCCCCCGGAGGCCCCCTGGAGGCCCTCCAGAGGCCAGAAATGGCTCATTTCCCGACTTCTGGTGGGCCTGGAAGGCCTGAAAATCAGCTGGCCGGCACCCGCATGCACACTGGAGCTGAGTTAGGGCAATGCTCGCGTGCCCACAGATATGGCTCCACGTGCCACTTGTGGCACACATGCCATAGGTTCGCCATCAAGAGGGTAGGGTCTCGTGCTTGAGCAGGGGGTTGGACTAGAAGACCTCCAAGATCCCCCAATAACCCTGTTATTCTGTGAAGAGGGGGCACAGAGCAATGTAAGGCAAAGCATGTCTCAGCATCCTTGGCAACCAGCTTCACCACAATGTGGGAACGCAGCCAATTCTGGCTTCTTTCACCCCCAAAGATTGTCACTTTACTCAATATGGGAAGCTGACTGCCCCCTCTTTCTTTTTCCTTCTAGGCTTCTACTTTTCCTTCCTCAGTTTTTGAGAATGCAAAAAGAGGAGAAAGAACAGGAGCCTTGAACTTAATTAGCCATGAAATTCAATGCAGCTTGACTCTTAAGTCCAAGGTTATTCACAGGCTTTTGAGAACTCTTGGCTTTTTTGTAAGGCTGCCTTCTCTTAAGCCTCTCTTATTTTCTATTGCATCTGGATTTTGGCTTTTGTGCCAGCAATTCTTCCTTGATTTTGCACTGTTCGTGAATGTGCTCTATGCTCGTTTCTCTTGACTGAAGCCCACACATAACAGAGCATGCACAACGCAAAGCAAAAACAGAAATATTTTATCCATCCATTTCCAAGTCCTCCTCCTCTTCCCTCCCTCTTTCTCTTTTGCTCTATTTCACTGTGTCTGACAATGACTTTTTGCTGCAAAGGAACCATTGTCTCTCTTGATGCCACCAAATGTAACATCTGCATTTTTTTTTCTTTGCAGCTCCAGCTCCAGTTGAACACAGCTGAGGCTATACATCATTCTGGTGTCTTTTTTTTTTTTTTTCTCAGTCAACCACAAATACAGCTTAGAAACCATGATGAGAAAAATCCCAGCAAGTTTTGGCACGCTAACTCCTTAAACTAAGAGAGCAGATCCCTCCTTAAGGCTTCCAAAATACCCGAAGCCAATCCTTAATTCTTTTAGAACTGGGGCAAAATTGCCACAAGCTAAAGTCTTCCTTGGAAACAAGTGGCGGAAAAAGAAATCACAAGATTGGTGGCTGCAGAAAACAGGCAGTTAAGGGCACACCCTCGCAGTTCAATCTCTACGTTTAGGGTGGCTTGAAAGGAGTTAGAGAGGCTTTGGTCCTTCTTTGCAAAGGCATGTTTTCAGTTCAAAATTAATGAATTTGGAAGCATTTCCAAGCCTGCGGCTGTACGGAAAAACTGTGTGAAGGTGTCAGAGAGAAAAACACACACAGAGAGAGACACACAACACCTGACATAATTCATATCCGTATTTCCCTTGCTTCCAGCATCTCTGCTGGCTTATTCCTAAAACAGCGTTATGAAGGCAACTTTTGAAAATTAAAAATGTAACCTACCTTCATTTATCTGAATTCTCCTTCCCCTTTTCTTCCTTCTCCTCCATTCTTCTTCTTAATGGTGCCTTAAAAGTTGGACTTTAGTGGAAATATTGGTGAATCCATTCAAGGCACTGAAGGAAAAAAGAGAGAAGGCAGCTTGTAAAGACAATGAAATACAGCGTCTACAACCATCCTATTGTACTTCAGGAGTTGTTGGGGGTTTTTTTTGCTATTTAAGATCCTATAAAATTAGATGTTATAAAAGCCCAGGTGTTCTCAAAGGCCACCTCAACTAAGCACATCACTGAAGAGCTGGGGAAAAATCGCAATAGCTCCTTATAAATAAAATCATGTTCTTTCTTATCATGGTTATACAAGATGGAAACTAACCAAGGGGAAGACCAACCTAGAACTAAGAAGAAATTTCCTTAAAGTTGGAACAATTAATCAGTGGAAGGACTTACCTCCAGAAGTTGTTGGCCCCCCCACAGCAGTGGGTTTCACATTGTGTTACTACCGGTTTGCCACACGCCCAGTTTGCGTGTGCATCTGCCTTCCACTCATCCCCCAGCCTTCCACGCATGCATTTTGCTCACATGTGTGTCTTCCGCATATATGCCCAGCCTCAAAAACATGCCTAAATAGGATGGCATAGGGCCAGGGCGAGTGGGCAAGGCCACCCATGATTTCTGCTACCGATTTGGGAGAACCGGTCTAAACCAGCTGAATACCACTATCACTGGTATCACTATCACTGGTATCACTATCACTGGTATCACTATCACTATCACTGCCCCATCACTGGATGTTTTCAAGAAGAAATCAGAGAGTAAGTTGTCCATAAAGTCTCCTGCTTGAGCAAAGGGTAGGATCAGTAGACTTCCAACATCCCCTCCGACTTTGTTACTCTAAGCTGAAATTACCCAGGAGGCTTAACGGGGTTAAGTGAGAACCCAACGTTTTCCTTTGCTCCAAGAAGCTAAGTTTCATTAGCGTTTTCCTTGAATAAGTTCTTGGGTAACTTCAATCCATCCAACTATTCAGAATAACAGAGAATTTAGCAACAGCAATAGCACATAGACTTGTATACCGCTTTATAGTGCTTTCCAGCCCTCTCTAAGCAGCCTCTTGCCTCCAACAATCTGGGTCCTCATTTTACCCACCTCAGAAGGATGGCAGGCTGAGTCAACCTTGAGCCTGGTGGGATTCGAACTGCCAACTTGCAGGCAGCCAGTAGTCAGCAGAAGTGGCCTGCAGTACTGCACTCTAACCACTGTGCCACCGAGGCTCATTTGAAGGGACCTTGGAAGTCCTAGGCTTTGAAACCACCTCTCCTCTCTCCCTCTTCCTTTCTATCCTCCCATCAAATCTGCTAAGTAGACAGGACAGAGAGAACTGGCCACAGTTCACTGCATGATTAATTGAAAAATGTATGTAGCACACAGTGCGGTTTCCCTTTAACAGACTAATTGAGGGGAAATGCTCATTAATGCTAAAGACAGGTTTTCCTATAAGCACCTGTCATGCTTTCCCAGGTAGGCTAGACAGGAAACAGACCAGATGAGCTAATCCTAGAAGATAGAATAACAGAGTTGGGGGGACCTCAGAGGTCTTCTAGTCCAACTCTCTGCTTAGGCAGGAAACCCCAAACCTCTTCAGACAAATGGTTATCCAACATCTTCTTTAAAAACTTCCAGTGTTGGAGGACAGCTTCTGGAGGCAAGTTGTTCCACTGATTAATTGTTCTCACCATCAGGAAACTTCTCCTTAGCTCTAAGCTGCTTCTCTCTTTGATTAGTTTCCACCCATTGCTTCTTGTCCTGCCTTCTGGGGCTTTGGAGAATAGCTTGGCCCCCTCTCCTTTGTGGCAGCCCCTCAAATATTGGAACACTGCTACCATGCCACCACTTGATTCTTTGGGAATCAAGCTGGTTGTGATTGCTTGAACAAACCATGTTTAGAATAAAACATTCCAGGGCACCATATGAGAAGCTTCAGCAGTGGCCAAAATTGTGGAAACTTTTTGGGAAAAGTGTATTTTCTAAAACTAGCTTATAATACCACTTTTTTGGGGGGGGTAGTACCATAAACTTATATATCCATGGAAAGATCATTTAATCAAGAATGTCATGCCATAACTTTTATGAAGGATTTGCTATTAAAATAGCAGTTACAGTATAAAGAAGAAAAGTGAAACACAGAGAAAAAAACGAGATATACAAAAATTATCACCATAGAAAAAAGGAGATATACAAAAATGATCACCGTGTCATATTAATCCTTAGTTGGGAAATCTTTAGCATGAATGACAGCCTTACAATGTCTTCCCATGAAGTGAACTAAGTCTTTTAGTTCTGCAGCTGTTCTAAGTGAAACCAAGATTGAAGGATGGCTTCTATTAACTGGGTTTGATTGCTGGGTCGCTTCTGACTAACAAGTTTCTTTAGTCGGCTCCATAGATTTTCAATTGGGTTAAGGTCTGGGCCAGTGGAGGGTTGCTCCCAGTTCTGTCTGGTTCCATAGAACTGATAGTAAAACTGGTGGGAGGCTCGACGGCATGACGTCATCATTGCTGATCTGCGCATGCCTACAAGCACGCACGTGCAATCCCACTGCAAACTGGTAGTAAAGGTAAGTTGAACCCATCCCTGGCCTGGGCTCTTCCCAGGCCATTTCAGCAGTGGAATAGGATTATCTTGAAACTCCAAAGGAAAAAAAAGTGGTGTTATTAGCCATCAAACCTCAAAAAGACACTTTCCCCAAAACATTTCCACAATTTTGGCTACTACTGTAGGTTGGCCCTCGGTGGTTATAATGCCAGTTTTATATCTTGCATAGCATCTTCCTTGCATTCGTTCCCCCTGTAACAGTGGTGAAATCTAAAATTTGTTACTACCGGTTCTGTGGGCGTGACTACCGGTTCTGTGGGCGTGGGAGGGGTAATGTGACTGTGTGGGTGTGGCCAATTTTTTTTTAACTTTTAAAACCATTTTTTCTACAACCTCTTCGGCGAAGAGGTTGTAAAAAAATGCTTTCAAAAGGCTCTGACGATCCCAGCTGAGTTGCCTGATCAGTAGAGGTTTTTTTTCTTTTAAATGCCTCTGACGATCCAAGCTGAGTTGCCTGATTGGCAGAGGCTTTTTTTCTTTTAAAAGCCTCTGACGATCCCAGCTGAGTTGCCTGATCGGCAGAGGCTTCTTTTCTTTTAAATGCCTCTGACGATCAGGCAGCTCAGCTGGGATCGTCAGAAGTTCTTAAAAGCAACCTCTGAAGAGGTTGTAGAAAAAAATGCTTTTAAAAACTAAAAAGAAAAGCCTCTGATGATTGCGCGGCTCAGCTGGACAATGGGGGGGGGCAGGGATTTTTGCTACTGGTTCGCCGAACCACCCACCTCCATCGCTACCAGATCGGGTGATCCAGTGTGAACGGGGAGCATTTCACCCCTGCCCTTTAAACATATATTTCTTTACATCCAGATTTTTTTAAAAAAAATAATCCCTAAATTAATCGGTGCTTTTCAAATAATCTACTCTTTTGGTCTTCCTGATATTAGCCTCGAGGTCCTATTTCTATGGTGAGAAACGCATCGATGCTGATTTAACTCTTGTTAGCAAAATAATCCCTTCCCTAGGAAATGCGGCTGTTGTTCCTTTTTTGCAAATGATGCGATGTCCTACTTTTGTATTCACCCCTTCCCACCTTTGTTTTCAAGTTTTAACTATCAGGTTTGTTTCCATAATTAAATATTTATCTTGGCTTTTTCCTTCAGTGTCATGGAAACGCTGGCTAACAATCAAACAGGAAAACAGTGAAGCTGCTTTTATGTTTCCTTTTTTTTTTTTAAAGAGCACTTAATTTTATTGTATTTTTAATGAGGTCTGGCAGGAGGAAGAATGGATCCCACTGACATATAACTTAGCAGCTCTTCTCGAACAGGCAGTCCTCGACTTATAACCATTTGCTTAGTGGCCATTTGAAGTTGCAACTGCACCGGGGGAAGGGGGGGAAAGAGTGACTTATAATCATTGTTCACACTTAACGACCGTTGAGCATTCCCCCCCTCTCCCATGGTCATGTGATCAAAATTCAGATGCTTGCCGACTGGCATATATTTATGACAGTTGTCGTGTTTTGGGGGTCACGTCATTCCCTTTTGCGACTTTCTGAGCAGCCAAGTCGATGGGGAAGCCACATTCACTCAACAACCATGTTATTAACAGTTGAAGTGATTCACTTAACGACGTTGGCAAGAAAAGGTTGTAAAATCGGGCACTTAGCTCATTTTAAAAAATGTCTCGGTTATCCAACAGAAATTTTGGACTCAGTTGTGGTCGTAATTCAATGAGTGCCTGTTGTTGTTGGGGGTTTTTTTGGAAGTTTGTTTAGAATTTAATAATGGGTTACTTCCTTCCCCCTCTGGCACCCCCAACAATAATAAAGGAGAAGTGCCGGGGTGGGCTGCTGGGGGTTCGCAGGGGTTCGGGAGAACCTCTAGCTAAGATTCTGTGCAGTTCGGAGAACACCTGAATCCGAGTTCTCCTCTGGCCTCGCCCACCCCACTCCCAGAAGTCCCCCCGCAGCCCATTTTGGATGCACGTAAGTGCAGGGCGTGCACGGAGGCTCGGGGAGGGCGAAAAATGGGCTTATCGGAAGTTCGGGAAGACCAGAAACAGGCCCATTTCTGGCCTCTAGAGGGCCTCCGGAGCCTGGGGAGGCCATTTTCGCTCAAGGAAAGCCTCCAGAGCCTGGGGAGGACAAAAACGCCCCCCCCCCACATGGTGGAGGCGGCCGACTAGGCCATGCCCATCTTGGCCACGCCCACCCACCAACCTGGCAGAGAACCCCTTGCTAAAATTGTTGAAGCTCTCCCCTGGGAAGAGCTATTATGCTACTTAGGCTTGCCGTAGAGCAAGACAATTTACTGCATTGATGAGGTTACCTAGTTTGGTAATGAAACATCTGCAAGAAAACAGCCAAGCTTTGAGAGCACAAAGGACCCTGCAATGTAATTTAACATCATCCTATCTTCTGCTTGAGTAGGGGGCTGGACTAAAAGACCTCGAAGGTCCCTTCCAGCTTGATTCTGATTCTTTAAGAGATATTAACATAAAGATGGCCACCTTGGTGTTGTTGTTGTTGGGGTTTTTTTTAAGAATTGGACTGAGTGAGGAGGTTTGCATGGAGAGAAATGGGGGGGAAATTATTTCCTACCCATCTTCTCAATGTTGGTTCTTTCGTGTCTGCAAACCCACCACTTAATATTGGACGAAAAGAAGGCAAATCTAGAATGGAACATCTTCAGGGAATCTGAGTGCTGGTTTAGTCAACAAACCACAATCAAACAAACCACGATCAAACAAACCATGATCAAACAAACCACAGCTTAACACCATGCGTGACCCCAGTCTTGGAACTCAACTATTCAGAGAAGCATCAAAGCAATCAGCCAAAGATCCTGATCGGTAGATAGCAACGGGAGTGGTGGGGCATGGGATCCACAAGCCATCATATAGCAGGAGGGGAGTTATACATACATACATACATAAAAAACCCCACAATTTCTTTTTCGCGAGCCCAACCGACTTTGATAAAACATCTCTTCAACGCATGTCACACTCTCTTCAAGTAATCCCGGGGGCAATTTATTTCAAGCACAAAACTGATTAAAAAGCTGTGCTTTGCATTGTATTGCTTTTCCCCCAGAAGGGAATAGCCTGATCAGGATGGATGGATGGATGAAGGAAATGGAAAGTCTGATGAAGGGGAAGGGAGAGGAGGAAGGGAGGTGGGAGAAAAAGGAGGGAAAAATGGATGGAGAGAGAGGGAAGGAGGAGGAGGAGGAGGGAAAGATAGGTTTTTTTTTGTTTTGTTTTAATAATAAAAACTTTTATTGTCACTGCACAACATACCGTATTTTTCGGAGTATAAGACGCACCTACCTTTTTTGGTGAGGAAAACAAGAAAAAGAAATCTGCCTCTGCCTCCCAGCAATTTTGCCTCGTTGCAGCAAACAGCAAATAGCTTGCTTTATTTTCATTTTCATTTTCAACATAGCTTGATCAGCACAAGAAAAAAAAAATTGCTCCCAGCAATTTACCTCCTTGCAGCAAGCAGCAGAGGCCCGCGCAAAACAGCTGAGAATCGGGAGGCCGATCCAATCAACTTGTGCTAATTAGGCTGTGCTGAAGCTGAAAGGAGCTGTTTCTTCTTGCTGCTTGCTGCAAGGAGGTAAACCGCTGGAGGCAGAGGCCAAAGGGTGGGTGCCAGTGGGTGGGCAGGGCTACATTTGTGTATTTATTTATTTATTTTTATTTATTTGTTTCAATTTATAAACCGCCCTTCTCCTCGCGGACTCAGGGCGGTGAACAGCCAAAGTAAAGCATAATATATATAAAAATAAAAACAATTTTAAAAAATATTAAATAATTTTGGCCGACGGTTAAAACAGTCCAATTTAAAATCAGTTCCAATTTAAAACAGAGGATGGGATCAAGTCAGTCCGGCTAGATGAAACAAGTGGGTTTTAAGGGCCCGACGAAAAGTCCGGAGATCTGATATCCTGCGTATCTGCGGGGGTAGGTCGTTCCAGAGGGCGGGTGCCGCCACAGAGAAGGCTCTCCCTCTGGGGGTCGCCAGCCGACATTGTCTGGCCGACGGCACCCTGAGGAGGCCCTCTCTGTGCGAGCGTACTGGCCGGTGGGAGGCTATTGGTGGCAGAAGGCGGTCTCGCAAATACCCAGGCCCTAAGCCATGGAGCGCTTTAAAGGTGGTCACCAACACCTTGAAGCGCACCCGGAAGACCACCAGAAGCCAGTGCAGCTCACGCAGGAGAGGTGTCACATGGGAGCGCCCCGTCGCTCCCATAATCCCCCGCGCGGCCGCATTCTGGACCAGCTGGAGCCTCCGGGTGCACCCCAAGGGGAGCCCCATGTAAAGAGCATTACAGTAGTCCAGGCGGGAAGTCACGAGAGCATGAGTGATCGTGCGTAGGGAGTCCCGATCCAGAAAGGGACGCAACTGGCGTATCAGGCGAACCTGATAAAAAGCCCCCCTGACCATGGCCGTCATATGCTCTTCTAAAGACAGCTGTGAATCCAGGAGGACGCCCAAGTTGCGAACACTTTCCATGTGGGCCAATGTCTCACCCCCAATAATCAACGATGGCACCAACAGACAGATTGAAAGTGAGAGAAGAAGAAGAAGAAGAAGAAGAAGAAGAAGAAGAAGAAGAAGAAGAAGAAGAAGAAGAAATAAATCGAAGAGAGCGCTAAAAGTACAAGAAAGGAAACAAGCCTCCCCCCCCAAAAAAAGGAGAGAAAAAAGAAATATAAAGAAGCAGCTTCCGATTTGTCTTTACCGTGCTTATAAATACAACTATAAATTTACCTCTTATTCTATGGTTACAGTGTAACTCATTTTTCTATAATCTATTCTGTCTAACCGTCAAAACCATAAATCCTAAGTGTATTTTTCCCCCCTGCTTCGCGCAAAAAGCCCATAAGGGGTTTCCAGCCATTTATTAGACTTATATGGCCAATTTAGAATAACTTAAGGGGTTTTTTTTCATTCATTTCTCCTAAGGTTTCTCCAAGTTTCATTCAGCCCCAATAACATCCCAGCTCTCAGAATAATGAAGGAGAAAAACAAGCAAAAGGTATTACAAATAATACAACCTCGCCTTTAGAATAGAATAACAGAGTTGGAAGGGACCTTGGAGGTCTTCTAGTCCAGCCCCCTGCTTAGGCAGGAAACCCTACGCCACTTCAGACAAATGGTTATCCAACATCTTCTTAAAAACTTTCAGTGTTGGAGAATTCACAACTTCTGGAGGCAAGTTGTTCCATCGATTAATGGTTCTCACTGTCAGGAAATTTCTCCTTAGTTCTAGGTTGCTTCTCTCCTTCATTACTTTCCATCTGTTGCTTCTTGTCCTGCCCTCAGGTGCTTTGGAGAATAGCTTGACTGCCTCTTCTTTGGGGCAGTCCCTGAGATATTGGAAGACTGCTATCATGTCTCCCCTGGTCCTTCTTTTCATCAGACTACACATACTCTGTTCCTGCAACCGTTCTTCATATGTTTTAGCCTCCAACCCCCTAATCATCTTTGTTGCTCTTCTCTGCACTCTTTCCAAGGTCTCCACATCTTTTTTACATTGTGGCGACCAAAACTGGATGCACTATTCTAAGTGTGGCCTCACCAAGGCATTAAGGTAAGGTAAAGGTTCCCCTCACATGTATGTGCTAGTCGTTCCCGACTCTAGGGGGCGGTGCTCATCTCCGCTTCAAAGCCGAAGAGCCAGTGCTGTCCAAAAACGTCTTCGTGGTCATGTGACCAGGATGACTCAACACCAAAGGCACACGGAACGCTGTTCCCTTCCCACCAAAGGTGGTCCCTATTTTTCTACTTGCATTTTTTATCTGCTCTCGAACTGCTAGGTTGGCAGAAGCTGGGACAAGTCACAGGAGTTCACTCTGTTACGTGGCACTAGGGATTCAAACCGCTGAAATGCCGACCTATCGACAAGCTCAGTGTCTTAGCCACTGAGCCACCGCATCCCTTTACCAAGGTTTTATAAAGCAGTATTAACCCTTCATGTGATCTTGATTCTATCCCTCTGTTAATGCAGTCTAGAACTGCTGCATAGCTTTATTTTATTTTATTTTTTGAGCCACAAGTGCCCAGCTCCAACTCTCCATGGGAGCTTTGCTGAGCCTTACCTACCATTCGCAAAGGTCAGATTTCCTGTTCCCACTCTGGATGGATGAGACTGACCTTAATTTATCCTAATCTTTAAAAAAAGAGGAGGAGGAGGAAGAGGAGTTGTTTTCGGTCTGGGGTGTCCTATTGTCCGTTTTTGAGTGGGAGAGGAAGCGTTCAAACCTCCCCACCCCCCAGTTCCCCAGTTTTCAGATGGATCTTGACAGACTTGAACACTAAGCCCTCTCTAACAAAATGAAATTCAATGTAGAGAAAAGTAAAGTCCTACACTTAGGCAAGAGAAACCATAAGTACACAAATAGACTGGGTGAAACCAGGCTTAATAGCAGTAACTGTGAGAGGGGTCTTGGAGTCTTAGTGGACAACCAATTAAATATGATCCAACAGTGTGAGGCGGCAACCAAAGAAGCCGATGCAATCCTAAATTGCATTAACAGAGGGATACAATCAAGATCAAGGGAGGTATTAATACCGCTCTATAAAGCCCTAGTAAGACCACACCTAGAGTACTGCATCCAGTTTTGGTCACCACACTATAAAAAAGATGTTGAGACTCTAGAAAGAGGGCAGAGAAGAGCAACCAGGATGATTCAGGGAGTGGAGGCTAAAACATACGATGAAGGAACTGGGCCTGGCTGGTCTAATGAAGAGAAGGACCAGGGGAGACATGATAGCAGTTTTCCAATATTTGAGGGGCTGCCACAGAGAGGAAGAAGTCAACCTATTTCCAAAGCACCTGAAGGCCAGACAAGGAGTAATGGATGGAAACTGAACAAAGAGAGATTCAACCTAGAAATGAGGAGGAATTTCCTCACAGTGAGAACAATCAACCCATGGAACAGAAGTTGCCTTCAGAAGTTGTGGAAGCTTTATCATTTGAGACTTTCAAGAAGAGACTGGACTGCTATCTGTCAGAAATGGTGCAAGGACTCCTGCTTCAACAGGGAGTTGGACTAGATGACCTACAAGACCCCTTCCAACTCTGTTTATCTGAATCTATCTAAAATGATCAAACATAGGAAGAACAGTTGCAGGAACTGGGCATGGTTAGTCTGGTGAAGAGAAGGACCAGGACAAGTCCTTCTGGATTGGCATGAAGAGCCTTTACTACAAGAAGAGTAAGCAACCGATTCCCCCCCCCCCCTCGTCAAAGTATGGCTGCTGGAAGCGGAAAGCCATATAAACTGGGTTGGGAGAATTACAGCAGCACTTAGCGTCCTCCGCAGAGAATTCAAGGAACTCGGATTCAGATTCAACGCAGCAATCAAGGAGAAGAGAGGAAAGCCATTATCATAATGTACAATACTGCCGGAGAGGGCTTTTGAAGTTTGCAAAAAGAAGAGGCTATAATTAAGGAAAAACAATCAAGGCACTCTGGTTGCCCTCCGAAGAGGAGAAAGGACAGCCAGCCGGACTGGATTTTCTTTCTTTCCTTCTTCCTTTCTTTTCTTTTTTTGCAGAGATTATAAATATCCATAAAGATGGGAGAACTTGGCTGCAAAAGTCATTTCCCTACCAGCTGCACAACTTTAAAAAAAAAAAAAAACACAGACACACAACTCAGGTATCCAGGAGGGGTTTTGTGCTTGCCCTTTCCAGAGGACAGGTAGTCCTCGACTTACGGTGGAGGTGAAATCCAGCAGGTTCTAACAGGTTGTGGAGAACCGGTAGCGGAAATTTTGAGTAGTTCGGAGAACCGGCAAATACCACCTGTGTCTGGCCCCAGAGTGGGGTGAGAATGGAGATTTTGCAATATCTTTCCCCCGGGAGGGGAGGGGAGGGAGATTTTGCCGGATCATTCCCCTGGAGTGGGGTGGGAATGGAGATTTTGCAATATCCTTTCTCTGCCACAACCAGCAAGCCAAATCCACAGAACCGGCAGGGAAAAAATTTGCATTTCACCCCTGATTTACAACCTGAGTTGAGTCCCAGATTTCCATTGGGAAGCGAGACCTTTGTTAAATGAATTTTGTTAAAATGAATTTTGTTCCATGAATTTGCCCCACCCCACCCCACCCCCAAATTTGGTGACTTTTCTTGCCACCATTGTTAAGTGAACCACTGTGGCTGTCGAGTTTGTAACATGGTTGTTAAGTGAATACGGATTCCCCCGTTGAAACTTTGCTCATCAGAAGGTCGCAAAAGGGTGACTCCGGGATGCTGCAACTGTCATAAATATGAATCAGTTGCCAATTTAGATCACGTGACCATGGGGATCAGGAGTGGGTTCTAAATTTTTTTACTACCAGTTCTGTGGTCGTGGCTTATTTTGTGGGCGTGGCTTGATGGTCACGTGACAATTCTTTAGGATTTAGCAGAGGTACTGGTCTACCTGGCTTTTAACTGCTTGCAGAGCTATACCGGTCTACTCATTTGTTTTTGGAGGCACCGGTCTACCACCCCCTGCCTTTTAACACTGATCAGCTGTAGGGCAGCCCTTTGAATCCCCGTGGCAAGAGTTTAAACAGTTTTTTTCCTTCTAGCCAATCAGCTGGGACTTGGAAGGCAGCAATAAATTGGGGGTGGGGCCAAATAAAAGGTAAGAATAACGCAGGGGGGACGGGGGGGCATAACCGGTTCGGTGACGTCATATTGTCACCGCTACCGGCTCGGCGGGACCAGGCCGGAAGGAATCCACCACTGATGGGGATTCTGTAATAGTCGTGGCTGTGAAAAAATGGTCATGTCACTTTTTTTTTCGTGCTGTTGCAACTGCGAATGGTCACTAAATGAACTCCTGTAAATTTAGGACTACCTTTATCCCTGCCAGATGTAAAAAATCTCTAACTGCAACTGCAGAGATCATCTAAAAGAGCCTTGGTGGCGTAGCAGATTAAAGTGGTGTTAAAGTGACCCCAGCTGCCTGCAATTACTGCAAGTTCGAATCTCACCAGGCTCAAGGTTGACTCAGCCTTCCATCCTTCCAAGGTAGGTAAAATGAGGACCCGGATTGTGGGGGCAATAAACTGACTTTGTATAAAAAAGAACACCGCTTAGAGGGGGCGCGAAAGCCCTACTAAGCAGGTATATACAAAAGAATGAAGGCTTTTGCTTAACGCATTGTAAGCCGCCTTGTAAGTCTCCAGAGAAGGGCGGCATATAAATCGAACCAATTAATTAATTAATTAATTAAACCCTCAATTTGCTTTTAAAACTGAAATCTTCATGTCTATGGAGATTCTGAGTCATCCGTGTCATGGTTGTCCCAAAGGGGCTTCTTTTCAAGTGGCAGTTGGACTTTTCTAGTTTTTCCTTTGAAGACGTTTCGCTTCTCATCCAAGAAGCTTCTTCCGCTCTGACTGGATGGTGGGGAATGGAAGGATTTATACTCCTTGCAGACAGCTGCTCATTTGCGTCCTTTTAGAGGGTCGTTGAGGCCACTTGGAGGTTTATCTGTGTCCTCAGGGTCACCTGAGTGGTGCAAATGGTTCCTTAATCTGCAATTTTTCCTCTGGAAATCCATTCCAACTCCCACACCATTCAAGGAGTCTTCATCCCAAATTGTACAACTATCTGTAGAGATTCTCAGTCATCCAGGTTCTGGCTGTCCCAAAGCTGCTTTTTTTCAAGAGGCAACTTGACTTTCTTGTTTCTTCTTTTGAAGACGTTTCGCTTCTCATCTCAGAAGCTTCTTCAGCTCTGACTGGATGGTGGGGAATAGAAGGATTTATACTCCTTGCAGACAGATGCTCCTTTGCGTCCTTTTAGAGGGTCGTTGAGGCCACTTGGAGGTTTATCTGTGTCCTCAGGGTCACCTGAGTGGTGCAAATGGTTCCTTAATCTGCAATTTTTCCTCTGGAAATCCATTCCAACTCCCACACCATTCAAGGAGTCTTCATCCCAAATTGTACAACTATCTGTAGAGATTCTCAGTCATCCAGGTTCTGGCTGTCCCAAAGCTGCTTTTTTTCAAGAGGCAACTTGACTTTCTTGTTTCTTCTTTTGAAGACGTTTCGCTTCTCATCTCAGAAGCTTCTTCAGCTCTGACTGGATGGTGGGGAATAGAAGGATTTATACTCCTTGCAGACAGCTGCTCATTTGCGTCCTTTTAGAGGGTCATTGAGGCCACTTGGAGGTTGTCCTCAGGGTCACCTGAGTGGTGCTCCTGGTTCTTGCAGTCTCCAACTTTTCTGGAAATCCTTTCACACATTTGAAGGGTGTCCATTCCCAAGTGCCTAGCTAAAAGTCTGTAGAGATTCTCAGTTATCCAGGTCATGGTTGTCCCAAAGGGGCTTTTTCTCAGGGGAAACCGGACTTCCTTTGTTTTTTTCTTTAAAGATGTTTCATTTCTCATCCAAGCTCTGACTGGACCTGTATTTAAAAGACAAAGGCCACTCTTTTGAAGACAGCAAAGTCCACATCTTGGACAGAGAGGACCACTGGTTTGAAAAAAGGGTCCAAGAGGCCATCGATGTCATAATTGAACAGCCCTCTCTCAACAGAGGGAGAAGGATACGACATCATCTATCCACAACAATTCTAAGAAGGCTCCACACCAGGGGTGAAATGCTTCCGGTTCGGACCGGATCGCCCCATCTGGTAGTGATGGCGGCAGGTGGTTTGAACTGGTAGCAAAAAGTCCCCGCTCACATCCCCCCCCCCCCATGTCCAGCTGAGCTGCACGATCATCAGAGGCTTTTTTTTCTTTTTACTTTTAAAAGCATTTTTTCTACAATCTCTTCCGATGAATAAATGCTTTTAAAAGTTTTTTTTTAAAAAAAAAGCCTCTGATGATTGCGCGGCTCAGCTGGGATCCTCAGAGGCTTTCAAAGCATTTTTTTCTGCAACCTCTTGGCCGAAGAGGTGGTAAAAAAAAAAATGCTTTGAAAAGTCTCTGACGATCCCAGCTGAGTTGCCTGATCGGCAGAGAGGTATTTTTTAAAAAGCCTCTCTGATGATCCCAGCTGAGTTGCCTGATCGGCAGAGGCTTTTCAAAGCATTAGAAAAACTGCTTTGCAAAGTAAAAAAAAAAAAAAAAGTTGGCCATACCCACCCAGTCATATTACCCCACCACCACCAAGCCACGCCCACAGAACCGGTAATCATAAATTTTACATTTCACCCCAGCTCCACACCCATTGGTGACCCTGAGGATATAGATAAATCTCCAAGTGGCCTCCATGGCCCACCAAATGGATGCAAATGACCAGCTGCCTGCAAGGAGTATAAATCCTTCCATTCCCTACTATTCCATCAGAGTTGAAGAAGCTTCTTGGATGAGAAGCGAAATGTCTTCAAAGGAAAAACAAGGAAGTCCAGTTGCCTCTTGAAAGAAAAAAAAAGCATCTTTGGGACATCTGAAATCTTACCACACGTCCCCGTATTATCTTTTGAGGTCCACGGTATTGTGCAAAAGAAAGAAGAGGTGTAAGAAATACGCAACCGATGAAATGAACAGCAAGGAGAAGGAAATGCAGCTGACACAAGATTTCAGCATAGCAATTATTTGAAAAAGATACCCATTGGTTAAATTGGGTTTGTTTAATGACCGTAGCATTCGCTTCCAGTGAAGCTTGCTTAATGACCACTGCAAAAGAATGTTTTTTTTTAAAAAAACTTTTAAAAATTTTTTTTAAAATTTGATTTATATGCCGCCCTTCTCCGGAGACTCAGGGCGGCTTACAATGCGTTAAGCAATAGCCTTCATACTTTTGTATATTTTATACCAAGTCATCTTATTGCCCCCACAAACTGGGTGCTCATTTGACCTACCTTAGAAAGGATGGAAGGCTGAGTCAACCTCGAGCCTGGTGAGATTTGAATTTACTAATTGCAGACAGCTGGAGTTAAATTACAGTGCATTTGTCCACTGAGCTATTCCAGGCTCAATTGTAAGGTTGTAGAATGAGGCATGGTCACATTGTGCTTAATGACCGCCATGACTTTCAGGCTCAATTACAGTCGTAAGTCGAGGACTACCTATCTAAGCAGGGGTTGAAATAAGAGGATTTGTCAAGCTTAGAGCCTAGAGAGGCAGATCGTTCAAACGGGAACTGGATGAGGGCCCAATAGCTTAGATTGTCGAAAGGCACTTCCTGTTTCCGTAGCAGCTCCGCTCTTGAAAAGCTGCTCCTTGTCCTTTGCAGAGCTTGTAAAACCGGTCAGATGCTGCCAGGATTCGAAACAAGATTTGAAATAAGGGAGACACAGCCATACTTGATACTGACTCTTCGACTACCGTGTTTCCCTGAAAATAAGACCAGATCTTACATTAATTTTTGCTCCAAAAGACGCATTGAGGCTTATTTTCTGGTTAGGATTTAATTAAATTAAATTAATTAAATTAAATTAAATTAATTAAATTAATTTAATTTTTGGGGAAAATACATTATTAAATGCACCCATCTGGCTGACAATCTTAACTGGGGCTTATTTTTGGGGTATGAGAAAACCACCAAGCTTCAGAGAGCACCATAGACCCTTCATTTCAACCCTGGGGTATTGTTACTTTCATCATCACCCAGCAAGGATCAACCAAGCCTAGGACATAGACAACCTACAAAGTTACACCTGCATGGCCCCATGGGAGTTGGACAACCAATCAGAATACAAGCGCAAATTCAAAAGCCCAGAAAGGGTATATCAAACTCAGGCGCTCTCAGCATTTTTTTCCTTTCTTTTCCTCTTCACCCAAGATCTTCAAGGCATGTGATCCTGCCCACCATTAAAAACCATCTTTCCAAGAAGCCACCATGTTTCCAGGGTCTTTGTCCCCACTTGGAACTGAACTCCTTGGTGGCGCAGCAGCTTAAAGTGCTGTTAAAGTGACCCCAGCTGCCTGCAATTACTGCAAGTTCGAATCTCACCAGGCTCAAGGTTGACTCAGCCTTCCATCCTTTCAAGGTAGGTAAAATGAGGATCTGGATTGTGGGGGCAATAAGCTGACTTTGTATAAAAAAGAACACCGCTTAGGGCCCCCCGAAAGCCCTACTAAGCAGGTATATACAAAAGTATGAAGGCTATTGCTTAACGCATTGTAAGCCACCCTGAGTCTCCGGAGAAGGGCGGCATATACATTAAATTTAAAAAACAAACAAACTCAGAAGGAGATTTCTTCCAACACTTGTTTCTGCCTAAACAGAACTGATGCCATTGGTTTTTATGTAATTTCATAGAGACTGGGTTTATGAAGCCCTAATCCCTTCTCCCCCATCCCGCCCACCCAGCTGCAGAGTTTATAATCTTTCTAGAGAAGTGAAGCTTGCTAAAAGACATAGATGCCAAGAAAGGGGGCAAGGGAGAAAGGAAGAGATTTATGCTTATTTGTTTTCTCAAGCAGCATTTCAGAACGTGATCATTTTGCTTGTATAAACAAACCTGCGTCGGATCAGTTCCGTACAGATTTCACAGCGTGCAGAAAATGGTTGTCTCCACCTCATTAAATTTTACTATTGGCACATATTCTGCTTTTTAATCTGAACAGAACTCTTCAAATCAGGTTTAGGGGAAATGATGTCGGTCCTGATGTAGCCTCGAAGGAGCAGCTCGGAGGGTTAATCGAGTTGAGGGCTCTGTCCGTGCTTCGATCTGGAAAATCTGTTCGCGATCTGGAACAGATCTTATTAACGGGTCTTATTTGTACTATATTCCTTATTATCAACAATAAGATGTTAACATTCCTTGGTATTTCGTCACAGTCCTCGTGCTGGCATCCTACCCATGCTATCACCCGCAGAAATACAAGAGGCAATTAAAAAAAAACAAACAAACAAATGCTCGAACTGAGCTCATCCATAAAGCCACTGTAGTATAGAAACCAGAATTTATCTTTAAATGGAGTGTAGAATCATTGTGGCTTTCTTTTTCTTTTTCTTTTACAAAAAAAAAAAAAAAAAAAGCATTTGAACCACACATCACTTAGCATATTTTGTGAACCATACACCATTTTGTCTGTAATAATTCACCACTATGCCTTCTTTTAAAACCCCGCTTAATGGATTTCTGTAATCAAAAAATTGATTTCAATGCTTGCTGCTTTTTGATGGTACAAACTCGTGGGGTCTGGATGGGTTTACGTATCACCCAGATTCATTCGTTCGTGGCCTGTTCGAACTATGATTTAGTGAGCACACCCTTTACTGGATAAAATTCACACCTTTATCGCTGTAAATCAGGGTTTAAAAGGCTCAACAGCTAGACCCAGAACCAGTCTGGTATAGTGGTTTTGATCTGTCCCCCCCCTTCAGAGACCCACAAAAACACAGCCAGCCGAGGGTTAAGAATCACTTGGCACACTCCACAGTTCTTATCTCAACCTTGGCAGCGATATGCACACCGTCTGCCAAGGACTTTATTAGTTTACACAAACAAGAAAATCACCTACGTAGCTTTGCCGTTCATCTAGCTTCCAAGACTACGAGGTTGCTATGTTTGTTTTGCTTTGTTCATCACAAACTTCTTGACCCACCGTCCTGTCTTATATAGATAGGCTCTGGGTGTGGTCCAGTGACTCATTGATCCTGTGACTCCAATCCAGTGACTCAGGTCTATTCCCTCATGCGTCTCCGCAGCTGCTGTAAGCGTTTATCTCGCCTTCTTTGGCGTGCGTCCAGGAATGACGTCTCTCCCTCGCTCTCATCTGAGACACCTGTTTCCCCACTACTTGGCTCTCTTTCAGCTGGCACCTGAGACGGTGCCAGAGGGGGGGGGGGGCTGGGAGATCTGGCTGGCTCCTCTTCCTCCTGCTCAGAGCTTCCTTCTTCCAATGGGATAGGCTCAGAGGATGGGGCCACAACAGGTTTTTAGGCATTGGGCAAGAAACCAGGAGACTGGAAGTTCTAGTCCCATGATGGTGAACCTATGGCATGTGTGTACCGATGGCACGCAGAGACATATCTGTGGGGATGTAAGTATTGCTCTACCTCAGCTCCAGCCTGCATGCGCGCACCGCCCAGCTGATTTTCAGGCCTTCTGGGCCCACTGGAAGTTGGGAAATGGGCTGTTTCTGGCCTCCAGAGGGCCTCTGGGGGGTGGGGAAGGCTGTTTTTGCCCTCCCCAGGCTCCAAGAAAGGTTTTGGAGTCTGGGAAGGGCAAAAAACGGACCTACCGGGCCCACCATGCCATCGTGTGCCAAAAGTGGGGGAGGGGCAGGGGGTGCATTAAATTATGGGTGTGGGCACATGCGTGCATGACCCTTCGCACTCCCCCCCCTTTTAGCCATCACTGTTCTAGTCTCATTTTAGGCATGAAAACCAGCTGGGTGACTTTGGGCCAGTTTCTCTTTATCACCCTAACCCACCTCACAAGGCTGTTTCAGAGAAAATAGGAGCAGAAGGAAGAGGTATTAGGTATGCTCATTGTCTTGAGTTATTTATAAAGTAATACAAATGGAATAAAAAAAATCTAACAGAATAAAAAAAGCAAATCTATAGAGCACATTAAACTGCAACTAAGCAGATGGTCTTTGATAGAAAGCCACCTGAAGAGACTAGAAGCATTTGAAATGTGGATTTACAGGCGGCTGTGACGTATAAGTTGGGTTGACAAAATCAGAAATGAGGAGGTGATAAGCCACCTGGGAAAAGCCAAGGGAAATCATCAAAGCCATAAAAAAACGTGAAAGTTAGAATATTTTGGACATGTGACACCCAGAAAAATATGCCATCCTTCACTTAATCCTCGAGGGAAATATTGAAGGCAAACAAAATCCAGGCATAAGGAGAGCATCATGGCTTTAAAATCTAAGGCACCGGTTTGGACAAAACTCAGCAATGGTTTTTCGTTGCGGCTGTTGATTGAAATAGGATTGCTAACATGGATCGCCAACGTCCGATGACGGATATGGCAGAAGAAGAAGAAGAAGAAGAAGAAGAAGAGGAAGAGGAAGAAGAAGAGGAAGAGGAAGAAGAAAATAGTATTAAAAATTATAGTAATAGGTCAACTAAAAAAGAGCCTGGTGGCGCAGTGGACTAAGTGCTGTTAAAGTAGCACTTAGTTGCCAGCTGCCTGCAATTACTGCAAGTTCAAATTTCACCAGGCTCAAGATTGACTCAGCCTTCCATCCTTCCAAGATGGGTAAAATGAGGATCCAGTTTGTGGGGGCAATAAGCTGACTTTGTATAAAAAAGAACACCGCTCAGGGGAGGCCAAAAAAGCCCTACTAAGCAGGTATATACAAAAGTATGAAGGCTATTGCTTAACGCATTGCAAGCCGCCCTGAATCTCCGGAGAAGGGCGGCATATAAATCGAACCAATAAATAATAAGTAAATAAACTCAAGCACATTTTTTAAAAAAACACCATGCAATGCAAACACGAAAAAGCTCTCAAGATTCTGTAGAGCAGAAATGACTAATCTTTTCCAGACCGAATGCCCAAAGTGCGTGCCCGAACCCACAAAATGCAATGCTCATGTGGCCCCCATGCATGCGCCCCACCCCCATGCACATGCACCCTCCCACACACGCCCTGCCCCCGTAGATGTGTGCATGGCCCGCCGCACAGCCCGCTGTGCATGCACACGCACCCCCGCATGTGTCCCAACCCCCGTGGATGTGTGCACAGCCCCCCGACATGCACCCCGCACCCTATGCATCTGCGGCAGAGACCCAAAGATCAGCTGGCCGGTGGGAGGTATGTGCGCATGCGTGGCGGAGCTGAACTGGGGCAAAGACTCGCATGCCCACAGAGAGGGTGCTGCGTGCTACTTCTGGCACGCGCACCATAGGTTTGCCATCGCAGCTGTAGAGGTTCTGTACTACGGATTCGGCTTCCAAAAAAAGATGTGTGTTGTGATCTAGGCTTAGTGAGTCATTACAAGGCACAATTAGTCCCAAATAAACCTATTTTATTGTAACAGCTGAGAATTATGTTCATTCCCAGCTGAGTCCCAATTAGTTGCAAAACAAGTCATTCGGAAGAAGTCCTTCGGGATAATCACCAACCTTTATCTTCTTTGACACCCTGCCAAAGGCCTTACTTGGCAAAGCCCCATGAAGTTCAGAAACAAACAAGAGATGCTGACTGGAAACAGAGTTAGCAATGTTGCTTTCCTGCAAAAAGGCCCAAGTGCCTTTGTTTCTCTTTTAAGCCTTATGGGAGGGGCCAACCATCGCCTGGCCTTACTCCCAAGTCATCCCTTTTGCTTTAGCTGCCCTTGCCTTCTGGCAGCTCTGCGCATGCTCCTCCTGCTCCTCTGCCTCTCTGCTGTCTGACTCTGGAGCCTCCGGAGTCGTGCATCATTCCCAGATGGCCCTGGTTCCATCTCTGCCTCCGATGCAGAACCCTCGTCCGAGCCTTCCCCAGACTTCAGGACTGGCCCATGTTCCTCCCCAGCCTCCTCACTGTCCAACTCTGCCACCAGCTCCGTAGGCTACTGGCAAACCACAACAGTATGTTTTGCTCTACTTTCATTCCTCCCCCCACCATCAACATGCTTCTTCTTTGAGATAAATCAAATTGCCTGTACCACTGTAATCGTAGATGAACAGAGTGGGTACTTTCCTTGTATTTCGATCAAGGGCGTGTTAAAAAAAGAAAAGTGGGAAAATGTAATATTTCCCTCTCTTGAAACAAGTGCTTGTTAAAAAGAGCTCAGACATACACAATTTTTTTTTAAAAGGCAATTTTGACACTTGTGAATACGGGAGTACATTCTGTATTCTTGAACTAATTATGGGGACTTTTTTTCCTCCCCTTTCACACCTCTCAGCAAGTAAAAAAAAAAGGGGGGGGAGGAAACTTAACCAGAGGAAGAACAGGAGGAGGGGAAGACAAATCAAGGCAGTTCCCAAGCTGTTAAGGACAGGATATGGAACATATATGCCATTTACTATGGGTGACCTGGGAAGGTGTTTTTCCTCCCAGCTGAAAATAAATATGAATTTTGGGTCAGCTGTAAAACATTTTGGGGACTTTGTTTTGAACCAAGCATGTTGTGTGAAAAAACATAAAACCTATTTTGTGGGTGAGTAGGACAGGCAAACCCAAACAACTGTAGTAGATTCAACAAGTTTACTATAAGGTAAATGAAAATGATTAGGGGACTGGAGGCTAAAACATATAAAGAACGGTTGCTGGAACTGGGTATGTCTCGTCTGATGAAAAGACGGAGTAGGGGTGACATGATAGCAGTGTTTCAATATCCCAGGGCTGCCACAAAGAAGAGGGAGTCAAGCTATTTTCCAAAGCACTTGAGGATAGGACAAGAAGCAATAGATGGAAACTAATCAAGGAGAGAAGCAACCTAGAACTAAGGAAAAATTTCCTGACAGTTAGAACAATTAATCAGTGGAACAACTTGCCTCCAGAAGTTGTGAATGCTCCAACACTGGAAGTTTTTAAGAAGAGATTGACCATTTGTCAAAAATGGTATAGAGTCTCCTGCAGGGGTGAGTTCTACTTACCTTTACTACCAGTTGTGCACACTTCTCAAAGTCATCAGGGTTGAACTATACTGGGTTAAATAATCCTCAAAGTCCCTTGCATTCTGCATCATTATTTATTTATTGAATTTATATTGTCGCCTATTCGCCCCATGGCGACTCAAGGAAGCTTACAAAATATAAAACCACATTTAAAACTAGTAAAACTATTTTTTTAAAAAAATCAAATAAATTAATGTAATAAAATCACCCCACCGCTACCCCCACCCCAGCGACAGCCGATCACACGAGCCATTTAATGGACTCCATCCCGCTCTGGGTTCCCTGGGCCCGCTGGCAGAACCAGGTCTTCAGCGCATTCCAGAAGAGAGTTAGAATGGGGGCCGTTCTAACCTCTGTGGGTGGGGGGGAATGATGTTTAACAGTTAACAGAGTTGGAAGGGACCTTGGAGGTCATGTAGTCCAACCCCCTGCTCACGCAGAAGACCTGTACTAGAGATTTGAACCGCCAAACTGCCGACTTTCTGATTGGCAAACTCAGTTTCTTAGTTTCATTGAGCCACCTAGTCAGGCTCAATAGTCTGTTCCAAAGAGAGGGAGCAACCACAGAGAAGGCGCTTCTTCTGGGTCCCACCAGGTGTATCTCCCTCGGGGATGGGACCCACAGCATTCCCTGCCTCTCCACTCTGGTGGGTTGGGTAGATGTGAACGATGAGAGACGATCTCTCAGATCACCTGGTCCCAAGCCATGAAGGGCTTTAAAGGTGACAAGCAGCACCTTGAATTGCACCCGGAAGCAAATCGGCAACCAATGCAGCTCCCGCAGGAGAGGGGATACATGTGCACACCGGGATTTGCACAAAACCGTGCGAGTTGCTGCATTTTGCACCAACTGGAGCTTCCGGATGCTCTTCAAGGGCAGCCCCATGTAAAGTGCGTTGCAATAGTCAGATGAATAGTCTATGAGCTTAAGAAGGCAGACCGCCAAACCCTTAAGAGATACAACAACTATCACTCTTCACAAAGGTCACGCAACACTACTTTGCACGTGAGATATACGGCGGTAACCTCCAAGCTCGTTTTAATCAGCCAGTTGAGAACAGGGAAGGTGGGGGGGGGAGGGTTTGAGTATTTGAGAACTTGTAGCACCTACAAATAAGGGATGCAGTGGCTCAGTGGCTAAGACGTTGAGCTTGTCGATCAAAAAGTCGGCAGTTCAGCGGTTCAAATCCCTAGTGCCGCGTGATGGGGTTAGCTCCCGTGACTCATCCAGGCTTCTGCCATCCTAGCCATTCGAAAGCACATAAAAAATGCAAGTAGAAAAACAGGGACCACCTTTGGTGAGAAGGGAACAGCGTTCCGTGCGCCTTTGGCCTTGAGTCATGCTGGCCACATGACCACGGAGACGTTTTCAGACAGCGCTGGCTCTTTGGCTTTGAAACAGAGATGAGCACTGCCCCCTAGAGTCAGGAACGACTAGCACATATGTGCAAGGGGAACCTTTACCTTTACCTTTAGCACCTACAAGCAATTCAGAGAAATGAAATCTTGGCAAATACTATAGAAAGGTGTTAGTCCCATTTTATTGTGCAAGAATGCTGTCCATTTAGGATGTTATTTTCACCCTCCGCTCCGATTCCACTTGATACCTGCCAGATAATTGCTTGCTGCTAGAAATCCGTCTTCTAAATCTGGTTTTTTTTCCCCCCTCCCCTCTTTCGTAGGAAAGGGAAGAGAGAAAAAAGAAGAAACAGATTCCAAAAAAACAGCTTTCACTAATAGAGCAGAGAAATTAATGCACATCAAATGCCGAGTTTTACAGCGTCTGCTTTATAGAGCTTTAGGGAGTTACTTTAGGAAGAGGGTGGGGGGAGGGAGAGAGAGAAATGCATGCACAGAGTATTTTAAGAGGCCATGTTTAGCAGAGGAAGGAATATGGATAAAGGTATTAATTTCAAAGTGCAAGTATTTCAAGAAAAATTATGTCTGCTTTTCCAGCCCTTAAGCTTTTTAAATCATGGCTTCAGGGTAGGATCTCTCTATTTGAATTTCACTGTTACATTATCCTACTAATATTGACATTAGCATCAATGGTATTTCTGAAACGGGCTTTCTTTTTTTGTGTGTGTGCGCAAAGCATGGCAAACTCATCATTTCAGCTTAGTATGTTGGGTTACGCCAGGCAGTGTAGTTGGTAAACCGCATTTCATGGTTTACAAGAAGGCTGGGCAATTTGCAGATCCATTTTTATTTTTTTTTGTGTGTGTGGGGGGGGAGTCCCACTGCAGGTCGTTCTCGATTTACGACCGTTCGTTTAGTGAACGTTAGAAGTTACAATAGCACTGCCAAGGGGATTTTTGACCGTTTTTCATTCTTACGACTTGCTGCAGCATCCCCGCCCGTCGCGCGATCAAAACTTGGATGCTTGGCATATATTTATGATGGTGGCAATGTCCAGGGGGTCATGTGATTCCCTTTTGTGGCCTTCTGATGAGGGAAAGTCAATGGGGATTCACTTAACAACCGTGTTACTAATTTAACAACCGCAGTCAATCTCTTAATAACTCTGGCAAGAAAGGACGTAAAATTTATCTTAAGTGAGACAGTTGTTAAGTGGGTTTTGCCCAATGGTGGGTTGTTCCCAGTTTGCACCGGTTCACAAAAACCGGTAGTAAAAATTTATAGTAGTTCAGAGAACCGGTAATAACATTGGCTGGCCATGTCCCCAAACCGGTCCCTGACTCAGTCGCCGCTCACTTACCCCAACCACCTCATCAGAGGCTTTTTTTTTTTTAACTTTTAAAAGCATTTTTTCTATAACCTCTTCAGCCGAAAAAATGCTTTTAAAAGTAAAAGAAAAAAAAAAGCCTCTGATGATCGCACGGCTCAGCTGGGATCGTTAGAGGCTTTTCAAACCATTTTTTTTCTGCAACCTTTTCTGCTGAAGAGGTTGCAGGAAAAAAATTGCCTTTAAAAGCCTCTGGCGATCCCAGCTGACTTGCCTGATTGTCAGAAGCTTTTAAAAGCATTTTTTTTCTGCAACCTCTTAAGGTTGTAGAAAAAATGCTTTTAAACTAAAAAAAAAAAAAGTTGGCCATGCCCACCCAGTCACATTACCCCCCCACACACCAAGCCACACCCAAAAAATAAGCCACGCCCACAGAACCGGTAGTAAAAAAATTTAGAATCCACCCCGGTTTTGCCCCATTTTACAAAATCTTTCTAGCACAGTTGCTAAGTGAATCACTTGCAGTTAAGGGAATAGAATAGAATAGAATAGAATAGAATAGAATAGAATAGAATAGAATAGAATAGAATAGAATAGAATAGAATAGAATAGAACAGAATAACAGAGTTGGAAGGGACCTTGGAGGTCTTCTAGTCCAACCCCCTGCTCAGGCAGGAAACCCTACAGTACTTTAGGCAAATGGTTGTCCAATCTCTTTTTAAAAACTTCCAGTGTTGGAGCATTCACAACTTCTGGAGGCTAATTGTTCCACTGATTAATGGTTCTATCTGTCAGGAAATTCCTCCTTAGTTCTAGGTTGCTTCTCTCCTTGATCAGTTTCCACCTGTTGCTTCTTGTTCTACCTTCAGGTGCTTTGAAGAATAGTTTGACTCCCTCTTCTTTGGGGCAGTCCCTGAGATATTGGAAGACTGCTATCATGCCTCCCCTATTTCTTCTTTTCATTAAACTAGACATACCCAGTTCCTGCAACCGTTCTTCATGTGTTTTAGCCTCCAATACCCTAATCGTCTTTGTTGCTCTTCTCTGCACTCTTTTTAGAGTCTCCACATCTTTTTCACATCGTGGTGACCAAAACTGAATGCAGTATTCCAGGTGTGGCCTTACCAAGGCCTTATAAAGTGGTATTAACACTTCACGTGATCTTGATTCTATCCCTCTGTTGATGCAGCCAGAACGGTGTTGGCTTTTTTGGCAGCTGCTGCACATGGCTGGCTCATACGCAATGATGGAAACAGTCATATATATTTTTTTCAGTGCCCCTGTAACTTTGAATGGTCACTAAACGAATGTTGTAAATTGAGGGCCAGCAGCTGTATTTGTTCACATCAGATTATTGTCGCAGGCTTATCACGTTATTGCAAATAAATGTAGCTGAAGCGAATAGTTTTTCTGTAGCTTACCTCTAAGCTTGTGAGATGTGCACAATGTATTCAACACACTTATTTGTGTGTTGCGCTTTATGGTGGTTTGCTTAATCAGGGGTTATCCGATAAGCCCCAATTAGCTGACTTTCTGCCCTGTGCTGAGTTATACACCCCGTCTACAAGTCACAATATTAGCTTCACACATCAGTCAAACCTAAACCAACTACAGGGACTGTTTTGTCTCCCATAAACCCTAATATGTCTGTTTGGTTTTGGCTGATCCTGTTATGGGGACTTAAGCCCCGAGCTATGTAAACTGTGAATTATGATTTAATATGGAGCAAATTTAATCAACTTTGATTAAGCGATCCTTGGCTTCACGCAGTAAATGAATCCAAGGTGGTTCCAGTAATTTGACGTATGCTTAAAACCAAAGCAGAGGATTTCAAGTGAGTTTTGTTCCCAAGTCTGTACATGCACGTTTTTATGCTGCCTCCCCATTTTCATTTTTTGTGTGACTTATTTAAGAGGAAGGAGAGCGTTCCAGAGCTTCTTATTAAAACTGTGAGAAAATCTGTGATGCTCATAAATTTTAAAACTACAAGTTGCGGTGCAAGGAAGCAAGTTGGAAATGAACAAGAAGGGGGGGGGAGGGAAGGGGGAAGATACTTAAGAATATGTAAACATTCCAGCGTTATTTACAGGCCACTCAAGGTTTTTAAAGCCAACAATTAGTAGCAGAAGTTTTCTGTCTACAAACGCCATTGATACTATGAAACAGTAAATCAACAACAACAATGCAATTTGCAAGCATGTTTTTCATGGGTTAATGTCAAGTCTATAGGAAAAACTCAGGCTCAGCTCCCCCTAACTTGCTAAATCATGGCTTAATCACAGCTTGTTAAATAATCCCCCATGAATTTGGCCAGCACTTGGGAAGCCATATCCCCAGTGGGGGGTTTCAAAATTTTTTACTACCCATTCTGTGGGTGTGGCTTGGTGGGCGTGGCTTGGTGGCCATGGCAGGGGAAGGATACTGTAAAATCTCCATTCCCACCTCACTCCAGGGGAAAGATACTGCAAAATCCCCATTTCCTTTCGATCGGTGGGGACTCGGGAGGCAGAGAATAGATGGGGGTGGGGCCAGTCAGAATTTCTACTACCGGTTCTCCGAACTACTCAAAATTTCCGCCACCGGTTCTCCAGAACTGGTCAGAACCTGCTGAAACCCATCTCTGCATATCCCTCGGCCTACTGGCTGTAATGCTTGGATTCATCACTGTATTTCGTGATGTGCTTGGCTTAGTTAAGAATGCAAACCAGGCTGGTGAATTCCTGTTGCCTAAACATTTAGCCCACTTCAGCTGTGGAAAATATCAGATTTGCAAGCCCTTCCAAACAGGCTCAGATCATCCCAGGATCATCTAGAAGATATTCTCCGAGACGACAAAGATGCTTAGGGGACTGGAGACTAAAACATATGAAGAACAGTTGCTGGAACTGGGTATGTCTAGTCGGATGAAAAGAAGGGGAGACAGGAGAGCAGTCTTCCAGTATCTCAGGGGCTGCCACAAAGAAGAGGGAGTCAAGATATTCTCCAAAGCACCTGAGAACAGGCAAGAAGCAATGGGTGGAAACTCTTCAAGGAGAGAAGCAACTTAGAACTAAGGAGAAATTCCCTGACAGTGAGAACAA
Source organism: Masticophis lateralis (assembly GCA_030761175.1). Classification (NCBI taxonomy): domain Eukaryota; kingdom Metazoa; phylum Chordata; class Lepidosauria; order Squamata; family Colubridae; genus Masticophis; species Masticophis lateralis. The sequence continues at coordinate 7,161,147 of JAUDYJ010000014.1, forward strand.
TTAATCAGTAGAACAACTTGCCTCCAGATGTTGCAAATGCTCCATTTCCTGGAGGTTTTTAAGAAGGTGCTGGATAACCATTTGTCTAAAGTGGTGTAGGGTTTCCTGCCTAAGCCGGGGGTTGGACTAGAAGACCTCCAGGTCCCTTCCAACTCTTTGTTATTCTATTCAATTCTACAATATACTTCCGGCCCCACAAAACGTGCATGTCACAAACAAGGAAAAGCACCTGTAAAGATACTGTCACACTTCCAGGTGCCTCTCTTTGCCTATGTGCTCCTCCCTTCCTTTGCACATTACGGCTGACGCATCAGAAGTGCACACTTTAAAATGTAATGTGTGACACGGCTCTAAGTGGCAGAGGGAAGACAGATTTCGCACCTTGCTAAAGAACGCTCTTATTTTTCACGCCTCCAGTTGCACCGAAAGGGCTTTGAGGAAGCCTTCGGTCTGTTGGGAGTGTTGCCAACAGGTCTTTAAAGGGAGAAGCAGGAATGGTTCACCTCTCCCCTTCCCACTGATTATGCCCTCTGGGTTGCAAACTCGTGAGGCTTGATTTGAAAGGGGTAAAGAAGGAGCAGCGGGAAACTCTGTATCCCTCCTTGCTGCTTCCTTGCCTACCTTGGACAGATGTCACAGGGGTGCTACGGACTAGAGGAAAAACTTCTACCCATGAAACCATATTCAACACCTCCTTTTGCTCCCTGCCAACGGCACCTTCCTTGTTGCTCTGGAATTCTGCAGCAAATTGTTCTTCTATATGCAGGCTTGGTCCATAAAGACTCAGTCTAGTCCTGTGAGATGGGAACGTCCTACGTTTTGACCATGTCTTTCTGTTACTTGGTTGATGGATGAAGAAGGGAGGGGGGAGAATGGCAGGGGAAGAAGGAGAACGGGAAAGAAGAAGAATGGGAAGGAAGGAAGGAGAAAAGGAGGGAGGGAGGAGGAGGAAAGAAAAGAGGGTGGGGGGAATGGGAAGGAAAGAGGGAGGGAGGGAGGGAGGAACAATGAGAGGGAGGGAAGGAAGGAAGAAAGGGACAATGAGAGGGATGGAGGGAAGAAAGGAAAGGCAATGTGGAAGGAAGGAAGGAAGGAAGGGACAATGAGAAGGATGGAGGGAAGAAAGGAAAGGCAATGAGGTGGATGGAAGGAAGATGGGAATGGACAATGAGAGGGAGGGAGGGAAGGAAGAAAGGAAAGGCAATGAGGTGGATGGAAGGAAGGTGGGAATGGACAATGAGAGTGAGGGAGGGAGGGAAGGGAGGGAGGAAGGGAGGGAGAGACAATGAGAGGGAGGGAGGGAAGGAAGAAAGGAAAGGCAATGAGATGAATGGATAGAAGGAAGGAAGGAATGGACAATAAGAGGGAGGGAGGGAGGAAAGAAGGAAGGAAGGAACGGCAATGGGAAGAAAGGGGAAGAAGAAAAAGAAACCTCTTTAGCAGACTACCCATGCTTCAGTCATCATTTCTACTGACCCTTAACATTCTTGCATCTTCTCCATTACAGACCACAATTTTGCTGCTTTTGAAAACCTTCCCAGGGCCAAACATTTCCACGCCCCAGAAGAGGAAAGAAATGAGGAGGAGGGGGGGAGGGAGTGAAGGTGGGGGACGGACGGACCCCATTTCAACTGAGAGTCCAGCCAAGCCTACCAATAGATAAATGATCCGTTCCTAGTAGCCTGCAATTACCAAAGGAAATGGTTAGACATCCAGCCATCTTTCTTGCTTAATTGGGCCAAGACTGATTACAGGATGTCTTCCAATACAGATGACACCCCTCAATCTGTAATTTAGGGTTAAGGAAGGAACAAAATGCCAATTTGCCTCTCCTGGCTTGTGGGACAGAGCTGCACCAAGAGTTTAATTGCCCAGCTGGCCTACCTTCCCAGGCTGTACAGACAGATGCCAAGTATTTTTTAAAAAAAATCTTATTTATATTCTGCCTTTATTTATTTGTACAACTCAAGGGGGGGCGTGCATTGTGATCTACCTTGGGGGATTTTTTTAGTTTGTTTAATCCTGGGACGGCTCAGTGGCTAAGACGCTGAGCTTGTTGATCGAAAGGTCGGCAGTTCAGCGGTTCGAATCCCTAGTGCCGCATAACAAGGTGAGCTACCGTGACTTGTCCCAGCTTCTGCCAACCTAGCAGTTTGAAAGCACGTAAAAAATGCAAGTAGAAAAATAGGGACCACCTTTGGTGGGAAGGAAACAGTGCGCCTTTGGCATCGAGTCATGCCGGCCACATGACCACGGAGACGTCTTCGGACAGCGCTGGCTCTTCAGCTTTGAAACGGAGATGAGCACCGCCCCCTAGAGTCAGGAACGACTAGCACATATGTGCGAGGGGAACCTTTTTACCTTTACCTTTAATCCTGACTTTATTATTTTTATTATTTTACTCTTTTTATTTAGCTGCCCGGATATGAAATAGTATAAGATCTCCTGTTTGAGCAGGACTTCTAAGGTTCCTTCCAACTCTTGATATTCTGTTCTGTGTCCTAAGAGATGGCCAGCAAATACATTTCATAAATAAATAATTTTAAAAATTAAAATTAAAATTTTAAATATCTCAAGGCGATGAATGTACGTAATACTCCTATTTCCCCCCCGACAACCACAGCCCTATGTGGGTTTATAAAAAAGTATAAACTTTTAGCTTTATAGTTTCCTGGATTTGTTTTACAGCCTGAATGAAAAATATTGGTCTATTCATTTCAGATGGAGCTATAGTTTGGCTGCCCTCGTCCAACCAAACCAATGATGGTTTATTCAGTAAATGATAGTTAAACACCTGCTTAATACGAAGCCTGCCCCACAGAGACAAGCTGTGGGGTTGAAGGTGGCAAGGGTCATCCACCAGGAGGTGGAAGGCATATTGGGTACCTTGGCCACTTCGAGATTTATAAAAATAATAAAGGTGGGATATTTATCTCTATATATAAAAGTGAAAACTACTCACGCCGTCATCACGAAATCTCCAGAACTGTAAAGCCTATAAACTTGAAATTTGCCATATATGTTCCTCTTGGCTTCTAGATGCTCACTAAGAAAAGATTTTTTGAAATGACCATCAGAGCATTAGTATTTCCTATATTATTATAACAAGCTCTGATGCTAATTAGTTAGATATTCCACTCCCCCTCCCAACTTGAAAATAACTCTGGAGAGAACTGGATAGCAAAGGACAGGCTTCTGTGGGGCAAGGCTGAGGGAGAGAAGGGGATAGAAAGCCTGAGGGAGAGAAGGGGATAGGATAGGGGAGGATTCTATGGGGCAAGGCTGAGGGAGAGAAGGGGATAGGATAGGGGAGGGTTCTGTGGGGCAAGGCTGAGGGAGAGAAGGGGATAGAAACCTGAGGGAGAGGAGGGGATAGGATAGGGAAGGATTCTATGGGACAAGGCTTAGGGAGAGGAGGGGGTAGGATAGGGGAGGATTCTGTGGGGCAAGGCTGAGAAAGAGAAGGGGCTAGAAACCTGAGGGAGAGGAAGGGATAGGATAGGGGAGGCTTCTGTGGGGCAAGGCTGAGGGAGAGGAGGAGTTAGGATAGGGAAGGATTCTATGGGGGCAAGGATGAGGGAGAGAAGGGGATAGGAGAGGCCGATTGTAACTACTCATTGATTTTCAAGCTTTGTCAATTTATCAAGCCCCATCACATAGATTCCTAGTGAAGCACAGGTATCCAGCTAGTTAAATAAATGAATCTTACGAATGGTCCCCATAAAAGATCTATTTGTTGTGTACAGGTAATCTTCAATTTACAGCCATTCGTTTAGTGACTGGCTCACTAGGATAGCCTGCTACTTAGGCTGAGTTTACTTGGATTCTTACGATAACTCTCGGGAAACAAACCTCTGTGGGTAAGAATCCGGATTCTTCCCGTACAGGTAGTCCTCCACTTACGACAGTTCACTTAGTGGCCGCTCGAAGTTACAGCAGCACTGAAAAAAAAGCAAATTAGGATCATTTTTCACACTTAACGACTGTGATTAGAATTCAGATGCTTGGCAACTGACTCGTATTTATGTCGGTCGCAGTATCCCGGGGTCACGCGATCCCCCTTTGGCGACCTTCTGACCAGCCAAGTTAATGGGCAAACCAGGTTCACTTAACAACCGTGTGACTAATTTAACGACAGCAATGATTCGCTTAACAACGGTGGCAAGAAAGGGCGTAGAGTGAGGCAAAATTTATTTAATCACTGTCTTGCTTAGCGACAAACATTTTGGGCTCCATCGTGGTCCTAAGTCGAGAACTACCTGTACCCTGGATTCTTGTCTCCTCCCATTCCATAAAGCATATAAAGCAAGTGAATAAAATCTGGAGTTTTGGAAAATCCGCTTTTTAAATATTTGCACAGCTTGCAAGCAAAGGGTTTAGATGTTAGCTTAATGCCCTCAGGTTGTGCCGAAGGACAACTCCTAAACTTCCCTGTTAGTGGCTATTGTATTACTCTGGCTGGGAAAGAGGTAGTCCTTGACTTACGACAGTTCGTTTAGTGACGGCTCAAAGTTACAACGGCACTGAAAAAAATGACTTACAGCCATTTTTCACACTTTATGACCGTTATAGCATCCCCCCCCCACGGTCACATGATCAAAATTCAGGCGCTTGGCAACTGATTCATATTTATGACGGTTGTGGTGTCCTGAGGCCACGTGATTCCCTTTGGCGACCTTCTGAGAAGCAAAGTCAATGGGGGAAAGCAGGTTCACTTAACAACGGCATCGATTTGCTTTGCAACTGGGACCAGAAAGGTCATAAAATGAGGTGAAACTCACTTAATGTCTCAATTTAGCAACATACGTTTGTTTTTTTTAAAATTTGATTTATATGCCGCCCTTCTCCGGAGACTCAGGGCGGCTTACAGTGCGTTAAGCAATAGCCTTCATACTTTTGTATATTTATACAAAGTCAGCTTATTGCCCCCACAAACTGGGTCCTCAATTTACCCACCTTAGAAAGGATGGAAGGCTGAGTCGACCTTGAGCCTGGCTAGGATTGAACTCGCAATAATTGCAGGCAGCTGGATGTTAACTACTGCCTTAATAGGAGGCATTAGCCTCCTACGCCACTCAGGCTCTTGTTTTTGGTCTCAATTTTTGGTTGTAAGTCGAGGACTACCCCATACTGGTGCTGACTGGGAATACTGGTGGAAATGAGGTTGGTTGCACTTCAGCTCAGCTCCTAGGCTGACCTCGGTTGACTCCGAAGTCCAGGTTAGGGGGTTGTGTGAAGCAGCTCAGGATGTCACGAGGGTCAACCCCACAAGTTATGCCTCCATAGCTAACTTGCCCCAATCCGCTTATTATTCTCCCAGTGCCCCCAGCCTCTCGGGCACCCCAGACCTCCCAAGGGGCCTATCCTCACGGTCAAAGTGCTGGGGGGGGGGCGATGACTCAGTCAATCTTGGTGTCCTGCTTTGCAAGGTAGGCAGCCACCCCTCAACTCTTCCCCAGCTGACTGGGAATACTGGTGGAATGAGGTTGGCTGCACCTCACCTCAGCTCATAGTCTGGGCCGTCAAGGTTGCGGGGGGGGGGGGGGGAGGTTGTGTGAAACAGCTCAGCGTTGCCAAGGAGGGTCAACCTCCCAAAAGTTATCCCTCCATCACCAACTTTCCCTCAAACCTGCTCATCCTTTCAGCGCCCCCAGCCTCTCTGGCACCCCCCAGTCCCCCCCCCTCAGGTGCCTATCCTCACTTTCTGTCATCTCGGGAACGGGGTTCAGCTTTGCAAGGGAGGGCAGAGACCCCCCAACCAGGACCCCCGGGTCCATTCCGGCCAGGTCAGAATCGTCCCACCTGCTAAAAAAGGAGGCTAACCTGCGCTTTTGGGGGGGGGGGCTCAGAGGCGGTTGTTGGAAGCCTCACCCAGCGCTGAGTTTGCCACCTGAGAAGGTTGGGGGGGGGGTCAGGTCCCAACCAGCAGGCAAGCCTTCCTTTCTCCCTCTCTCTCTCTCACACACCCCTTCCCAAAACTCCAGTCTGACTAAAAAAAGAGGGGAGGGGGCGGCGCCTTCACCTTTCCCTCAGCGAGAGAGAGAGAGAGAGAGAGAGAGAGAGAATGAGAGAGAGAAAGAAAGTGAGAAAAAGGTGAGAGAGAGAGAGAGAAATAGAGTGAGAGAAATAGAAAGAGAGAGAGAAAGGGAGAAAAAAAAAGAACAAGAGAGAGAGAAATAGAGTGAGAAATAAAAACTCTATTGCTTAACACATTGTAAGCCACCCTGAGTCTCCGGTGAAGGGCGGCATATAAATCAAATTTTAAAAAAAAAGAAGAGAGAAATAGAAAGAATGAGAGAGAAATAGAAAGAGAGAGAGAGAGAGAAATAGGAAGAGAGAGAAAGAGAGAAATAGAAAGAGAAAAAGGGAGAAAAAGAAAGAATGAGAGGAAGAGAAATATAGTGAGAGAAACAGAGAGAGAAAGGGAGGGAGAGAAAGAAAGAATGAGAGAGAAAGAGAGAGAGAGAAATAGAAAGAGAGAAATAGAAAGAGAGAGCGAGAGAAATAGAGAAATAGAAAGAGAAATAGAAACAGAGAAAAAGGGTGAAAAGGAAAGAATGAGAGAAAGAGAAATATAGTGAGAGAAACAGAGAGAGGGAGAGAAAGAAAGAATGAGAGAGAGAAAGAGAGAGAAATAGAAAGAATGAGAGAGAGAAATAGAAAGAGAGAAAAAGGGAGAAAAAGAAAGAATGAGAGAGAAAGAGAGAGAAATAGAAAGAATGAGAGAAATAGAGAAATAGAGAGAGAGAACAAGGGAGAAAACGAAAGAATCAGAGAAAGAGAAATATAGAAACAGAGAGAGGGAGAGAAAGAAAGAATGGGAGAGAAATAGAAAGAATGAGAGGGAGAAACAGTGAGAGAAATAGAAAGAGAAATAGAAAGAATGACAGAGAGAAATAGTGAGAGAAATAAAAAGAGAGAGAGAGACAGACAGAAAAGGAAAGAATGAGAGAGAGAAAGGGAGAAAAAGAAAGAACGAGAGAGAGAAAGAAATAGAGGGAAATAGGAGAGAAAGCGAGCGACCGACCCCCTTCGAGGCGGGTGGTCGCTTCCCTCCTTTTTCTCTCCCCCCCCCCACTCTCCAATGGGGAGGGGTGTGTGGGGAGAGGAGGGGGCGGGGCCGACGCCCGCCAGCCAGCCAGCCAGTCACGCGGCGGGGCGCGCGCGAGGCACTCCGAAGCGGTTGTATGTGTGTGTGTGTGTGTGTGTGTGTGGGGTGGGGGGGGAGTAGAACAAGAGCTGAGAGAGAGAGAGAGAGAGAGAGAAAGAGAGTGAGCGCGCGCCAGGTGGTTGGGAAGGCGCGCAGGCGCGCGCGCGCGCGAGAGAAAGAGAGAGCGAGCGAGCGGGGGGGGGGGGGGAGAGAGAGCGAGGGCGCGCGCCGGGGCGGTCGGAGCTGCGGCGAGCGAGTGACGCGCAGCTGGCCGGCCCTGCTCATGCGCAGCCGGCCGGGCGGTGCTAAAGCCCCGAGCGAGCGAGCGAGCGAGGAGAGAGAGAGAGAGAGAGAGAGCGAGAGCGAGAGCCAGCGAGGAGGAGGAGGAGGAGGAGGAGGAGGAGGGGGGTGGGGGAAACGGCCGGCCGAGCGAGCGGAGGGCTGGGCGGCGGCGGCGGCGGCGGCGGGGAGAAGGCGAAGAAGGAGCCGGGAGCAGAGGAAGCGGCTGAGGCGGCGGCATGAGGAGACGCAGCCGGCGCGGCCCCTCCTGAGGCGCGCCCCGAGCCGGGGTGGGCGGCGCGCGAGGGAGGGAGGGAGGGAGGGGGGGGGAGGGAGGAAGGAAAGGAGGCGGGCAACGGGCGGCCGAGGGGGCGCAGGCGGCTCCTGCCAGGCGAAGGGAGCCCGCCGGGCCGGGCCGGGCGAGGCGGGGGCAAAGTTGGGCAGGGGCCGAGCGGGCCGGCGGGCCCAGCCGCTCGCCCGCAGCCCCCGAGGAGGAGGAAGGCTCTGCCTTCTGCTGCTGCTTGGCTTCTTGCTGCAAGGCAGAGGCCACCCCGATCCTTCCTTCCTTCCTTCCCCTTTTTTTCCCCTTCTCCTTTCTTTCTTTCCTCCCTTCCCCTTTTCTTTCCTTTCCTCTTCGCCTTCGTTCCTGCGTTCCTTCCTTCCTCCTTTCTTTCCTCCCTGCTTTCCTTCCGCCTTCTTTTCCTCCTTTCTTCCCCTTTCCCTTCCTTTCTTTCTTTCCTTCCTTCCTCCCTTCCCTCCTCCTCTTCTCTTTGCCCTCCTTCCGCCTTCTTTTCCTCCTTTCCTTCGACCCCTCCTTCCTCCTTTCCGCCCGTCCCCTTTCCTTTGCTCTTCGCCTTCGTTCCTGCTTTCCTTCCGCCTTTCTTTCCTCCCTCCCTTCCTTCCTTCCTTCCCGACGCGCGCTTGGCCTCGCAACAAAGTTACAGCTCCAGCCTCGGCGGAACGGACGGCGCCCCTCTTTGGCGCCCTCGCCTTGCACGGGTCTCCCTCGGATTCGAACCCGGGGCGGAGCGAGGAAAGAGGGGGGTGCAGAGAAAGAGGGGGGGAGAGAAAAAAAAGAAAGGGGGGGGGGGCTTCGGTTTAGTGCAGCCCCGCCGCCCCTCTCCTGCTCCTCAGCCGCCGCCGCCACTGCTGCTGCTCGTCTGGATTCGCCCTGCTGGATCTGCGGTGGATTGATTGATTTTTTTGGGGGGGTGGTCTTTGGCCCAAGCGGGGAGGGGTGATCTGCCCCGGCTTCTGCGCCTCCCGAGGAGCTCTGGTTTGGATTTGGGGACGGGGGTGGGGGTCGAAGCTTGGCTCTGCCTGCCTGCCTGCCCTCCCACACCGCCGCCCCCTTTTTTTCTTCTCGCTTTCTCCAAGACCCGAACTTGAGATTCATCGCAGAGGGGCTGGTGTTTCCTCCCCCCTGGATTTTCTCCCCTAGCTGGTCTTTTTCTCTTTTTTTTTACACCCCCCCCCCCACCCGAGAGAGGGGGCGCCGTTTGTCAAGGTCACTGTGGATTTATCTTTGGGTTTTTTTGCCTGCCTCTGGATGTGGATTGGCCCCTTTGGTGGCTTGCTCCTGCCTTAGCTTGGATCGCCCCTGGCTCTCTTTTCCAGGGCTGCTGGATTTAGCTTTCTGGTCCCCCCTCCCCTTTGGCTGCCCACCCATCCCCCCTCCGCCCCCTTGGTTCCTTCGGATTTCATGAGCCAGAAGAAAGGAGCAGCTCTGAGCCAGAGAAAGAAGCTGGATCGTACAAAAAAATCCCAATAAGACGAATTGTGGGGTTGTGTTATTTTTTTGGGGTGGTGGTGGTCTTAACTGGCTTTGGAAATGGATGGCAAGATCAGACAAAGCAGGAAATCCCGGTCCCAAAGGGATCGGGTGAGGCGCAGAGACCCCAACGGCAGGGATAGACTTCACCAAAGCCCCTCCTCGACCTCGGAACGGGAAGCCAGTCCTGGCAAAGAGAATACCAGCCAAAGTGGTCTCCTTCCCAAGAGCCAGGCTTCTGCAGGCAGAAATGCCAGACCTCCGAGGCGGCGGAGGCGGGAATCCAGTTCCCAGGAAGAGGATTTAATTGATGGATTTGCCATCGCCAGCTTCACCACCATGGAAGCCTTGGAGGTAAGGTGTTGGGTCTTACTTGGATGGGGATGGTGGTGATGGTGATAGTCCTGGTTGGGAGGAGGAATATGGGAGGAAGAGTTTGGTCATCATCTAGGCTGCTGCTTTGCTTCTGCTGGTCAGTCTGATTGAACTTTTGAGGGCCTTGGGACCAACATCTGGAATGAATTGAAGGTGGATCTTCAAGCCTGGGGTCTGGCGGTCTCCATCTGTGGGACCGCTTTGCTTGTGCTGGTCAGTCTGATTGAACTTCTGAAGGGGTTAGGACCAACATCTTAAAAGTGGACCTTCAGGCCTGGGGTCTGTGTTGGTCTCCATCTGTGGGACCGCTTTGCTTGTGCTGGTTAATCTCATTGAACTTTCCCGAGGGGCTTGATGTCAGCATCTGGATGAATTAAAGGTGGACCTTCAGGGCTTGGGTCTGTGGCCATCTCCATCTGAGATCCAAAGCATGCTAAATATCTGGCAACTGTCTTGGGTGTAACTTCAGAGTTGTGCTCTTCTGAGCTGGTGTTAGTAGGCCAAGCCTTCTGGTTGACCCTTGCTCTCCATTTCAGCTAGGAAGCAGCGAGGGTCACTGAGGCAAGCTGTGTGTTGGTTTAAGCTTTGTAGCGGGCTTGCAAACCTGTTTATGGAGTGCAGGAAGATGAATGCAAAACTTCTGCCAGTCCTGCAAAAAATGCACCACCATTTTAAAAGCATGTTTAAAACCGGGTTGAATGGTATTGCTGGTGAGAAGAGCAGAGTTTTGGTGCCTGGGGTGTCATTGCCCCAACCAGGCTAATTCTTTGGCTGTTGGGAGAAGCAGCTGTTGAATCAGGCCAGAGAGATTTTCTGGGTTAACCTGAATGCACTTTTGGTTTTTAAGGAAGAAGAGAAATGAAGAATAATTGGAAGGAATTGCTTTGCTTGGTATTGTATTTGGTGTTGGCTTGTTTCTTCTGCGTGTAAAAAGTTAAGCAAAGCAAGCAACAATATTTTTAGAGAGTTTGGGCAAAAGAGGGGATTTTGTGTGGCTTCTAATTTTGGGGGGAGGGGTTGGTTTTTTGTTTTTCTGTTCAGTTTTTATTCATGATGTGATGGGAAAGTCTGAATGGGTAAGAATTTCTGGTAACTGTTTTTATCCTGCTATATATCTTAGTCATTTTCAATGGGCTGGTTTGGTTCCCTTCCATTAAGAAGCAAAAAAAGTTTGGGCAATGTTTCAATTCTGGATTGTTTTTTTTTTAAAGGAATAAGTCAATAAAGCTGACCGGAATGGGCCATCTTAGAATCCGGTGTTCATTGCATGCAGGGGTTGAGTTCTTTCAAAGATATGGAATAACATTGATACTTGCCCAAATAAAAGAATGTTCTAAAGTTGGCCAATTGGTCTGTCTAGAATATACTATGAATGTTATTTGTTTTTCCTTTGTTGTTTTTCCCTGGAAGATTCACTTTGACATTGTAGGAGTTCACCTCTGGATTTCATTCTGTAGTTTTGTCAAACTTTTTCTGGCTGTAAGCATAACTCAACACTGTCCACTTGTCCCAAGGAACAATTGTTGCTCTGGAATCTTTTGTTTGCATGGATTAAAAAGAAAATCACTGTGATATTTTTCAAATCTGCAATCAATGGGTGTTTGGAGAAGGATACTCCTTCCATGTTTGCATGCATGCAAAGCCTGAAAGTATTTTTCATAATACTGTTCTTGTGACTGTTTTGGTCTTAACCAGAAGATTGATACGATGAAACCTTTATATTTCTTGTCTCCATTGTGGTGGTAGCAGATGCAAGAAAAATTTCCTGACGTTGCTTTTTTGTCATTGTACTACTACTTGTTCTCACAGTCTTTCCCTGGTATTTTCCTGCAAGATGATTGCTATCTATCTGTCAGGCACTCAGATTAATTGCTAATCAAACTGATGGGCCTCTAGAACGGGTTGTTGGAGAATTCATATCATTTCTGCCGTCTGATCTACCTTGGTTGGGTTGCATGCTGTAAAAGCTGCTTTGGTGTCTTCTGCAGCCAGTGATGGTCCTTATTGGACAAAACTGGGTGGTTTGAAAGAACTACACAAATTCTTTAGTGGAAAATAAGGGGGTTCGTTTCTTGATCACCAATAAACAAGATTCAGATTGTTAGACAGCAGCACCCAGCTTTATTCTTCTCTAAAACTGCATTATTGTGAAAACGGAGAATGTATTCAATGCTGTTGTGAGGAATGCCTAAAGATTTCATGTGCTTTTTACTCTTCAATAATAGATGGAATTTGAGTTGCTGGCTTGATGTATATTTATATCGTGAATCACTTCTATTGCTTATCTAGGGAGATTTAAAAAGCTCCAGTGTCTGGGGTAGCATGTGTGTTTTCTTTCTAAATTAGCTTACACCTCTGTGTATCATTTGGCCTTCTTAAGACGTTCCCATAGAGTGTAAACCCGATGGCTTAGGTTCACTCATTGTCTGGAGCTTTGTTCACAATCAAGCGGAAAAGTTATCACGAAACAAGTCATATGTTCAGCTCTATCTCTGCTGGTGTGCTATGGTATATTTACAAAAAAGTAAGTGTTTCTCTATGTATGGAATTACTTGACAGTCTCTGTCCCTCTCTAAAGTCAGTCTCTTTGAGGATTTTCTTCCTTAAAAGTTTGTGTCAACATTCTTGAAACCAACTGGGAACCAGGCACAATAAAATTAGGACTGGTAAGCGAGCCAATAAATAAGGAGCTGAAATGAATAGGTAGGTCTACCTATATCTTTCCAGCAGATCCTGGAAGTGATACTTGGGAGCATTTGAACAATAAAAGAGAAGGATGAAAAGGATTTTATCAGTCTCTTAGATGGTTGAACCTTGATCAACCAGTTCAGAGAGGAGGTGAAAAAAGAGAGACTCTTCTGGGCTTACATCACTTGGGGATTTGTTGAACTGGCTTGTGGAAACGATTGTATGGAATTTTAACTTTAGCTACACTCCACCAAATGTCATTTTTGCGGAGAAAAAAAAAAAGGTTATAATTTTGCCACCGGTATTAAAGCAATTCTTTTCATCAGCGCTTCCTTCAGACAAGACAGTAAACCATTCCATTAGGAATGGTTTAGTAGGATTAGTAGGGCCACTTCAGGCAGCTTGCAACAGAAAAATAACAAAGAAACAAAAAGAACGTCAACAAAACAGAAGTATTGTTGCTTGTATCCTTATGATTTATATTGATCGTTTCCTAGTATGATTCTGTTGCTTATTTGTATCTTATGCCTATCATAAATGTTGTCACCTTATGATTTTTGACGAATGTATCTTTTATGTACGCTGAGAGCATATGCAACAAAGACAAATTCCTTGTATGTCCAATCAACACTTGGCCAATAAAGAATTCTATTCTAAGTAAAATAAACAATGAAAAAGAAAATGTTGAGAATGTATCAGTATGATAACAAAAGATGGGACAGGTGGGGAGCAGAAGGGGAGGCAGAGTCTGCTATCAATCATTGTTTCCTATCGCTCAAATATATCCCTGGCTTTGAAACTGAGGGTGGCATTTGCCACCCATTTGAAAGATTGGGTATGTCAAGTTTGGGGAGAAAAATGTTTTGCCAAGAATACTTAGCAGAACTTAAAAAGTTGAGATCTGGTTTGTAGAAGGGATTTAGCTAAATGAGTGACCAGTTCTTCTGTCTTAGCCCTTGTGCTCTGCAGCCTTAACCTAGGATGGGACCACCTTGAAGGATTATTTTAAAGGGTTTATTTGTATGAAGATGCTTGGGGTAAAATGTAAGCACGATTGAACTCCTACTAATGGTGCAGGGTGAGCCAGGTGGGGCTAACTCTGTCATTGGATGAAAGAAAAAAAAAAGGGTTTTAAGGAATGGCAATAACATGATAGAGCCAGGTATTGTGACCTATACATGAATTTGGGACCTTGGAGGTTTTCTAGTCCAATTCCCTGCCCTTGGCAGGAGACCCTGCCAAATTCTTGACAAATTTCTTTTTAAAAAACCTCAAGTGATGGAGCAGCCACGACTTCTGGAGATTCCACTGATCGATTGTTCTCCCTGTCAGGAAATATTTTAGTTCTAGGTGGTATCTCTCATTAATGATCTTCCACCCATTATTTATTGTCCTGCTGTTGAGGTGCTTTGGAGAATATAGGTTGACCCCCCCTCTTTTTTGCGGCAGCCCCTCAAATATTGGAAGACTGCTCTCATGTCACTCCTAGCCCCTTCTTTTTGTTAAACTAGACGTACCCACTTCTCTCGATCGTTCCTTTATAGATTGTCTTTAGGGGTGATGGAGCTATTTTTGTGGCTAGGCACATGACCCGTCGCTTAAGAGAGTTGGGATCCGTGCAGAAGCGACTTCTGATCAGGAACTAGGCCAGGTGTCCCGCAGGATCTTTTAAAAGAATCGTCCTGCTTATGGGATGGCGGCAGCTGCCTAGAGCTCTGCTTCATTAATATGCAAAAGGAGGACTTTTGCTTTCTTGGGTTGTAGTTGACTCATTGCAATAAACAACCTTCACAGGATCCATGTGTTTTCTTTCAAGGGCCAGATGTGGTGGGTTGCCTCTCCAGAAGGCTGTTGTGTTCGCATAAGTTGGTGTGTTGACTTTTCACATGTTCAGGACCAAAAACAAGGTGGGAATTCCAAGACAAAGGCTGACATGGGGTTCTTTCCTTCTTCATATCAAAGTGTGTGGTTGATCTTGTTGTTCGTGGGGAAATGCCGGAGGAGCTTCTGATATTACCCAGCAGTGAGAAGGGGATTACCAGGGCCAGAATCTCTCAAACTAGCATGTGCTCAATTCATGTTATATATACAATATAGACCTTTCTTCTTCTACTACTTCTTATAGCGAGGTGCATTTTGTTAATTGAGACCTACTTGTGTTGTAGACCACCAGAGAGAAATCTAATGGTTTTTTTTTTAACGCATTCTGTGTTTTGCGGTGCAAATGTTCCTGCTTTAATGATGTGTCCTTGCAGTTATACGAAAAGACTTCGCTAATAACATCTTTTGGTCCATTTTACAACATTTCTTGCCACGTTTGTTAAGTGAATCACTGCGGTTGCTAAGTTAGTAAGGCAGAAACACTTAATTCCTTAAGTGAATCCGGCTTCCCCATTGACTTTGCTTGTCAGAAGGTCACAAAAAGGGGGATCACGTGACTCCGGGACACTGCAACGGTCATAAATATGAACCAGTTGCCAAGTGTTCAAATTTCAATCACATGACTATCAATCATAAGTGTGGAAAAACAGTAACTTGTTTCAGTGCCGTCATAACTGTGAACAGTCACTAAACAAATGGGTGTAAGTCGAGAACTCTCTGAACACGAAGTTCTTCCATCTATTGTGTCCTACTGGAAGGGAAGCATTGATGTAGCCAGAAATATTACATATCTTGCTTTAGGTAGAAATATTAGAAATATTACATATTTTGGTTTCTTTTCATCTTTTTGATAGAGTTCATTCATCTTATGAAACTCTAGTCTAGTTTACTTGGTATCAGCTGGGGTGCTTTGTGTTAAATCAGGCATTGGGAGTGGTAAAAATGGCTGCTGCTTTGGTGTGGTTCAAGTCAGTTGTGGTATATTCAGCCAAATAGGGCTTAGTTCAGGAGCTGAGACTTCTGTCGGTTAAAGAGTGGCCATAGATGAGAGCTGGACAACATTTGGAGCATTGAAAGCATGCCATGAGTGGTCTTCTGAGGATGGAGATATGGTGAGCTATGTTCTCTATACATTACATTAAGAAAACTAAGATCATGGCCTCTGGCCCTCTCAATTCCTGGCAAATGGATGAGGAAGAAATGGAGGTAGTGACAGTTTTTATTTTCCTGGGCTCCAAGATCACCGCAGATGGGGACTGCAGCCAAGAAAATAAAAGATGCTTGCTCCTGGGGAGGAAAGCTATGGCAAATCTAGACAGCATACTAAAAAGCAGAGACATCACCCTGCCAACTAAAGTGCGTATAGTCAAGGCGATGGCTTTCCCAGTTGCAACGTATGGCTGTGAAAGTTGGACCATAAAGAAAGCTTAGCGCCAAAGAAATGAGGTCTTTGAACTCTGGTGCTGGAGAAGACTCCTCCGAGTCCCTTGGACTGCAAGGCGATTAAACCGGTCAGTCCTAGAGGAGATCAACCTGCCTGCTCTTTAAAAGGCCAGATCCTGAAGAGGAAGCTCAAATACTTTGGCCATCTAATGAGAAGGAAGCCTAATGCTGGGAACAATAGAGGGCAAAAGAAGAAGGGGACAGCAGAGAATGAGATGGCTGGATGGAGTCACTGAAGCAGTTGGCATGAGCTTAAGTGGACTCTGGGGGATGGTAGAGGACAGGAAAGCCTAGAGGAACATTGTCCATGGGGTCGCGATGCGTCGGACATGAATTCGCAACTAACAACAACATGTCCTCTATGTTCAAAGCCCTGAAAAATTAGAAAGTAAGGAGTAAGTTTGCCTCCTTAAGTTCTTCTGTCCTGTTGGATTGCTTGTGACCATCCCAAGTTAAGGTGAACCTCCTTCAAGTCAGAAGTTTAAGATGATGAATTTATTTCTGGGCCTAAGAGTACAGAGTTGACTGGGTTTCCTCCATTTTCTTGAGATGTTATTTTCCCAATTCAGCCTTTAGACTTGTTAAACCAGACATGACTCTGCTTAGCTTCTTGAGATCATCCTGGATCCTCCACCATCCAAATAACTTCTTTCTGGACAGGTGTGCACCTTTCCAAGCAAAGCAAGGGGTGTTAGGCTATAAATTATTTTCACTTAAGAAGAATGGCTGCTGGATCCTTGAAAATAAAACTCAGGTCTTGTGTTATTTTGACGTGTGAGAACTTTTCTTCGCAGTTAATTTTGTTGGAAAAAAATGAAAGTTATGACTGGATGTGGTTTCTTGGTGGTTTTAAGCCTATGCTGTTATTTTCTGTGCAATCTACTGACTATAGCTGGACAGGCACTGCATCCGTTGCATAAATAAACATAACTGAAAAACTTGGTTCTATAAGAACCAGGCTTTAAGAAAAATTAGTGGGGGGAAAAAAGCTAATCTCTGGGCCTTTTTTTTCCCCCTGCAGAATTTCCGAACCGCACGTGGTGATGAAAATGGGAAGTTGTATTTTACTTATCTTGTTGCTCGGGGATTTCCCTCTTCCTGTAAAACTACAACCACGATATATCGTGTTTGTTTGCAAGAACACGGTTTTTGCGGTCAGGCCTTTTCGCTTAGCATTGATCTGGGCAAAAATCGGGCCTTCGGAAAGGTCTTCGTTTGGCAAGCAAGCGTGTTGTTGATTAGTTATTTAGCAATTCTCTTAAGATTGGGGAGATTACACAGATGTGGAAGGAAAGCCCGACCCTCTGCCGTAAGTCCTCCAGTGCAATATCAAACATGCGAAGGTTGTGTTTGGAAGCACACTGTCTGGACAGCTGTATAAATTCACCAGAGGGTTGTAAAACAGTTGTCTGTGACTTTGCATGATTGTGAATTCAGCCGCAATCAATCGGCGTCTCCCATTTCACAAGTTCAAATTTAAAAGCTGTCTTCTCATGTTCATCGCTTTTTCTTTCTCTCTCTTTTTTTAAGAGAAGCGAAGGGCAAGATCCAAACCAGGCTTACATCAATCATCTATTCACATTATGGAAGTAATTATCTACCCCCCCCCCAAAAAAAACAAGGGCATTAACTTAGAATTTGTTGGACAAAGTGGAGTTGATAGTGCTCTTGAATATTTGCAAAGGACGGTTTTGCTGGAGCTTTCCCTTGGGGGGGAGGGGGGAAGAGAGAGAGAAGGCTGAGAAATTGAACAAATCTTGTTTCTAAAGAACTGTACAGGAAGAAAGTTTTGCAGGGGAAAACACTCCTCGAGAGGTTATTAAGTTGGCAGGAAGCGCCATGCAGTTCCTTTTGTGAGTAAATTCTACATTTGGTCCGAGTTTTCTATTCAGAAATACCATAATTGAACAGTTGTCTTTGCTAAACGCGATACAGGCGGGCTTCCTTAGGCTCACTGCTGATTAACCTCAATGGCACATCAGATATTAGAATTTAGCAGCTTAAGCATTTAAAAAGAACTGGGAGTGTGGATTTGCAGTTGGTTTCTGTCTTGTGGGGAGAGAAGTTTACAGATGTTCTGGTTTAACACAGTAGTGATGATGTTCCAGAGAGACAGTTTGGCATGGAGGTTACGGCACCAGCCCACAAACTAGGTATCTGTGAATTTTAATCCTGCCTTAGGCATACCGGTAGAAGTTGCTTGAGTGACTTGGGCCTGTCCTTCTCTCTTGGCCCTAGGAAGCAGGCTGATGAATTTCAAACTGCTTCTGAAAAATCTTGCCAAGGAAACTGCGTAGACACGTCCACACGGTTGCCAGGAGTTTGAAGGCAGCAAAACAAACACAAAAAGTAGCATTGGAGATTTTTTTTTTTTAAAGAGAAATGTAAACATGCAGTGGGAAGCAGTGAATTTTCTTAAACTGGTTCTGAATCACAGATAGTCCTTGTCTTATGACCAAAATTAGGACCTGGTTTTCCATTGCTAGGCAGAGCGATTATTAAGTGAGTCACGCCTGATTTCACAACCTCCTTCACTGTGGTTAGTTGAAGTCCATGCATTCTGAGTTGCTAAGGTTGAGAAACTTTGAGATGGTTACATTAAAGGTAGAAGTAAAGGTTCCCCTCGCACATATGTGCTAGTCATTCCTGACTCTAGGGGGTGGTGGTTATCTCCGTTTCAAAGCCGAAGAGCCAGCGCTGTCCAAAGACATCTCCGTAGTCATGTGGCCAGCATGACTCAACACCAAAGGCGCATGGAACGCTGTTCCCTTCCCACCAAAGATGGTCCCTATTTGTCTACTTGCGGTTTTTTTACCATGCTTTTGAACTGCTAGGTTGGCAGAAGCTGGGACAAGTCACGGGAGCTCACCCTGTTACGCGCACTAGGGATTCGAACCGCTGAACTGCTGACCTTTTGGTCAACAAGCTCAGCGTCTTAGCCACTGCTACATTAGGGACCCTCAAAAAACTTTTCTTTTTTGCTCTCTCCACAACAAATCTGGATTTTCAAACAGTTTCGTGAGGGATCTTCATTAATATAGATTTGCCTGCCCTCACCGCTTCCTTGAAAGCCATGTAATCTAGTCAAAAGCAAGCACTTCTTGTGGCAGACAATCCATTAGCGTGAAATGTATTTTCACTCCTTAAAAAAACAACACACCACTTCATCTCCCAGGCTTGCAAAACGGCAAGGGTGAAAAACATTTTTCTTTGAGCCGTCAGGCATTGTCATGCAACGCCTCACCAGAATGGAATCTTTTTGCTTTTGGGACTTGATTTTTATTGCTGTATTTTTCTTCCCTTTTGTTTTTTTGTTTCCTCCTCTGATCATCCAGCGATGATCAGGGTTATGGAAGGTTATCAGTACTGTTGAATAAATCACTATTTATTCAGGCTCTGTCCTGTTATAAACTGGGTGAAACCAGGCTTAATAGCAATGACTGTGAAAGGGATCTAGGAGTTTTAGTAGTGGACAACCAGCTAAATATGAGACAACAATGTGCAGCGGCAGCCAAAAAAGCCACTGCAATCCTAAATTGCATTAACAGAGTGATATAGTCAAGATCAAGTGAGGTACTAACACTACTCTATAAAGCCCTAGTAAGACCACACCTAGAATACTGCATCCAGTTTTGGTCACCACACTATACAAAAGATATTGAGACTCTAAAAAGAGTGCAGAGAAGAGCATCCAAGATGATGAGGGGGCTGGAGACTAAAATCTACGATGAACGGTTGCAGGAACTGGGCCTGGCTAGTCTAGTGAAGAGAAGGACCAGGGGAAACAGGATAGCAGTCTTCCAATATTGGAGGGGCTGCCACAGAAAGGAGGAGGGGGTCAACCTGTTTCCCAAGGCACCTGAAGGCCAGACAAGGCATAATGGATGAAAACTGATCAAGGAGAGATTCAACCTGAGTCTCCGGAGAACGGCGGCATATAAATCGAACGAATAAATAAATAAATAATAAACCTGGAAATAAGGAGGAACTTTCGGATAGTGAGAACAATCAATCAATGGAACAGAAGTTGCATTTGGAAGTTGTGGGAGCTTCATCACTTGAGACTTTCAAGAAAAGATTGGACTGCCATTTGTCAGAAATGATGTAGGGTCTCCTGCTCAGGTGAGAGGTTGGACTAGATGACCCAAAAGTTCCCTTCCAACTCTGTTAATGTGTTACCTCTTTTGAAAAAGCCTCCTTGAATGAAATCTTGCAAGTTCTTGCTTCCCAACTTAGATAATAACCACTAGAATAGACCGTTAGTCTTAAAAATTGGACCCGACCATAGTTTAACCACTCCTGTTTATTTTGAAATTCCAGTGTTGGAAAACAAGCTAAAGGAACTTTTCAGCAGTTCCAAGAATGTTCCACAGCCATTTGCACTATTCAGGTGACCCTGAGGGTACAAATAAACCTTCAAGTGGACTTCAGTGACTCTCAGAATTGAGGACTAAGGGCAAGATGACTGCAAGGAATATAAATCCACCCGTTCTTCACCGTTCAGTCAGAATTGAAGAAGCTACTTGGATGAGAAGCGAAACGTCTTCAAGGCAGAACAAAGTGCAGTTGCCTTTTGAAAAAGCACCTTCGGGACAAGCAAAAGGCAAATCCGTTTAGACCAGACTTGTTGGCAAATAGGGTTCAAGGCCAGGCTGCTTTGATTGGGAAAACAGACCAGATCCTCCTCCTCCTCAGATTTTAATGCATGAAGGTAAACCAACAAACAGGAGTGATTTTAAAATTATAACGAAGCGTAAGAAGCCCTGTAAGATAAGGTGCTTCTTTTCTAGAAATTGTACAAGTTAAGAATATGTGGTCTTGTGCTGGACTGGTCTTTTTAAATCCTATGTTTCAGATTTCCCAAGCTACTTGAGTTGTTTTCCCCTTTTAAGATTTTCATCCACGGAAATCCTCTCCAAACTTTGTCTAAGTTTGTTGGAATCAGCTGTTTTAAAGCCAGCTTGATTATGTTCTGTTGCTTCTGCATTATGTGGAATTCCAATATGGCATACTGTCTGCCCCCCCCCCCCAAGTTCCAGCAACTTCAGCCCTTTCTATCACTTCTTCTTTGTTAGGAAGAATTAGGTTCAATATAGCTGTCCCTCTAGTTCCCTCCTGTACCTTTTGGATGATAAAATTGTCAGCCAGGTTGGTCATGAACCTGTCCGATCTCCCACTTGATGCAGAGTTTGTCTCCCCACTGGACGTCAGCGTAGCTAAAGCCCCCACTCCCCATTACCACTGCGCTGTGTTGTTTCTTCCATACTGCCCCCTTGTCCTTCTCAGTGGGCAGGGAAGCTGCCAGCTTGATCCACAAGGACTGCATTTCTTGCAGATCCTGAAATAGACTCACCCAAGCTGAGTCAGCTGCTGCTCTGAAGTGCAGTTGGACATGTTTCTTTGCTTGGCTGGTTTGCTGAAAGAACTGGCAAACAATCTGCACGGCAGCATCCCTTGATCCTGACAGAAACGTAGCTTAAATGAAAAGCTGATAGCTGATTTCTTAGTTGCAAAGTTTTGCAAAGCCCTGTATATTGTTGGATGGTTTCAGGATGTTTACTCTTGAAGGGGGGATTCAAGGCCGTCTTTTCCAAGCTTTGTGTCCTTCAGATGTGTTAGATACATGACTGGGAAATCTGGACACTCCTGGTTTAATAATCTAAAAAGCATTTTGAGTTGGAGAAAGGTGGTCCAAGACAAAAGGAGCAGGATTCAGTTTTATTATTTCTTCAGCCATGTTCTGAAGATCTTCTCTTTCTCTCTAAACTAAGGATAGCAATAGTGCTTAGACTTATATATCACTACATAGTGCTTTCCAGCCCTCTCTTAAGTGGTTTACAGAGTCAGCCTATGGCCCCCAACAATCTGAGTCCTCATTTTACTGATCTTGGAAGTCAACCTTCAGCGAGTCAGGATTGAACTCTTGGCATTGGGCATAGTCCGCCTGCAATACTGTTGCATTCTAACCACTGTGCACCGTGAATGGATGGATGGATGGATGGATGGAAGGAGAAAAGGAACAATAGCACTTAGATTTATATACCGCTTCACAGTGTTTTTACAGCCCTCTCTAAGTGGTTTACAGAGTCAGCCTATGGCCCCCAACAATCGGGGTCCTCATTTTACCCACCTCGGGAAAATGGAAGGCTGAGTCAACCTTGAGCCGGTGAGATTTGAATTGTCGAACTGCAGGTAGCGGTCAGCTGAAGTAGTCTGCAGTGCTGTACTCTAACCACTGTGCCACCTCGGCTCTAAGGATAAGGTCTTAGAATCTCAGTAGGAACTTTTTTATTGGCACCTAACATAATGGGGCCATAATAGAGTTGGAAGGGACCTTGGAGATCTTCTAGTCCAACTCCCTGCTCAAGCAGGAAAGCCTATACCATTTCAGTCAAATGATTGTCTAATCTCATCTTAAAAACTTCCAGCGTTGGAGCACCCACAACCTCTGAAAGGAAGCCGTTCCACTGACTAATTGTTCTCACTGTCAGGAATTCTCTGCAGTCTTTCTAGAGCAAGGGTGTCATACTCGATTTCATTGTGGGCTGCATCATGGTTGTGTTTGACCTTGGGGGGCCGGGTTTGGTGTGGCCAGCTTAATGTTAGTCATGTCTGGGGCGCCTGTGGTGGCCCTAGCACTCTGCCAGCAAAAATGGGCTCCCAAGCACAGTTTTTGGCTGCCACTGCCTCCTGCAACTCTCTGCCAGTGAAATGTTGTGGCCCACCAGCGGCCAGCAGAGCTGGCAGCAGATTCGGACAGTGAGGAGGTTGGGGAAGAATGTGGGCCAGTCCTGGAGTCTGGGGAAGGCTCGGACAAGGGCTCTGATTCAGAGGCAGAGAGGGGGCCAAGGCCATCTGGGAGTTATGTGCTGTCTCCGGAATCTGACATCAGTGAGGCAGAAGAACAGCGTGAGCCTGTTCCCATTGTGCGCATGCGCAGAGCTGCCAGGAGACAGGAACAATTAAGAAACAGGGTCGGCTTGAGAGTAAGGCTTGGCGATGATTGGCCCCTCCCATAAGACATAAAAGAGGAGTGAACGGGACGTGAGCTTTTGCAGGAAGCAATTAGTTCATGTGGTTGGTAAAAGCGCTGGAAAACACTCCCCTGAAAGACTGTTCGAGAAGCCTTTGGGACTGGGAATGACAATAATTCACAACTGTATGAATTAAAGAGGTTTGCCGGGACTAAGATTGTGCTGTCTACTTTTCTAAGGAAGCCTAGATCAGATCAAGAAAATGGAGCTTGGGAAGACCGCACTGGCAGAAGCACCGCGGGGCAGTCCCGCGGGCCAGATCTAAGACCCCGGGCCTTGAGTTTCACCCCCCTGTTCTAGAGTCTCAACATCTTTTTTATGGTGACCAAAACTGCAATATTCCAAGACCCTGACTTCACCTTCAACCCTAACAGCAATTTGCCACCTATGCCTGATTCTCCAGGATGAATAGCGTAGCTGCTCAAGGGTGTTTTGTGGGCCCTTTTTTCTGGATCAGAGTTAAGAAGCCCTTTCAACTGAACATCCTGTTTTCAATGACAGGCAAATAGGCTTTATTCAGGAAGTGTTTAAGGAGAGAATGCAAAGGAAGATTTTTTTTTTATCTTGCTCTTGTTTCCAGCACTCTCTGATTTCAGAGGCAGCGCAGAGAGGTTGTGCTTAGCAGCTAGGGTCTTATTTTCTGCAGATTGAACCGGTCCTTCTTTTAAAGATATAGCAATGTTCTTGAGGGTAACTGTGCTTCTGAGCCAATTCTGTGGTTTTTAAACCGCATCAACACGCAGGGACTCCACTGTTGTGCTTCCAACGTGCCCTGCCCTGCAAGCAAACAGATGTTTCTGCTGGATTCTTGTTGTTTTGTCAGATTTGACAGTTGAAAACTTGATGAATCTTCCTAGAGAGATAATTGGGTTAATGTCTCCCGCTTAAAGGGATGCGGTGGCTCAGTGGTTAAGACGCTGAGCTTGTCGATCGAAAGGTCGGCAGTTCAGCAGTTCGAATCCCTGGTGCTGTGTAACAGGGTGAGTTCCCGTGACTTGTCCCAGCTTCTGCCAATCTAGCAGTTTGAAAGCAGGTAAAAAATGCAAGTAGAAAAATAGGGACCACCTTTGGTGGGAAGGGAACAGTGTTCCGTGCGCCTTTGCCGTTGAGTCATGCCGGCCACATGACCACGGAGACACCTTTGGACAGCGCTGGCTCTTCGGCTTTGAAACGGAGATAACCACCACCCCCTAGAGTCAGGAACGACTAGCACATATGTGCGAGGGGAACCTTTACCTTTACCTTACTCCCGCTTTAAAAACCTTGCCTCGTTTTAAGAAAGACAGCCAGGAATGGCAAGGAGGTTAGGTGGTGTTGGAATAAGAGGCTGACATCTGCTCACCTTCACCTTTTTAAAAATAATTGAAGGGAAATTTTTATCCTACAATATGTGAATTTTATGGAGTGACATCTCACACAAGAGAGATGAGTTTGCAAATGGACTTTTTATAGTGGGGCGGTCGTATTAGGCCCAGCTAAAAAGCCTGCGAAAAAAAGCCTGCAGGATTTTTAATTCAGTTTTCGAGAATATGCCATCAAGCAAGCTGTTGCAAAAACAACAACAACAACACAAGGATTGGAGGAAATAGTTGGACTAAGGAGTGGAGTTCTTGGTGATCTCTGAACGTGATTGTTTTCTTGCAAATGATTCATTATCCAACTAGGTAATATCAGTAACATCACGTACTGATAATGTTATCTAGTTGGGTAATGAAATGTCTCAGAGAGCACTAAAGACCCCATAGTTCATTCCTGAGTTACAAATATTCTCTTTTATTTTACTTGATTGTTATTCATGGGGGGGGGGCGGGTTGGTTCCCTGTTTCGAATGTCTATTAACGCTCATCACTTATTGAAGTTTGAGAGATCTGGGATCATTTATATCAGATAATCACACTCCCACCCTGGTTCCTAAAACTGGGCATTGTTCACAGTCGGTTTGTTGACTTTGTCACTGGACACTTCAATGCACAACAGACACATTGCTTCTGATTGCATTCATATGTTGGAGAGTTTAAAGGGAAAAGAAAATACTTATTACCCAATTGTTCAAGTATGTCTTGCAGCTTTGTTTTGCTTTTTAATAAGGAAGTTAAAACTGAATCCTTTGGTTTTTGAAGATTGTAAAGTACAGGTAGTGTTCAACTTAACAATAGTCCGTTTAGTGACCATTCAAAATTACAACAGCACTGAAATCAGTGACTTACAACCGTTTTTCACACTTTACGGCCGTTGTAGCATCTCCATGGTCATATGATCAAAATTCAGACACTTGATAACCGACTCATATTTATAACAGTTCCAGTGTCCTAGGGTCAACGGGGAAGCCACTCACTTAACAACCATGTTACTGACTTAACTGCAGTGATTCATCTAACGACTGTGGTAAGAAAATTCCTAAAATGGGCCAAAATTCGCTTAACAAACATTGCACTTAGAAATGTTGGGCTCGATTCTGGGCATAAGTCGTATGATTGCAAGATATAGTTTCGATGTTATTTTCAAACAAGGAGGCAGCGTTTCCTTTAAATAGCCGCCAGTTCTTATGTGTGCCCACAGCCACCGTTAATTGAAGGAGGAAGCTAGAAAGGATGGATGTTGTAGAGTTAAAAAGAGGCAGCTTATGGAATCAGTCAAACTTGGTATAAAATAATTATGGTGTTTTGACAGCCTTGTTAATAACTTACAACCATTGGAAGAAATATAATTATAGCATTGCAAGTTTCCTGGCATTTCTGTCAAGATTTGTAAAATTAAATAAAGGATGTGAAATCCATTAAAAACGGATGGGATCGCAGAGCTCCGAGACGATTCATTAAAATAAAAATAATAATTAAAAAAAAAAAAAACCACTTTGGGTCTCACGAAGATGGCTGCTGCATTTCGTGTTGGATGTCGCTTTGACCTGCCAGGCTGTTAAAATAGTTCTTTGGATATTTGGGAAGTTTCTATACCCGTGTTGGCGAACCTGTTTGGCACCAGGTGCCGAATGGACATTTCTCTTTCACAGCATGGTGGGAAGAGAGAACCTTGTCACCTACAATGATTAAAATCTGAAACCTTGCCAACCAGTATGTACTTCAGGGATTGTATGATGATGCGATTATTGACAAAGACAGAAGAGGCCCCTGCTGTCCCTCCTCTCACCCTCCCCCCTCCCCCCCATTGAATCAAAAGTTCAACTAGATGGCTATAAACGGTTCAGGAATTTGTGTTTTTTCAATGAGGCTGCAGCATGTCTAATCACAAAAGAATGTTTATTTATCGTCAAATTGCTCCTGGCGTTTTAACTAATTGCTTTTGATCAAGATTCATTTTGGGGTGGGTGGGAGGAATAAACGCAAGGACGTTTTGGGTTGCTTCTTTCTTAACAACTCTGTGAGCGGCCTGCTAGCTTCACTCTATTGGAAGGGTGTTGTTTAACACGCCTGACTTAATGCTGACTTAGAACAAGCTTTAGAACAATTGACTCCTGTAAAAGAGCAACTGCCCAGGAATGCAGTAATGGCAGATGGGAGTCCCAAGCTGGGAGAAACCCCCATTGCTGATGAAACATACAGAGACTGAGCCCAAAATTTCTGTTGCTACGTGAAACGTTCAGTGAGTTTTGTCCCATTTTACAATTTTTCCGGCCACAGTGAAGAAATTTCCTGAGAGTGAGAAAAGGGGTCAGCAACCTGTGGCTCCGGAGCTGCATGCGGCTCTTTGGGCCCTCTGCTGTGGCTCCCTGTCAGATGATCCCACCACTGGCTGGCCCTCCCCTCCCAGTCCCTCTTCGCCTGTCCTGAGAAGGTGGGGGGGGGGGATGGAGAAGTTGTGAGGGCAGAGACAGAGAGATACGGAGAGAGGGGGAGGGGGGAGAGACGGAGGAAGGGAGGAGAGAGGGAGAGATGTCAAAAGGATTTTGTGGTTCCCAGTGTTTTTTAACAACTGGTTCTCTGCCCCTAATGACCGGCTGGGTAGGTGTGGCTAGGGAGGGGTCATGTTACCAGTTGAAGTAAGCGACATAGAGTTGGCCACGCCCACCCAGGTTTTGTGGCTCCCGGTGTTTTTATTTCTGTGGGAAACGGGTCCAAATGGCTCTTTGAATATTTAAGGTTGCAGACCCCTGAGCTAGGAGACCTCCAAGGTCCCTTCCGACTCCTCCTATTTCTATTTCTATTTCTATTATTTCTATTTCTATTTCTATTTTTTTTCCTGTCCTCTTCTCTTCTCTTCTCTTCTCTTCTCTTCTCTTCTCTTCTCTTCTCTTCTCTTCTCTTCTCTTCTCTTCCCTTCCCTTCCCTTCCCTTCCCTTCCCTTCCCTTCCCTTCCCTTCCCTTCCCTTCGTTAAGTGAATCACTGCAGTTGTTAAGTTAGTAACAAGGTTGTTAAGCGAATCTGGCTTCCCCACTGATTTTGCTTGCCAGAAGGTTGCTAAAACCTGACCCTGGGACATTGCAACGGTCATAACTATGAGTCCGTTGTTGCCAATTGTCTGAATTTTGATCACGTGACCATGGGGATGCTGCAACGGCCGCATGTGTGAAAAACTTACATACATTTTCCAAATAAACAAATAAGCAAGATGGAAAGGGAGAGGGTGGGAAACTTGTGGCTGGGATTTGGGTTGAATTGTTCCGGAGATCCAAGGTGTCTCACTGAATTGTTCCGGAGATCCAAGGTGTATGTGAAAATCTTTTTGCAGGTCCTGTCACTTTCTCAGGGCTAAGCTTTTGATCTTCTCCTTTCTGTGAAAGGAAGAACCAGATCCCTCAACAAAAACGTTCTTAACTCTTTCTCCTGTGATCTTGTGTTTTAATGGTTGCCAATGCCCAGAGCTATTTTTAGAGCAAACCTGAAGGCCTTTGCAATCGGCAGCAGCTAAAACAGGCAGGCAGTATCTCTGCTTTTACATATTATTCTGCAAATAACTACTTCTTTTTTTTTTTAAATGTAGCTATTGAAGAACCTGTACATAATAGGTAGAGCAGTTTTGTCAATCCCTAGAAATGCTCTTTACTGGCAGTAGAACATCCATTTCTTTTGTGATGTTTTTCTTGATTGCCGTTGGTTGGGTGAAACCTTTTATTTATTGCTGTTGGTTGTTGTTGATAGATACTGGTGGTGTCGATGCTTTAAATTATTAAGTGCGTGCTACCAAGTTCATACACAACTAAGCCCTATTTTTTTTATTCAATGGTGCTTTCTTGAATAAGCTACGAATGAGCTCGCGCAATTAGTTAAAGCTGAAACCTATGGTTTCATCTCCAGAGGATGGTAGAGGACAGGAAGGCCTGGAGGAACATTGTCCATGAGGTCGCGATGGGTCGGACACGACTTCACAACTAACAACAACAACAACAGATAGAGACAGACAGACAGATCCAAGGGACTCCTGCGAGTCCCTTGGACTGCAAGGTGATCAAACTGGTCAGTCCTAGAGGAGAACAACCCTGACTGCTCTTTAGAAGGCCAGATCCTGAAGAGGAATATCAAGTACTTTGGCCACCTAAGCAGAAGGAAGGAAGGACTCCCTGGAGAAGAGTCTAATGCTGGGAACGATGGAGGGCAAAAGAAGAAGGGGACGGCAGAGAACACGGTGGCTGGATGGAGTCACTGAAGCAGTTGGCATGAGCTTAAATGGACTCCAGTGGATGGTAGAGGACAGGAAGGCCTGGAGGAACATTGTCCATGGGGTCGCGATGGGTCAGACACGACTTCGCAACTAACAACAAAAAGATGTGTTCTTCAGCAAATCATCCAGGTTGGCAGAAACATTTCTGGAGTTCTTATTATTAATTACAGAGACTTCATTGTTTTGTGTCAACCGTTACGTATAATTTTGTAAGTAGCCACAACACGAATTGTGGTTAAACATTCCCCCCCTCCCCTGTTCAGTTTTCTTTCGACTACCCAAGGTCTGGCACCTAGTCCCAGCATCGGGACTTAGAATAATGTTGTACAGCACATTAACACCCAAGGTCAGGCTTGACACGTCTTGCAAAAGCCAACCCAGATGTGATTTGATTGATTTTTGGCTTAGAACAGTGCATATCGCAGTCAAGGTGGCTTTTTAAACCATTTCCTGCAGCGACTTTTAAGTTCACATTTTAAAAAGTGGGTTTTCTACCTGCAAATGAGAGAACTCTCCGAAATAGGTAAAACCAGTTTGCAGATAGGTTGCATGATTAAATTTGGGGGTGGGTGGGTGGGGAATTTGCACTAAAAATCCTTTCTTAAACCACAAACCAGGCTCCCGTAGATGAGTTTAGGTCTGGACAAGTACAGAAAGTTAGCAAAAAGTGACTCCAGCTGATCTGCCAAGTGTGGTGAGGCTGCCAAGGGCAAGATCTATTTTCTGATCTTGTAACCAACCATAAAGAGAATCGGGAGAGGATCCAAGTTTCATTCACCCATTAATGAAGCCTCCGAGGTCTGACCTAGCTACAGTGACTGGCTTTTCACAAAAAAGAAAAAAGAAAAAAGAAAAAAAAGAAAAGAAAAAAAGAAAAAAAAAAGCTAAACCAGAAGCCAAACAAAACCACATTTTGGCTTCCATGCTACATAAGAACCGCTAGTGTTGAATGCTCCTTCTGAAGAAGCCTCAAAGCTGGATGGGACTCCTTCCTATTCCCCCAAAGCAAATCTGTGCTTGTACATTTTTAATCCCTTGTGCAGGCTGCTCGTAATTCCATAATGCTCAGTAACCCTTATCCAAATGATCTGCCAGGCCTTTCAGCCGCTGAATCCACCTCCCGCACAGACCGTATTGGGAAGGGAGAGGTGGAGAAGGCAGCTGCCTCAAGAAACAGGTAGAATCTACTGGAATCCAGGAAGGCTTCCAACCTGCCATCTCCCAACCCAGTAATTTCCTAATTTCAGGAGCAAACTGTTGTTTCTAGAGAAGTAGATGCAATTGTGTGGGGTGTGCGTGTGTGTGTGTGTGTGTTTTTCCCCCTGGTCATGTTATATTTGGGTCAACAGCTGCTAACATTGGGGGTGTGGCAGTCCCTTCTGGCAGCTTCTCTGTTGATCTGACAACAGCAGCATAATTAACCTTTTGTGCTCCTAACACAAAAGGGTTGCTTTTTTTTTTTAGAGGAACCAAGTAAAGGAAATAGGCAAGAACAGGATTCGAAGGAAAACTTTAAGGAGGGTGAAAGCGGGGTTCCCTTCGATAGCTAGCTAGATGTAGTTAGGTAGGTATATATGTGTATATTTTTTGATAGAAAAACACTTAATCTCTCCCCTGGCTCAAGCTGATAAAAGGAGGAGAACTTGTGGCTCAGAGGTTAATACAACTGTCTAATATGCAGGCAGCCCAAGTTTGAATCCGAGTAAGGATATGGCTAGGTGATGAGAGCTAAATAGCTTGAAATAGATCTATACTGGTCTCCCTTTATTTCTTTATCATTAAAATATAAGTTATAAATTATATATATATATGTGTAGGTCTTTGGTTATTCGGGTCTTCTCCTGCGTAAAATTGGAAGTGTCTTGGCGACGTTTCGACGAAGTACGAAGCCGAGAACACCAGCCTGAAGTTGACAAATGAGACTTCGTCGAAACGTCGCTAAGACACTTCCAATTTTACGTGGGAGAAACCCGAATAACCAAAGACCTACATACAAACACCCGCGAAAACCTCAGAAAACAAATATACATACACACACACACACACACACACACACACATATATAGAGCTCAGTGGCTCAGACGCTGAGCTTGTCGATTGAAAGGTCAGCAGTTCGAATCCCTAGTGTTGCGTAACAGGGTGAGCTCCCGTTACTTGTCCCAGCTTCTGCCAACCTAGCAGTTCAAAAGCACGTAAAAAATGCAAGTAAGAAAAATAGGGGCCACCTTTGGTGGGAAGGTAACAGCGTTCCGTGTGCCTTTGGCACTGAGTCATAACCCTAACCCTAACCTTGCCGGCCACATAACCACGGCGACGTCTTCTGACAGCGCTGGCTCTTTGGCTTTGAAGTGGAGATGAGTACCACCCTCTAGAGTCAGGAACAACTAGCACATATGTGCGAGGGGGAACCTTTACCTTTATATATAATTTGCAAAGAGCCTTGATTTAAAAGCATTAGATGAAGTTTAAGGGATTCGGGGTCAACCCGATGCCCAGCCATGGATGATTTGGGGCCAATCATTACGGTTTCAAAGTGGTGGTTGGCCAGAGAAATCGGATGTGCTGGACAGCCAAAATAGGAGATAAATCTAAGAAATCCATAAGCAAAGTAAAATTGGCGAGGAGGTGGTCTTTTGATTTTTTTAACAGGGCTATTGATCAGTGCTGTGCAATTGTTCAAGCGGCTCATGTTTTTTATCCTCAAGGGCTTCCTGCTGAAAGAATGGAGATGTTTTCAACCAAGTTTAGGCTGGTGCAGAGCAGGGAAGGATGCTCAAAAGAAGGGAATCCCTTCACCTGGGTAGGTAAAGCTAGATTGGAATAAAAATGTGGTTTTTGCACCGGCCTAGAGAATTGGAAGGATTTCAGGTGTGAATTCATGCACTGGTTCAGGTGTCTGAGACATCAAATTTGCTGGAATTTGTTGCTGGATATTGTGCACCTTAGAGATGGGTGCTTAGGACAATATCTTTATTTGGGGAGTGGGCGTCTTTCAGCCTTAAGTGCTGTAGTGCCCAATTCTAGATCTCACAATGTGGTTTGCATTCGGTGAGAAACAGAAAGGCAAACAAACTGGAGGCCAGCTAAGGTTTTGTGCATGGAGAAATCCACCAAGGGGATTTCTTGGTGGACTTGAGACAGCTCAGCAGTCTTTTGATATCAAGACAGATGGTCCTTCACTTCTGACCGGTTGCTTAGCGACCATTTGAAGTTCTGATCTCCCCCCCCCCCCCATGGTAGATAGATAGATAGATAGCTTTTATTGCGGTCAGAGACCAAATTAAATACATATAAAAAGGGGGGGTAGATTTTACAGTTGTAAAAAGATCATGCGACAATACACCATATATTACCTCAAATACAATCTATACTATCAATACTAGTGATCCTCTGCCATAGGAATTACCAGTCTCTTCCCCCGTTTTATAACCTGGGTCCAAGGTTCCAATGGCTGACTCCCCCATAGTTACATGACTACATAACGCTTGGCAGTTGGTCTCTTCTTTTCAACCATTTGCAACATCATGAAATTTACTTCTGGCTAACTAACCAAACAATGGAATTTGCTTAATAGTCTCCCAAAAACAAAAAGGTTGCAAAAATGAGTCAGTCTCGTGGTGACTTGCTTTGTGACCGTCACGACTTACTTGCAAGGATGGGGAATGGAATTCTGGGAGTTGAAGTCCAGAAGTCATAAAGGGCCAATTGTTCTCCACCTCTGACTTACCGTAATGGGCAGACTCCGTTAGTGTCATAAGTTGAGGACTCTCTGTATTGCAAAAGATGCTGCAGGTTTGCACAAATGTAGGCCTTTTGATCCAGGCGTAGGCTGTTGCACACTTGGTATCCAAGGAATGCAGCATTGTTGAAGTCCTACAGACCGTATAGTGCTAGTGCGTATGAGAATGCACACATAATTACTTTTGAAAAACGCAGGTTAGAGCTTAGTAAAACAGGGAAGAGAGCAAAGCAGAGACAAGGTATGACTCGTAAGAACAGCTAGTCTCTGGCACATTCTCAGGACAATTGTGAAAAATATAGCAGTGTTTTGGATTAGGAGGAGGTAGAATGAGTGTTTGAGAGAAGTGCATCTTTGAAAACCTAGCTAGTAACATTCTGCAGGTTAAGTTAAAGAGTTCTTGTGCAGTACTTTCAACATGCACGTGCTATGCTTCCCACATTATGCAGATATCCTCTAGCCCCTTAGTTAGTACTGGAGTACAATTTACTTCTACAAAGCCAAAGAAGATAATTAGGAATGTGGAGGTGTTTGCAAAACAACTTCTGCACAAATTAATATTTACTGGTGGGTCCTAGTTTTGTTTTGTTTTGATTTTTTCCACTACAATTTATACGTTAAAGGGGGAAAAAAAACTTTTTATTGCTACCATATATGCATACATGCAGGATTTTATTTATTGATTCTACCCACTTAATGGAAAGTCCCCGCACTGTAGTTTTAGGAACCAGATGCTTCCTGAAGACAATTGAGGTATACAATTGAGGAGAAAAAGGATATTCCACATTCTGTTGCAGATGTGAGTTTTTGCAGTCCGTCCTTTGCAGAGTCGATACTTCCTGGTTTCTATAATGCACGATAGAGGTCTAAACATCTTTTTTTTTTTTCCCCTCCCGGGTTGCCAGAAAACTAAGTAATTCACTGACAGGGACAAGGCCAACTCCAGCAAATTATTGATTTACGTATTGGGAACAGATTTATGACATGCTGAACTGAATAGTAAAATGCAATGGCGTGTGTCTTCTGTTCTTCCAATATTTGCTGATGAGAAATATGATATCCGAAGTCTTTGAAGGTTGGTGGCTTATACTGCTAAATCTTTCTGATGTCTCTTTTAAGGAAAAAAAATGTATCTTGATGGATGGTTTGGAATGAGAAATAGAAGGAAATTGAGGAAAAGGTTTTTTAAAAAATTTTTTTTGAAGTGCAGTGTCAGTAGATTAATGGAAATAAACGGGCAGGAATTAAAATCTATCAGCTCTCGTAACAGGCGAGAAGATTTGATTTAGCCCAGGTAAGATTGTTTGAATCCAGCAAAGGAGATCGGTCAGACCTGTCCAGATATTGACTTCTAACATTGAGGCTGGCGAGATTGTAAAAGCTTCCGCTGTCCATTTATGTTTGAGTCTAGGCCACTGGGCCGTAGCGCTAATCTCCATTTCTTAGCCAAGGGAGCCAGTGCTGTCTGAAGACACTTCTGAGGTCTTGTGGCCAACATGTCTATACACTGAGGTGCATGGAGAGCTATTACTTTCCCACTGAAGTGGTACCTATTTATCTACTCGCATGTGCATGCTTTCGAACCGCTAAGTGGGCAGGAGTTGGAGCAAGGAACAGGAGCTCACCCCATCACATGACCCTCGGGTCTCAAACCCTTCCCAGCTGGCATGCTTAGCATCTTTAAACCCCTGGTTTAGAGAATATACCAGTTTTAAGGAGGGTGGACCTAGAAGATGCTACAAAGTTTATTTAGATTAAGATTTATCCCCACAGAAAGGTGACCATGGCAAACTCGATTGGCACAATTGGTTAGATGTCGAAGTAAATCAGTTAATTGATCCATCAATCAGAAACTTTCAAAAGTACTAAAGAGGCAGTCAAGATACTTTGGTAGCTGGAGAAATACATGTATTGGGACTTTTTAGCTCAGTAATAAAAGGATGGGTGGGTTCGAAGCAACACGAAAGCTGTGCAGAATCATATGTAGACAGGACAAAGAGCTCCTTTTTAACCCCGATGGAACTATTTGCTTGTTGGTTTATTGCTACGGGCATTTAGCCTAACCCTACTTTGATATAATTAGGCAGTTTCCCCGAGTTGGATGTCCTTCTCAAGAGCAACTTCCCCCCAGAAGCAAGGCAAGATTGTCACAGAGTTCCATGCTAGGTTTAATTAATAGAAAAGGAGGTTGAAATACAGAATAAATAAAATGCCACCCTTCATTTATTGATAACTGATCTCTGAGTCTCTGGGAATCTTTTTGAACTTCTTGCTCCTGGTTTAACTGCAGGGCTAACGGCTCTTTTATCAGTTAAGACTGAAATGCATCTGTTTTTTTCCTTTACCATATTTTGAAATTCTCCCTTATGAGTTCTTCGCGCTCCTCGGCTGAATCCAGCTTGGCCCAGTACAGATCAACTGCAAATAGTGCTGCCCTGATTTGATTGATTGATTGATGGGCATCTTTGATTGGGTTGGATGAGGATTGACAGCTCATGGCTTGCCCGGTTGTTGAGCTTGGTGTGTTTTATTTCTGCTGGCTTTCCAAGATCTGGCTAGGATGCTGTTTTGGTTTCTTTGGCACAAGGAATCCTTTCTAAGGTAGAGGGGTTGCAAGATAAGAAATTATCCCTTGGCTCAGTTCTCTCTCTCCCCCCTCCCCACCCCCCACTTTAAATTCTTCATCATGAAGTTCACAACTTGTAACTTGCTTTTGTTTTATCTCACTTCCCTCCTTTCTCATCCTTCCAGATTTGTGTCTTTCAAAGTCCTGAGCCCAGAACTGGACACTTGAACCCACTCCGTCCGTCCCTGAGTGTCCTGTTCTCTAATTGAAGAGAAAGGTATTTAAAAATAAAACCCCACACAAATAGCAGTTTCTCTGCAAATTCTACCAGTTATTTATTTAATTTTTTATCTGAGAGGGAAAAAAATTCTCCTCCAGTCCACCCCATTCAGAAAAGAGCCAGGTGCTGAATTCTTTTCAGAAAGCAGCTGCCCATTCAGCCAAGAAAAAAAAAGTGGAAAAAGAAGAAAGAAAGAAACCTTTGGGGGTAGGGAACCCATTTCCCATCATCCTGATCTCTCCCTGCCTCAATCTTCTTTTCTAGCTGTTTGGGAAAGGTAGAATTGAATGAGTTTTGTTCTGCAATTTGAAAAATAAACAGGTTTTGATTGCCAGAAATAGGGGGAAAGAAAGGTGGCTGTTTAACTAGCCAACTAAGGAAGCCTTCAAGGTAAAGGTAAAGGTTCCCCTCGCACATACGTGCTAGTTGTTCCTGACTCTAGGGGGCGGTGCTCATCTCTGTTTCAAAGCTGAAGAGCCAGCGCTGTCTGAAGACATCTCCGTGGTCATGTGGCTGGCATGGCTCAACGCCAAAGGCCCACGGAACGCTGTTCCCTTTTCCCCCTCGCTGTTCCAACATTCCCTTGATTGGGTAATATCCACTTCTCATTGGTTTGACTGGGTGCTCTTCAAATCTTTTCCTCCACAGCTTGGTCACGCCCCTTCCTTCTGCGCATGTCCAGTCTTTTCACTCAGTCAAAGGTGATTAGACTGGTGTGCTCTTTGTCCCGATTGGGATTTGACACTTGTTAATTAATTTACTCTTAATTTAATGTAAACTTCACCGGAGGGCTGTGATTCACATGTGAGCAGCGCTAGGCGACTGTGGCGGTTCCCGGCTGGGACGATGGCCAGAATTGGGTGATTGACAATTGTCTCCAAATAAAGGGAGGGGCC
The DNA here is from genome assembly GCA_030761175.1 of Masticophis lateralis. Lineage (NCBI taxonomy): Eukaryota > Metazoa > Chordata > Lepidosauria > Squamata > Colubridae > Masticophis > Masticophis lateralis. The sequence continues at coordinate 7,196,866 of JAUDYJ010000014.1, forward strand.
TTGGAATGGCCCGAAAACTGAGTGAGAGGGAAAAAAGCGCTAGGCAGCTGAGGCGTTTCCTGGCTGGGACGCTTGCTGTTCTCAATTTAAATTTCTGTCAGCGCAAGAGGGACAGCCTTAGAAAGGCACGATTTATTATAATTCAAAGCTGAAGAGCCAGCGCTGTCCGAAGACATCTCCGTGGTCATGTGGCCGGCATGGCTCAACGCCAGAGGCCCTCGGAATGCTGTTCCCTTACCACCAAAAGTGTTTCTTATTTTTCTACTTGCATTTTTTACCTGCTTTCGAACTGCTAGGTTGGCAGAAGCTGGGACAAGTCACAGGAGCTCCCCCCTTTACGCGGAACTAGGGATTTGAGCCGCTGAACCGCCAGCCTTTTGATTGACAAATTCAACATATTAGCCACTGAGCCACCACGTCAAGTGGTAGATAAATCCTAGTCTGTTTCCACCCAGCTGTCCTTTGGCTCATATTAATCCGGCATTTTAAACTACAAGACTACAAATCCTGGTTTGTGGCTACAATTGCAGCCTTTTTTTGTTGTTTCTTCCTCCTCTGAGTTTGCTTTGTAAGTGGCAAAACCTGTTCCCTTTCAATGCTTCCTTCCTTCTCTCTCTCTCTCTCTCTTTTTTTAACTTCTCCCCTGTGATCTGCTGTCTTGCAGCTGAGGAGGATAAAAAAGGAAAAACGGCCTCATTAATTCATCAGTAAGAAAGTGAAGACAGCATTGGAACAAAGCAGTATTTTGCCTGTGACAAAAGGCTTGATATACAGTGACAACTGTCGTCGTCTGCTTAGGAAAAAAGAAAAAGAAAGGGAACAGAGAGAAAGAAGCGCACACATCTGTAAACACGGTCTGGTTGCGTTACCTACTAGCCTGGTTTGAAAACCTCCATAAACCTCTCAAGTGGCCTCAATGCCTCTAAAAAGGATGCAAATGACCAGCTGTCTGCAAGGAGCATCAATCCTTCCATTCCCCCACCGTCCAAGTCAGAGCTGAAGAAGCTTTTTGGATGAGAAGCGAAATGTCTTCAAAGAAAAAGCAAGAAACTCCAGTTGCCTCTTGAAAAACCACCTTTGGGACAACCATAGCTTGGATGACAGAGAATCTCTGCAGACTTGATTTCAAAACTATCCTTGCATTCGGAGTTTGGAAGGCATTAGGGGAACGGCAACCTGGTTTATTTCTAAAAAACCTTGATTAGGAATAGGGGAGGTGGCTGAGGACACTTTTTGGCATTTCTTTCCTGCTCTTCTTCTCATTCTATCTGTTGGAAGAGAATGCACTTTGGAATTATTATTATTTTTTAAACTGGAAAAGATTTTGGGTGGAGCTCATCAGCCTCGAATGAATTTAGGGGTGAAATTGTGGAGGATTAGGTGCTGTGACTTCTATTAGCTGCTGTTCGAAGCCAAAGGAAGAGCCAAGGACATTTTCGTAGTTTTTTTTCCCCCAGGTTAGGAAGTGAGACCAGTCAGAGAGCGTGGGAGAAATGCTTGATAGAAAAAGCTAGCAGTGGTACCACTGCCACCTCTGATCATAAAGTCATCCTAAAAAGGAAGAAAACCTTTGTGGTGTACTACACTGAGAGCATATGCACCAAGACAAATTCCTTGTGTGTCCAATCACACTTGGCCAATAAAAAATTTTGTTCTGTTCTGTTCTGTTCTGTTCTGTTCTGTTCTGTTCTGTTCTGTTCTGTTCTGTTCTGTTCTGTTCTGTTCTGTTCTGTTCTGTTCTGTTCTACTCTACTCTACTCTTTACCTAGGTATTGGGCCAGAAGAGAAGAGAACCATTCTGGTCTCGTGGTTATGGTACCAGGCTAGAAACTAGGTGACTGTGAGTTCTAGTCCTGCTTTAGGCCTGAAAGCTGGCTGGGGGATTTTGACTAATCACCAGTGATTAGTCCTAATCCCCCAGATCCTAAGGCAGGACCTATCTAGTCCTGCCTTAGGCAGGAAAGCCGATTGGGTGCCCTTGGACCAGTCCCTCTCTCTCAGCCCAACCCACCTCATAGGGTTGTTGTCATGGGGAAAATAGGAGGAGGAAGGTATATTAGCTTGTCCCGATCAAACCCCACAGCCCTGAAAATACATTTGCTTATAAGTCAAGCCAAACATTTAAAGAATTTAATGAGTTCACTGGTACCCGATCACGGGGGCTTAGGTCCCAACTCTCCCTAGCCTAAATCACATTTGAGTCCTGCAGGGTGTCTTCCTTTTAAGCCTTTTTGTTTGGCCTTTTGAGGGAAGGTTCTCCGAGAAGGGTCTTTATGAGCTCCCTTCAATTCCCCCCAGTTGCTCTTCACTCTGCAGATCCTCATCAGAAATGGCCTGCTCCTTGCTAACTGTCCAGTATTTCCAGCATTGGGAAAATAAGATTTCTCCCTCCCTCGCCAGCTCCAGGCGCACAGCTACCGTTCAGCAAGGCGGCTTGATCTTATCTGGGGTTGCTCCCGGTCCTTCCTTTCCCTCCCCTCCCAGCTTCTTCCGCCCTCTTTTCTCGGAGCGTCAGTCGCCAGAATAATTCTCTCCCCCCACCCGCTCTGCCCTTCATGCGCTGGGTTGATGCAGGGCAGCTTCACGAAGCCGCCTCTCTTGTCACAAGAGATTTGAGGCCAGATGACAGAAAGAAGACGTTCCGACAAGCAAGCGGAGATGGGGAGGCGGGGTAGGTGGGGTGTTTCCTCTTTCAGGTTCTCTGCAGTGGCAGCATCAAGCCAGCCAGCCAGCCAGCCAGCATCCCCGGGTAGCAATTTAGAAGAGTGTCAAAGGAGAAGTGGGGGGGAGGATCCGCTTCGTGGCACCAGATCTGAGTTGGTGGGAAAGTGACAGGGAGGAGGACAGGAAGGGCAAAGCCAGGAAAAGGACCCACGTTGCCCATCCCTCAAAAGATTTTTGCTAGCTGTGGACTGAACATGCATATGCATGGCAAGGGTGAATGGAGGGAGGATTTGGTCCTTAGCCGAGAGATTGGGGGCTTTCATGTGCTGTGTGCAACCTGCGTCCTCCGATGTAAACAATACAATGTAAAGATTGTGTGGTCCTTGACACTCTGTGAGCTTGGTGGTTTTCTCCCAGACGTTTCATGACCCAACGAAGTAACGTCATCAATGCTAGAAGGTGTGGGGTTTTACAGGGAGGAAGCCCCCCACAGTTTTCCTCCTCCCTGTAAATCCCACTCCCTTGCAGCACTGATGAGGGAACCTAGTTGGGTAAAGAAAGAGCCTTGGTGGCACAGCAGACTAAAGTGCTGTTAATTAGCACCAGCTGCCTGCAATTACTGCAAGTTCAAATCTCACCAGGCTCAAGGTTGACTCAACCTTCCATCCTTCCAAGGTAGGTAAAATGAGGACCCGGACGGTGGGTGCAATAAACTGACTTTGTATAAAAAAGAACACCGCTTGGGGGGGCCAAAAGCCCTACTAAGCAGGTATATACAAAAGTATGAAGGCTATTGCTTAACGCATTGTAAGCCGCCCTGAGTCTCCGGAGAAGGGCGGCATATAAATTGAACCAATAAATAAATAACCAATAAATAAATAAAAGGAAACATCTGTGAGAATACAATCAAGCTCAGAGAGCACCAAGGACCTCACAGTTGTCCTCCTCCTCTTCCTCCTCCTCCTTGCACTGATGATAATTTACTTAGTTGGGTCATGAAATCTGCAAGAAAAGATGTTTCTTTTCTCTTACTTTACCAGAGATGGTAGGGGAGGAATAGGTATATATGTTAAATTATCTTTAGCTGTTCGGGTCCCTGTGTCTTCAAGGTTTTTTTTGGTTAAACATTTTACAGCTTGCATTTCATTCAGAAAGGTCTCCCCCTTGAGCAGCGGGTTGGAATAGAAGACCCTCAATGTCCCTTCCAACTCTTTTATTCAGTTACTAAGGTCCTCAGTGGGCTCCAAGATGACCGCAGATGGGGACTGCAGCCAAGAAATTAAAAGATGCTTGCTCCTGGGGAGGAAAGCCATGGCAAATCTAGACAGCATTCTAAAAAGCAGAGGCGTCACCCTGCCAACAAAAGCGTATATAGTCAAGGCGATGGTTTTCCCAGTTGCGATGGATGGCTGTGAAAGTTGGACCATAAAGAAGGCTGAGCGCCAAAAAATGGAGGCCTTTGAACTCTGGTGCTGGAGAAGACTCCTGCGAGTCCCTTGGCCTGCAAGGCGATCCAACCAGTCAGTCCCAGAAGAGATCAACCCTGACTGCTCTTCAGAAGGCCAGATCCTGAAGAGGAAACTCAAATCCTTTGGCCACCTAATGAGAAGGAAGGACTCCCTGGAGAAGAGCCGAATGCTTGGAACGATAGAGGGCAAAAGAAGAAGGGGACGGCAGAGAATGAGGTGGCTGGATGGAGTCACTGAAGCAGTTGGTGTGAGCTTAAATGGTCACCGGGGGATGGTAGAGGACAAGAACACTTGGAGGAATGTTGTCCATGGGGTTGCGATGGGTCGGACATGACTTTGCAACTAACAACAACAAAAGGTCCTCAGAGTAGCTCCTAGACCAATGTTTCTTAACCATGGCAGCTTTAAAATGGGTGAACATTTGCTTTGGAAGGATGAGCTTTGGAAGGATAAGACTCCAAAGCATGCCTGGAGACCTGGGGTCGCCAACCTTTCAGACTTCAGTGGCCACTAAATTCATAATTTTAAATCCTGCGGACCACTAATATGGATTTTTTTAAAAAAGGTAAATAGTATTTAGTGCAATAGAAAAACTGCAAATAATTTGTCTGCGTACCACCAAAATTTTCTTGCGGACCACCAGTGGTCCGTGGACCACCAATTGGTGACCACTGCTCCAGACAGTCTGGCCCAAGTTGAGCCTCTCCTTGGTGGCCAGAGTATCTGGCTGATCCTCTCCTTGAACCATCATCCTCTGTCGGTTCTCCTCCTTGGTCCTGTCTTCCTCCTCCCTCCCTCCCTCGCAAGCCAACTCCTCTCTTAAGACATCCAGCTCGGAGTCCTAAACTAGTTCTTCTGCTTTGTCCCTGCTGAAAGGGTGTATGTAAATAATGGAGCTGGCACTGTCTGAGCTTGGCGCAGCCTGCCATTCAAAGGGGGTAACCTTATATCAGCCGAACATCGCGTACCAGCTGATTTCAACAGGGCATGCTCTGTGCGCAGGGTGGCTGCAAATGAGGCCGGAGAATGGGAGCATTGTTCTTCCCAGCACAAGCCGCACATGAGGCCGGCCCTTTCCGAGGAGAGAGAGAGACACACACACATACACACACATACCCCTCCCCTCCCTGCTCCCTGCCAGGAACGCCTTGGACGAAATAAATGAGCATGGCTCTTGGTTGCATTCTCTCTCCCCTTGCCGCATTTCTAGTGGGCGGTGGGGGGAAACAGATCACTGGGGATCTGACGCTGATCCTCCGCCCTCCCCCTTTTCGCTGGACCTAAGAAGGGTGGGTGGATGGGGGGGGTCTCCATGCTCAAGAGGTTCTAAGTGGAAGCAGCTGGGTGTGTTTAATTTAAGTAATCGCTGGAGACTTGGGGGGGAAAGTGGCCTGGCACTCCAGCAAGAGGGTGAGTGATGGGCACACTCTTTGGCTTTGAGCCGAAGGAAAGAGGGATTATTTTGGAGCAGGGGGTGGGTGGGTTGGGGGGAGAGGAATTGGAGCAGGAGTAGAGTGACCATGGGGAGAAAACTTGAGGAACATTATGATTGGATTTTTTTATTAGATTCCTTTTTTTAATCCTACTTTCATTACTTGATAAGTAACGTAAAACAGGGAACACACATTATACTTTTCTTCTTTCCATTCTTCTTTCCCCACAACAACAACAGTTGGGCAGAGACAAAGGGACTAGAATTCACAATCTCCTGGTGATTGGCCCCAAATTTCACGGCGAAGGCAGGACTAAAAGTTGTTGTCTCCTGGTGATTGGCCCAATGTCACCCAGTTGGTTTTCATGCCTAAGGTTGGATTAGAATTCACCATCTCCTGGTAATTGGCCCAAAGTAGTGATGAAATGCTACCGGTTCATTCCAGTTCGGTCGAATTGGTAGTTAAAAAAAGCTACTGGATTGTCCGAACTAGTATTTCCGACGATCAGCTGTACCGCGTGGTTTATATTCGCTAGAAAGCAGGAAATGCTGCTTTCTAGCGAAGCTAAATTGTGTGACACAGCTGTTCCCCCCTCTTGCTGTTCTACTTATTCAGTGAAGACTTCTTTTTCTGTGCATTTGGTGTGTGCTTTGCATGCCTGTGCAGCGTGCTTTTGGTGTGTGCTGCACATGTGTGTGTGCAGTGTGCGTTTGGCATGCACCATTCATGCGTGGGCAGCAAACCAGTGGCAATCCGCAGAGGATTTCACCACTGGCCCAAAGTCACCCTGTTGATTTTCATGCCTAAGGCAGGACTAGAACTCACAGTCTCCTGGTTTCTAGCTTGGTGTCCTAACCATTACACCAAACTGGCTGTCAAACAGATGTCAATAAATTCAACAAAGGTCAAGGAGGCTCCTATAAATGATCACAGTTACAACCCTAGAAACTCTATAGTCTATTAACAACCTTGTCCCTCCATGTCTTCAGAAAAGAGCAAATCCTGAAGACTTCCCAGAAAACTAACAAGATCAGGACCATACACAGGAGGAGAAGCACCTAACCTTCAAAGTAACCTTCAAGGAAAGACGGGTTCTGAAGGCTCAACCTTGGCTCCGCTTGGAGCCTTTTTGACTGCATTGCGGGGTTTAGTCATCTCAGCCTCAACCGTATATCCACCCTGGCCTTATCACCCAACTGTTTTCCGAATGGCCCCTGTTAATAAAGCCGTTATTAAAAGCTGTTTCTCCTGCCGGTGGTTTAATTCTGTTTATAGGTATACCCCTTAATGCACACAACCTTGGATGTAGATATAATTTCTAACTCAAGGGAATGGTTGGCCCGCCTCCTGAAACAGATTATAATTCATAGACTGCTCCCATAAATCTTGACCGTGGGCATATTTCCTGAGGCTGTTGTGTGGTCTAGAGTCAAAAATATCGGGACAGCTCCACTGATGCTCGACTTATGACCACAATTGAGCTCAAAGTTGCTAAGCGAGACAGTTGCAAATGGAGTTTTGCCCCATTTTACCACCCTTCGTTGAGTGAATCACTGCTGTTGTGAAGTTAGCAAGATGGTTGTTAAATTAATCTGGCTTCTCCATGGTGGCTTTGAAGAAGGTTAGAAAAGGGGATCACATGACCCCAGGACACTGCAACTGTCATAAGTACTAGTCAGTTGCCAAGCATCTGACTTTTGATCACGTGACCATGGGGAATACTGCAACGGTTGTAAGTGTGGAAAAATGGTCACCAGTTACTTTCCTTAGTTCCATTATTGCAAGTTCAAAACGGTCACTAAGTGAGTTGTTGTAAGTCGACTGCCTGTGCTTTTGTTGGGTGGCTTATCCTAGCCCAGGGGTCAGCAACCTGCTCAGGAGCTGCATGTGGACAGGGTCTTTCAACCCTGTCACTCAAAATATGCATCACAGCTGCCAATGTGTGACACCCGCCGGCATGCGATTTATTATTATCTATTATTATTTATTTAATTTTTATACCGCCCTTCTCCCAAAAGGACTCAGGGCGGTGCACAGCCAACAGTAAAACAAACCCAAATACAAAATTTAAAAGCAGTTTAAAAACGTATTAAACAATTTGGCCCTAATCATTAAAAGTAAACCCCCATTAAAATTCCTGTGTAGGCCAGCCCAGCTTGTTGAAATAATAGCGTCTTGAGGGCACGGCGCAAGATGCGTAGGTCAAGGATCATCCGTATCTCCGGGGGCAATTCGTTCCAGAGGGCAGGTGCCCCCACAGAGAAGGCTCTCACCCTGGGGGCCGCCAGTCGACATTGTTTGGCCGACGGCACCCTGAGGAGTCCCTCTCTGTGGGAGCATATTGGCCGGTGGGAGGCTATCGGCAGCAGAAGGCGGTCTCGTAAGTATTGAGATTTTCAACCCCCGATAGGCCAACCATGGATAAATCCAAGAAAGGAAAAGTTTTAGAAGAAAACAACGTTTAATTCAACTACATATGCTAATTTTGTGGCCGCTCAAGAAATGGTCAGGCATGGGAAGGGTTTTGTGGCGCCCGGTGTTTTCTGTGGGGAGCGGGTCCAAATGGCTCTTTGAGTGTTTAAGGTTGCAGACCCCTTGTCCTAGCCCCTTGCCCTCTCTATCTACGTTGGAAGCAATGCTAGAAACCTAAAGTTTACAATTTGGGAGTTTTGGACTCAGGAGAGTGAATTTTTTTAAGAAAGCCTGCAACCTATAACTTTTGAAAGCTGCAGGGTGGAAGGAAACCCATTTACTGGGATGGTTTTGTTAAAAGACTTAGCTGTAGCCTCGCTACTCTTCCTCCTCCACCCCCCTTTTTTCCCTTGAAATGTAGGCTTGGCTTGGAGTTATTGTCATCCAGGAAAAGAAGTCAGAACGGGCTGCAGACAACTTAACTTTGTGCCTGGAGGGACGGTAGGAAAAATGCAGGCATTAAATCGAAATCCAGCTGCTCTTGCAGCTGCAGCACCGATGCCCGAGCCAATATTGTGAGCCTTTCAAAACGCCTGTTGCGTCATTGCCCAAATCCAGCTGACTCCTAGGTGATTGTTGTGTTGTTCTGGCAATTTGTCATACGGCTAACCACCAAGGTGTTTGTGCTTATCTCCTGCCAGAATTATTGATCTGATCGTTGTGGGTTATTTATTTATTTATTTTTGAAATAAAAACTTGTGTAGTGCCATCGACTAAGCGGTGGGAAGCCCAGAGGGTTTTTCCTCAAGGGTTTCAGAGTTGGACCAGAGGTGGAAATGTGCCAGTACAGAGAATGCTACCATGTTTATCCTTTTACGCTTCCAGAATAGGAAGGTGGGGAGTAGATGGATTTGAAAGTCTATAATGCTGAGAAAAGTGGAAGGAAACAGAAGAAGAAGACGACGAGCAGTAGGAAGGTAGATGGATTCAATTACAGCAGCCATAGGTTGACCATTGGAAGTGTTGAGAGATTATGGACAGATTGTCCTGAGGAGGATCCATCTGTGTGATCATTGAGAGTCACCACCAGCGTAATATGTAGTAGTTGCTTCTTCTTCTTCTTCTTCTTCTTCTTTTTCTTCTTCTTCTTCCTCTTCTTCTTCTTCTTCTTCTTCTTCTTCTTCTTCTTCTTCTTCTTCTTCTTCTTCTTCTTCTTCTTCTCCTCCTCCTCCTCCTCCTCCTCCTCCTCCTCCTCCTCCTCTTCCTCTTCCTCTTCCTCTTCCTCTCCTCGTTCTTCTCCTTCCTCCTTCTCCTTCTCTTCCTCATCCTTCTCTTCTTCTTCCCTCTCCTCCTCTTCCTCCTCCTCCTCCTCTTCTATTTCTTCCTCTTCTTCTTTTTCCTCTTCTTCTTCCATTCCTCCTCCTCCTCCTTCTCCTCTCCCTCTCCCTCCCCGTCCTCTTCCTCCTCCTCCTCCTGCAAAGTTGTGAGTGTTCTCCCAGAATAATGGCTGTAAGGAAGCTTTGTTGATACACAAAACGACAGCTCTGATGTTAGTAGCCAGCCACAAAAATACATACTTACAGAAAGCAAACTTGCGAGGTGCTCTTCATAACTGCTTAGTCATAGAATCTATAGAGTTAGAAGTGACCATATAAATTTTCTAGATTAACCTCCTGCTCAGGACAGAATCTTATCTGATAAAAGACCATCCGAGCTTCCATCTGAAGACCTGCAGTCAATGGGAATCGATTGGTTTGTGTAGTAGGTTGATGGCTTCTCCGGTCAGGAAGTCCCTCCAGATGTCTACCCTAAATCAGCATCCTTGTAATGTCAGTTCCTTGGTTCCAGTCCTTCCTTCTGGGGCGGCAAACAAGCTCTCCATTCCTCCTCCTACATGACCATCATCCAGATCAGGGATCTCCAACCTTGCCTATTTTAAACCTGGAGGACTTCAACTCCAGAACTTCAGAATTCTGGGAGTTGAAGTCCACCAGGTTTAAAGTTGCCAAGGTTGGAGACCCCTGATCCAGATATTCCCTTGAGACAGTTTCCGCAAGATAGCTATCTTTCTTTCTGAGGAAGGGGTGCATAAATATATTAAAAAAACCCCATTCCGTTGTTCCTTCTTCACCCAACACTTTTGTTTTTTTAGCTTTTTAGCAGAATGTGGAAACCGATAACTTTACGTTTTTCTCATGTGGTCCTTGTGGCGGAAAGAAAGCCACAGGACGAAAGCGCTGGGTTGGAAAAACCGTTAAGTTGTCTTCAGCAAGTTGTGTTCCTCTCGACGGTCGTTATTTTGCAGTTCTCTCTGTCCCAGATGGCTGGGATTGGATTTTCAAGACCTCGGGGTTAGTGGTCTGCAGAGAATCCTTTTTAACTAGATTAATGCCAGAATATTTTTTCCACTGAGCCGCGGCGGGGCCTTTTCCCAGCCACGTTCTTCATCCTGGTCATCCCGTGAAGAATTTAGCCAGGGAAAAATCCCACATCATCCTGTGTGTGTGTTTGTGTGTTGCTGCATTTGTTTATCTTCTGCACTTTCTCAGAGCAACGACAGGAAGGGTTTTTTGTTTTTTTTTGAATAATGTAACTTCCCCGTGCAAAATCTGTGGTCTGTGGCCCAGAAGCAGCTCTGTTGTTCATAAATACACACTACTGGTGCCCTCAATTGGAAGAAAAACAAAATCTAATGAAAGCAGGGTGCCTGTGAAGCTTTAGCCACAGACCTTTGGGTTTTTCTCTCCACTCACAGCCTTTCTCTTCCCTCTGCTTTGCCTCGGGTCTGCTGACCATCTTCCTAATTTCTGTTATGCGAGTCAAAAATGCAATTATTTTTGCATGCGCTTCCTGGCCCTTCCAGTGTCTTCCTTTTGGCTGGTGAGCCAGTAATAATAGATTACATTAATGAGGAAGAACAGGAACTCATAAGGAAGACTAATAATGATAATTATTAGCCATCACGGCTGCTGCTAACAGCTGCTCCTAGGAGCAGTGGTTGCTACTAACCCTTCGTATTTGTGCCTTGCAAACGTCTGAAGAATACTTAGGAGCCAAGAGGCATTCTTGTAAATAAAAATAGGGCTATAGACTTTTGTTTTTTTTTACAACATGCCAGCTTCTTCTTCTTTTTCCTTCTTAATTATTTAAAAAAAGAAAGGAAGGCGGTAAGAATAGAATCAAGCTGGAAGGTGCCTTGGAGGTCTTCTAGTCCAGCCTCCTGCTTAAGCAAGAGAACCTAGACCAAAAAGGGGGTTTTGCCAGTGGACCTGGGGACCACGAATGGAGACGGTGCCAATCAAGTGGCTCAGTAGCTAAGACACTGAGCTTGTCGATCAGAAAGGTCGGCAGTTCGGCGGTTCGAATCCCTAGTACAGGTCTCCTGAGTGAGCAGGGGGTTGGACTAGATGACCTCCAAGGTCCCCTTCCCAATTCTGTTACTGTTACCTGATGAGGCAAAGTGACTGATTTGATTGTTGCTGCTGCTGTGAGTGGGTGGGATGTGGGCTTTTTGTGGGAGGTTTTTATATAGTGGATTTTTTTAAATTTGTAAGCTGCCTGAAGTTACCTACGTATGGGTTGGACAGCTAGACGGTGATGATGATGATGATGATGATGATGATGATGATGATATCCATTCAGTCATGTCTGACTCTTAGCAGCTTTATGGGCTAGGTCTCTCCATTCCTTTTGATCTTGCACTACGGGCAGTCCTTGACTTACGACCACAATGGAGCCCAGTTCTCTGTTGCTAAGCGAGATGTTCGTTAGGTGAGCTTTGCCCCGTTTTATGACCTTCCTTGCTGCTGTCGTTAAGCGAATCGCTGCAGTTGTTAGGCTAGTCACATGGTTGTTAAGTGAATCTGTCTTCCCCAATTGACTTTGCTCGTCAGAAAGTCTGCAAAGGGCACATGACCCCGGGGACACTGCGACCGTCATAAATACGAGCCAGTTGCCAAGCGTCTGAATTTTGATCAGGCGGCCATGGGGACGTTACAACTGTCGTAAGTGTAAGAAACGGTCATAAGTCATTTTTTTCAGTGCCGTTGTAACTTGGAACGGTCACTAAATGAGCTGTTGTAAGTCGAGGACCACCCGTATTTATTTCTTTTGAGATTTTCTATGTTCTGGGCCGATGTCAGCTTTGATGATTTCCAGCCGCCGTGTGCTTTGACATCCTGCTTTCCTTTTACCGCTGACCCTTTCAAGCATAATTGCTTTTTCCAGGGAGTTTCTCCCGCCTGGCATGGCCCAAGTAAGTGAGACACAATTCCGTGGTTTTTGCCTTCCGGTGACATGTCTGGTGTGCAGCTATATAAATTTGTTAAAATAAAATAACAATAAATAAAATAAATTCTGATGGGTGCTCAAGCCACAGTCTGCAACACAATAGAAGAACACAATTCTTACAAGGAGCCAGCCTTGTAAGAATTGTGTTCTTCTATTGTTGCTCCATCCGTCTCTTGCTCCCTGGCTACTATGCGCTTGGACAAATGGACACTTTCCAAATGAATTCTAGAAGCTGCTGGGCTTATAACCCTCCAACGGTTTTACAGGACATCAATTTCCAAGTAGTTAAAATGCAAAAAGGAGTGCATTTATTCACGGAGCTTGGGAGGCTGGTGTTCTCCCTGAAGATGCATGTGCCAATTGCTTCCTTCTTAAACATTTTTGTTTGCATTCTTTGGCCCTTTTTTTTTTTCCCCCTCGTATTTCTTTTCCTGGCTTCCCATCCTCCCTCTCAGAGTTTTTTTTTTTTTTTTTGAACTTGCTCTGATGCTACTTAGCATGCAGGGTTTATTTTAAGCGCTGACGGCATCAGGCAGATTTGTACTAATTGTCTGCAAAACCATGTTCCCCAGTCCTCCTGGCACTGTCGGAGGAAGACAATGTTCCATGATTGTGCCTGCACGGAAAAAACCCTCACACAGCTTTAATGAAACAATGGCACTAGCTTCTGAATGGCAACCTTACATGTGTAAACACGCATGTGCATGGTAATTGCACACAAAATTCGTAGAAAACCATGTGTCCAGTTGGAGAGCAGGTGTTCTTTCAGGAATGGCTCTGTTGTTATTTATCACATCTGAACGTATGAAAAACGAGCATGAAAACAATCTCTCTTGTTCTCATTAAAATGAAACGGGTATTCTGCTTTTATCTTTGTCCTCTGTGGACCGGTGTTCATTTCGGTTTTTTCCCCCTGTTCGTTTGCAAAGTTTTGTTCCATTGTCGGTTAAAAAAAAAAAAAAAAGCTTTTGTATTGATTGGCGGGTGGTGTAAAAAACATTCCCCCCACCCTCCACTCCCCGTTCAGTCCTCTCCTCCTTTGGACTGCTGATGATCCGTTGCAGAGCGAGCCAAGTGTGGATAAAAAGACAGATTATTAAGGGCAGCCAAAAGAGTGTGACCGTAGCTCTTTCTTGGATGCGAGCAGAACAGTTGCAACCTCACGAGAGGCAATTAAAATATCAGCCTCAACGTTCGTTGTTGGTTTTTTGAAATGGATGTGAACTGGCATGGCACAAGGTTGCTGGTGCATGGAAATTGTAGTCAGAATCTTATCTACAACTGTCTTAAAAGTAAATTTAGAAAGTGTACAAGGGGTCCTTGACTGAAGAACATTTGTTTAGCCGTAGTTATTGTTTTTATTAGTTTATGATAGGTAAAGGTAAAGGTTCCCCTTGCACATATTGTGCTAGTCCTTCCCAACTCTAGGGGGCGGTGCTCATCTCCGTTTCAAAGCCGAAGAGCCAGCGCTGTCTGAAGACGTCTCCGTGGTCATGTGGCCGGCATGACTCAACGCCAAAGGCCCACGGAACGCTGTTCCCTTCCCACCAAAGGTGGTCCCTATTTTTCTACTTACAATTTTTTACCTGCTTTCGAACCGCTAGGTTGGCAGAAGCTGGGGCAAGTCACGGGAGCTCACCCCGTTACGCGGCACTAGGGATTCGAACTGCTGAACTGCCTACCTTTTCGATCAACAAGTTCAGCAGCCACTGGGCCACCACGTCCCTAGTTTATGATATACAATACAAAAGCGCAAAACAAAATTGTAGGAAAATAGGGGAGAAAAAAGGAAAGGGAGAAATGTGGGGCGACAGGAAAAAGAAAGAAAGAAAAGGTCTTGAGTTTGACTCCCTTTGGTGCAGTCAAATAAGACAATACCATCAAACATCAACTTTTTACTTTTGCATGATAATATAAATTAGCCATTTCTACAACAACAAACCTATTAATCGGTAAACCCCCAAATCAAAGTTTTGGATTTTTTCCACCCCGAGCACAAAGCCCAGAAGTGGTTTCCAAGTAGAAACCAAAGTAATTGCGGTTTTTTTTTTCTTTAATCAAAGCAGTTAGTTTGCCAACTCCGCTAACTCCACAAGCTTTTGCAACCATTCGTCCATGTGTAGGAATCAAAGAGCATTCCTTTAGCGACTGTTCAAAGTAACAGCGGCATTGAAAAGAGAGACCTGAGGCTCGCAGCGGTCCCGGATCAAAATTCAGGCACTTGGTAAGCAACTCCAGAGTTGCTTTGAAATGAGATGGCAAAATAATAAAAAAAAACCCCGAACAAATCAATCAATAAATTTGTGACCTTCCCAGCTGGTTTTCAACAAGCAACGTCAATGGGAAAAATTGGATTTGCTTAATGGCCGCATGATTCACTTAACAACCATGGTGGTTGGCTCTAAGCAAAAGATATAAAATTGGGCAGGACTCCCTTAATGGTTGCCCCTGCTTAGCTACGGAAGTTCCCATCCCAGTTGTGGTCGTAAGTGGAGGAGCGCCTCTACGCTTTTGCTTTGCAAATCTGTATCGCTAACACCTCCTATGGACTTCCTCCTGTGGGGAAATAACTTTGATATTCAGGTATTATTGTGGACTTGGAGAGCTGAGGGACTAACAGGGCAATTTAAATAGCTAAACTGATACACTTATCTCTGCGCAGAAAGCATCTGATCTTTGTCTTTTCCCATAGGGCAGAAGTCTCTCTTATATTGGTATTTACTCTCAGAGTCCTATCTGATTTACTCTTCTGATACTATATTTGGGAAGCAACTCGGCTGAGTGGATAAATAACTACAAAGGCAGTAAGTCTGTGGACGTTCTCAGTCATCCAGGTCCTGGTTGTCTCCAAAGTGCTTTTTCAAAAGGAAACTGGTTTTTCCTTTGAAGATGTTTCGCTTCTCATCCAAGAAGCTTCTTCAGCTCTGATTGGGTGGTGGGGAATGGAAGGATTGATACTCCTTGCAGGCAGCTGGTCATTTGCATCCTTTGAGAGGGTCGTTGAGGCCACCTGGGAGGTTTATCTGTGTCCTCAGGGTCAACTGTGTGGTGCAAATGGGTGTGGAGCCTTCTGGCCTGCAGGATGTTTTCTGCTCTGTGCCCCTTCAGCGCTGCTGTTTGGGATGGTTGCTGGTTGTAATGTTGATTAGATTAGATTAACAGAGTTGGAAGGGACCTTGTAGGTCATCTAGTCCAACCCCCTGTTGAAGCAGGAGACCCTATATCATTTCTGACAGATGGCAGTCCAATCTCTTCTTGAAAGCCTCCAGCGATGAAGCTCCCACAACTTCTGAAGGCAACTTCTCTTCCATCGGTTGATTGCTCTCACTGTCAGAAAATTTCTCCTTATTTCCAGGTTCAATCTCTCCTTGATCAGTTTCCATCCATTATTCCTTGTCTGGCCTTGACCCCCTCCTCTCATGTATCCCCTGGTCCTTCACTAGACTAGCCATGCCCAGTTCCTGCAGCTGTTCATCATACGTTTTAGCCTCCAGTCCCCTCATCATCTTGGTTGCTCTTCTCTGCACTCTTTCTAGAGTTTCAACAACTTTTTTATAGTGTGGGGACCAAAATTGGGTGCAGGATTCTAGGTATGGTCTTACTAAGGCGTTATCGAGTGGTATTAGTACCTCCCTTGATCTTGATTACATTGCTCTGATGATGAGGACATTGTCTCCTTTGTCCATCCTGCTTGCGGTCAACCAACTTGGATGGTGGATCGCTGAGAACCTACGCATCTCCATGTTTGCTTAGGACTATCTGTACTGTATATTCTGCATTTGTGCAAACTAGGAATCTTTCCCCCAGAAATAGGTTTTCCAGTTCCAAAACACTTGGGCTATCGTGTGGTGTAATTTATCAATGAGGGTTAGTAGCTTATTGACACGTGTGAATTCATTCATTCCACTTTCCTCGGGAATCAAAATAGATCGTGGCTGAATGTTGAGCTCCATAGACCATCTAATAAATTCTTGCTATCTTGGTTTAACCCTCTACAATGTACTGCACAAACATTGATTCCCCCTCTCCCTCTGCTTTCTCCGTCCTTTCAGTTCTTTTAAAACTAGGACACCTATTCTCTCCCTTTCTGCTTTTCAAATATAAATAATAACCTTTCAAACAGACCGAATGCTATTCAAACAAAAGTCTCGGGCATTTGCAAGACTCCACAAGGTCCTCAAAATATTGGGAGAGGAGACCCCCCCCCCCCAGCGGGATGTTCAGCTTTCGAAGAATTTCAGCTGGGAGAAAAAGCAGGGGAAATCTTTGCTTCCGTTCAACTGTTTCATTTTTTGTTGTTGTTGTTTGGAGATTGGTTGGATTTGGTCAGAGATGCACCATGCTGAGATGAGAGGCAGTAAAGGCTGTACGATTCTACCTGGAGGCCACTCTGGAAAGGATGAAAACATATCTACATGACTTGGGTTAATCATTCGTGGTAAGCTAAGTCAATGTTGTGTAATAGCAATAGCACTTAGACTTATTTATCACTTCACAGCCCTCTCTAAGCGGTTTACAGAGTCAGCCTCTTGCCCCCAACAATCTGGGTCTCCTCATTTTACCCACCTCAGAAGGACGGAAGGCTGAGTCAACCTTGAATTGGTCAAGATTGAAATCCTGGCAGTGGGCAGAGTTAGCCTGCAATACTGCATTCTAGCCACTGTGCACCATGGATGGGTGGGTGGGGAAAGGAAGAACAATAGCAATAACCCTTAGGCTTATGTACCTCTTCACAGTGCTTTCCAGCCCCCTCTAAGTGGTTTACAAAGTCAGCATACCTTCTACGCGAGCTGCACTGGCTTCCGGTGGCCTTCCGAGTGTGCTTCAAGGTGTTGGTTCTTACCTTCATGGCTTAAGACCTGAGTACTTACAAGACCACCTGCTGCAACCGATAACCTTCCACCAACCAATACACTCTCACAGAGTAGGCCTACTCATAGTACCATCATTAAAACAATGTCGTCTCGTAGTTCCAAGAGAGAGAGAGCCTTCTCTGTGGGGGCACCTACTCTTTGGAACAAAATATCCCCTGGAATACGAATAATCCCAGATCTTTGCACTTTCCGACGTGCCCTGAAGAGCTTTCTGTTTCAACAAGCAGGGCTAGCATAAACATCTAAATTCTATGCCAAGGTCTTAGCAGATACACTAAGTTGACTCAATTTATTATTTACTGTTTATATTAAAAAAAAATATTATATGTATATGAAATCCTATTCTGTTCACTGCCCTGAGTCCTTCGGGAGAAGGGTGGTATAGAAATTCAATAAATAAATAAATAAAATTTCAGGGAAACGGTAGATGGAGAGAGAAACGGATCTTGTGAGTTTTACCAAACGGATGGCCTAGGGAACAAAGCTGTTCCAGAATCTGGCAGACCTGCTATAGAAATACTTTGAAACCTTCCTCCCTGAGGGGAGCAACACAAACAGACCGTGGTGTGTGTGTGTGTGTGTGTGTGTGCGCACGCGCGCTCTAACAATGCTTTTTGACCTGAGTAGACACCAAAGAAATAGCAACGCAAGGAATATTTTCAGCCTTAGAAACAATCTGGAAAAAGAAAGGTGGGGGCAGAGGTGGTATTTAGCCAGTTTGCGTGAATCGTTGGCGGACATTTGGCCAAGGTTGCCGAACCGGTAGCGAAATTTTTTGAAACCCACCACTGGGTGGGGGTGGGGGTGAGGGTGGGGGAAGCAATGCAAAGGAAGAGAGGAGTGAGGGAGAATGCTGAAAAACAGCTAAGGAAAGAGGCCCTTAGTTTGTTGATTTTTCTCTTTTTCTTTTGGCAAAAGGTGCTGAATAGAAGCAATTGGCACTTCATGTTCTCCTTAGCAAAGAAGACACAATCAAGGTCATGTTACAGCTGAGTCAGTCACTGGGTGTAAATAGTTTTTTGGCATCCTTTTCCAACTCAGCTTTCCTCTCCCCCCTTCTGTGCTAGTCCTTTGGCAGACTTCTGCATTGAGCTGAAACTGGTCAGTGACGGGATACAGAGGGAACCCCGAGGCGGTGCAAAGCTTGGCCTTTTTTCAGAGGTGCCCAATGTGTGGGCATTCAGGCACTGGAAATGTGAGAATTAACAGAATAATAACAAGAGTTGGAAGGGAGAAAGAGGTCATCTAGTCCAACCCCTCGCCTAAGCAGGGGCCAGACAAGGAATAATGGATGGAAACTGATCAAAGAGAGATTCAATCTGGAAATAAGGAGAAATTTTCTGACAGTGAGAAACAATCAACAGATGGAACAGAAGTTGCCTTCTGAAGTTGTGGGAGCTTCATCCCTGGAAGCTTTCAAGAAGAGACTGGACTGCCATCTGTCAGAAATGGTGTAGGGTCTCCTGTTTGACCCGGGGGGTGGGGAGGTTTGGACTAGATGACCTACAAGTTCCCTTCCAACTCTGTTAATCTGTAAGGTAATTTCTGACAGACGGCAAATCTGCAGGGATTCCTCTATCTCCCACCTTATTTCCAAGGATGTCAGGTGGTTTCCAAGGGGGTCTGCAGTGCATCATCTAAAACTATAAGAATTGTAGTTGTGCTACTGGAGTTGCCATCTTCAACTGAATAGAGATAAACAGCGTCTACACGTCATTGACTTCCAATTTTTGAGCTTCCAGCCCAGTTGCTGAGGGCGCAGATGCAGTCATGTGATCACTTGATGGTGGTGGGGATAGCCATCAGAACTGTGTCCTAAGTACCTTTGGGGGGGGGGCTGTCTTAACTTCCAGTGGTCATAAGTCAAGTACCACCAAGTACCTACCACCTTCCTTTCCAAACTCAGGAAGATGGTTAGAGGAGAGCATTTTAACAGGAAGAAACGTTTAGAAGTTTGCATCTCTCTAGCTTCCTGATCTGTGCTTTGAATGGTACAGTCTTCCATGGGACCCGATTATTTGGTGGGGCTGTTTTTTTTTAATGCACTTTCTCTCCCTCCCTGCAAGTCAAAAGATACGGGGAAAAACATCAGCTACCTGTCCCAAAGGAGTTTGGGGAAGAGTAAACCGCGGAACAGGAGCAGACAATGTGCTCAACATTAGAACCACAGGGGAAATCAGACATCAGCTTCAGGACTGAAGTTAATTGCACCTGTATCCCAGGTTGCTATAATTTGCATTTCGTTCTCCCTTAACCTGGCAAGTGCCAGACTCCAAACTTCATGGCTCTGCAAATCCAGCTTGTAGATTTGTGCCCCCAAAGAGAAAACATTCCTCTTTATTTAATTAATTTTCTCTGGAAAT
Source organism: Masticophis lateralis (assembly GCA_030761175.1). Taxonomy (NCBI): domain Eukaryota; kingdom Metazoa; phylum Chordata; class Lepidosauria; order Squamata; family Colubridae; genus Masticophis; species Masticophis lateralis. Next base: position 7,216,371 of record JAUDYJ010000014.1, read on the forward strand.
AAGGCGGAAAAAAAAGGGATTTGGGTTTGTCGTTCAGAATCCTTCAACCCTTCTCAATGTTTAGCAGTCTTGTTTGCATTCAGCTTGGTAGCTGGTTGCATGTTTAATGCACGCAACACTTTAAAACGTCATCGGCATATTGGAAGAACGTAGAATCCTACGGCTGAAAGGGACCCCGTGAGGTCTTCTAGTCCAACCCCTTGCTCAAGGAGCGCCTTTGGTGCACTCAGCAACCAGCCTGCATTTTCAGACGTTTACAGCGTCCCATGGTTTTGCCAGAAACTGATGTCCACTTCCAGTTTCTGACAAAAGAACCTCACTGCGGACAATGGATTTGCTTACCAAACTGCCACGTTCACTTAATGGTTGCAATCATTCACTTAACAACGGCCGCAAAAATGATTCTAAAATCAGGCACAGCCATGTGGCGACCCGCTTAATGACTAGCACAACTTGCAGGCTCAATTTTAGTTGTAAGTTAAACCTGACTAGGTGGCTCAGGGTCTTTAAGACACGGAGCTTGTCAATCAGAAAGGTCGGCAATTCGGCAGTTCAAATCCCTAGTACAGGTCTCCGGCGTGAGAAGAGGGTTGGACTAGATGACCTCCAAGGTCTCTTCCGACTCTGTTACTGTTACTAAAACTACCTTTAACCAGGAAATGAAAAGTGACATCCAACTTTCAATTTAAGTTAGTTTGGCGTCGGGAAACTCTTATTTCGTCCTTGATTTGTCCTTGATTTGAATTCCATTGTTAATCCTTGGAAGTTGTTTGGATTCTGCCTGCCTGCCTGCTTCCTTCCTTCCTTCCTTCCTTCCTTCCTTCCTTCCTTCCTTCCTTTCTTTCTCTCTCTCTCTCTCTCTCTCTCTCTCTCTTTCTCTCTCTCTCTCTCTCTCCTTCTCCTTTCATTCATTCTTTTTTCTTTCCTTTTTTCTCTTTTTTTCTCTTTTTCTTTCTTTCTCTCTCCTTTCTTTCTTCTTTCTTTCTCTCTTCTTTCTTCTTTTCTTTCTTTCTCTCTCTCTCTCTCCCTCCCTCCCCCCCCTCTCCCTCTAAATTCCTGTATGTTTTAGGTGAATGGAAACAACTTGAAACTGTATTTAAAGAAGCAAAAACACAAACAAACGAAGGCCAGTCTAGAGACTGTTTGAACAAATGTTACATTTTTTTAAAAAAAGGCAACACCCTGAGACCAGTGAGTGCACAGATGACAATGATAATGCAAAAAGAAGAGAAATCTTTATCCCGTCTCTTTACTTCGTGTATTTCTTAATAACCCATCATGTTGATATTTATCCAGAGGGCAGATTAGGGACAAAGGAGCCGCCTCTACCTACGATGTTCTGTTAATCACTGCTTAATTATATTTCACACAGCTTGTGCGCCAACGTCTTGTAAGGGGGTGATGGGGATTGATGGCCTGTGCATTGTCTCCTCCGTTAAAGGTTTCCATGGTGATCACCACCACTTTGCTTCCAAATCGGGCAGAAACAAGCTTGAGGAGGAGAAGAGAAGCACAGTCAGAGAATTGGAGGCCAACTCCGGCTTTGCTTTTCCCTTTAGCTGCTATTTTGGAAAAGGAAGTTCCCTTGAGGGTGCAACCATTAATACCTAGCCAAGCAACCCTGTTGTTAAAAGAGATCTGCAAGCAATTACATGCTGGTTCTGAAATGCAGCTAGTCCTCAACTTGCAACCACAATCATCATCCTCTATTAACACCATAACCCCTTGCGGGGTGGAGTCTGGGCAACTGAATGGAGCTGAGTGTTTACTGGCCAGATGCCCTTCCTGTCGCCAGTGCTGAGTTTTGTTCAGCGGATATATTCTCAGTTAGCCCAGAGAGAGAAATTTCTGCCTCTACTTAGGCTCGAACTCACAGCCTCCTGATGGTGAGGCGAAAGCTCCACCTCTAGGCCACTGCACCACTCCTCAACTTGCAACCACAATGGACCCCCCAAATTTCCGTTGCTAAGTGAGTGTGCTCTGTTTTACGACCTTCTTTGACTTTGTTCAAAGCCAGCTGGGAAAGCTTGCAAATGGTGATTCCATGACCCCATCATGGAACCGTCATAAATACATGCCAGTTGCCAAGTGCCCAGGTTTTGATCACGTGACCATGAAGGAGGCTGCAGCGATTATAGCTCACTTTTTTCAGTACCGCTGTAACTTTGAATACCGGTAGTCCTTAACTTACGACCACCATTAGGCCCCAAATTTATGTTGTTAAGCGAGAAGTTTGTGAGATGTTACGACTTTTCCCGCCACATTTGTTAAGTGAATCACCGCAGTTCTTAAATTAGTAACCCGGTTGTTAAGTGAATCTGGTTTTCCCATGGACGTTGCTTGGCAGAAGCTCTGAAGAAACTTCTTTTTTTTTTTTTTAATTTGATTTATATGCCGCCCTTCTCCGGAGACTCAGGGCGGCTTACAATGTGTTAAGCAATCGCCTTCATACTTTTGTATATTTATATTTATACAAAGTCAGCTTATCGCCCCCACAAACTGGGTCCTCAATTGACCTATCTTAGAAAGGATGATAGAAAGGATGGAAGGCTGAGTCAACCTTGAGCCTGGTGAGTTTCGAACTGGTGTAATTGCAGGCAGCTGGATGTTAATTGCTGCCTTTAGTAGGAGGCATTAGCCTCCTACGCCACTCAGCCACTCCAGCTTCTTGGATGAGAAGCGGAACATCTTCAAAGAAAAACCAGAGAATCCAGTTGCCTCCTGAAAAAGCACCTTTGGGAAACGTGGACGTGTAGTTTGGGGATTCGCTCCTTTTAACTATGGCGATCACCAATTCACGGTGACTTAAAAGGAGACTCAAAAAGGACTAAATCACTGCAGCTGACTGGACAAGTTGACCTTGGTCGATCTTGAGGAAGCCAAACAGAGTTGCGTTGGGTTGGTGTTTGCTGTTAGCCCAGGGATGTAGACTAGACTGTGAAGTTGAAAAACAACATCCAGAAATAATTTTCAAACTACTTCCTTATGATTGCCAGGAAAATAACACTTTTGTTTATGGTCTCCAGGCACGGAGTACGACTCTAAGGAAGTTCACTTCGAGAAATTCAAAGAGATTCGAGCACCTACTGTATTCCTACAGTTTTTTATGGTGGTTTAATGTGTTAAAAGTAGCGTCACTTCAATGGGGGAAGCCTACAAAAGGAAGCCATCGTTTCCTAAAGACCAGGGGTGAAATGCTCCCAGTTCGGACCGGATCGCTTGATCCAGTAGCGATGGCGACGGGTGGTTTGGAGAACCGGTAGCAAAAATCCCTGCCCCCCCTCCCCTGCCCAGCTGAGCCATGAGGCTTTTTTTTAACTTTTAAAAGCATTTTTTCAAAGCAACCTCTTTGGCTGAAAAAATGCTTTTAAAAGAAAAAAAAAAGCCTCTGACAAACAGGCAATTCAGCTGGGATCCTCAGAGCCTTTTAAAAGCATTTTTTTAACAACCTCTTCAGCCCAAGAAGTTGTAGAAAAAATGCTTTTAAAAGCCTCTGACGATCCCAGCTGAGTTGCCTGATCGTCAGAGGCTTTTAAAAGCATTTTTTTTACAACCTCTTCAGCCAAAGAGGTTGTAGAAAAAAATGCTTTTAAAAGTAACTAAAAAAAAAAAGTTGGCCACGCCCACCCAGTCACATTACCCCCACCCCCACCATCAAGCCACGCCCACAGAACCGGTAGTAACACATTTTACATTTCACCACTGCTAAAGACACCTGAAGGGCCACGACATGGCTCAGAATGGAAAAACGTTGGCCAGCTTCAGATTTGCCTTCGATGTTTAGAACCGGGAAGAGATGGTGAGTTGGAATGAATTTGCCTTCCTGGCTTGCTCCCAACAGGAGTTTCAAAAAAAAAAAAAATTTCCACCAGCCTCTTTCCAAACGCAGTGAATCAAAGGTTCTCAGGTGCGTGTGGGAGTGAATTCTCATGCAGCCCACAGTAAACAACGAGATACCAAGTCTTGTCTATTCCCTGAGCAGGTGGAAAATAGGCCACCTATCAACAGAGGGAGTTTTCCACCCCACTTGCATAGTTTGGAAACTAGAAGGAAACACGAGGATTTAAAAGTTAAAGCAATAGCGATTTCATATCAAACATGATACCAAAAAAAAAAAAACCAAAAACCAGGGGTGTCAAACTCAATTTCATTAAAGGCTGAATCAGGATTTTGTCTGACTTTGGAGGGACCAGGACGGCCGGGAGCGGGGCAGTGGTGGCCGTGGACATGGTGGGCTTGACATTGGACTTGTGTTGGGGGGGGGCACCTGTGGTAGCCAAATGCTAAGACAGGACTTCCCTGAGATCCTACCTCACTCTTATTATAACCTACCTTCCTTCCTTCCTTCCTTCCTTTCCTCCCTCCCTCCCTCCTTCCTTCCTTCTTTCTCTTTCCTTCCATCTTCTTTCCTTCCTTCCTTCTCTCTCCTTTCTTCCTTCCCTTCTTCCTTTTCTCTCCTTCCTTCCTTCTCTCTCCTTCTTTCCTTCCTTCCCTCCCTCCCTCCCTCCTTCTCTCCTTCCTTCCTTCCTTCTTTCTTTCTCTTTCCTTCCATCTTCTTTCCTTCCTTCCTTCTCTCTCCTTTCTTCCTTCCCTTCTTCCTTTTCTCTCCTTCCTTCCTTCTCTCTCCTTCTTTCCTTCCTTCCCTCTGTCCCTCCCTCTCTCCTTCCTTCCTTCCTTCCTTCCTTCCTTCCTTCCGCGTGGGAATGCCCACTAACAAATAGGAATCACACTTCAAGCATGGGGTAAGCATTAGAGCACAACCAGTCTAGCATATATTTTTCTTCTCCTCCTAATTTTCTCAGGAGAGTTGCTTCTCTAAACCTTGGGGGGAGCCAGCTCAAAATGGCTGGGAAAGCGTGGAAACACAGCTTGTTCTTTTTATGATCCTTTTGCCTAAGAGCTGAAGTATGAAGTATAACAACATTTGCATTGCCTCATGAAAGCACCAAATTGAGATGCATCGGGTCGACTGCCAGAAAGATCAGCCACATTTTTCACATTCCCACTTAGAGAGAAAGCAAAAACCCAGCTGTGTGTGTGAGAGAGAGAGGGAGAACTTGTGTGTGAGAGAGTGTGTGTGTGTGAGAGAGAGAAAGTGTGTGTGTGAGAGAGAGAATTGTGTGTGTGAGAATGTGTGTGTGAGAGAAAGAGAGAGAATGTGTGTGTGAGAGAAACAAGTATGTGTGTGTGTATCTCTGCTAGAAAAGGGGAGGGGGGAGAAGAGAGAAAGAAGCATCCTGCTGCAACAATTCAGCAGCCTAAAATACTCTTTGCCTAATTAAAAATAAAAATAAAAATACCAAAAGAGCAGAGGCTTCTGTGCAAACGAATTATAAGGCTTGTCAAGAAAACACAAGAGTCCGCCTGAGTGGGACAACGATGATGGGAAACTTCTCAAGGCGATTAAGGAGTGCCACGGGACAACATGGGACAAGTCGTTGCAGGACAATTCAACGATTCAATTTAATCACTTATAATAGTTATATATATATGTATGTATGTATGTATGTATGTATGTATGTATGTATGTATGTATGTATAATAGAATATAATTACATAAGCGAGTTTGGTTGTGTGGCCCAGTTATCGTAGACCCTATTAGGGGAGAGTTTCCGATTTTAGTTTTAACTTCTGGCCTGTTCCTTAGGGCGGCAAGGATGTGCAGCTGAAGCGTGTTGCGGGTTGCACAAAAACAAATGTAGCTTTTGTCATGCCAACCTCCGCCATATTCCGGAGAGAAAAAGTGTCTTTGTGGCTTGGCAGAATGGAAATGAATGGAGCAGGCGGTTTTAAATTTTCTGACCAGGTCGGAATAATTTCTGGTTGAACACAAACTCCTAAGAGAATATCACAAGTACTCCAGTCCGGTTCCTCCCCCCCCCCCTCTTCTACAAAGGACTGTTGTCCTTGTTGACAACATTGGGAGTCACTGGAGCTGAACTTACCCTGGCGGTGTTCAAAAGAAGCATGAATAAGTAGCTGGAGGCTGATGCTGTGTACTTCGTTTTTTAAAAAGTTTTTTTTCCCCCTTCCCCTTGCTCCCTCTTTACTTTCTCTCTCTCTCTCTCTGTCTCTCTCTCGGGACAGATGTTAAAGCAACCACAGGAACTTCTAAGCATAAACAAAAGAGGTTGTACAAATATGGTTTTAGGATGCTTTACACCTTGAAGAAATATCAAGGAGTTCGAAGTGTTCTCTTTGATTTCTTGAACGGAGAATTGATGCGGCCTGACTGAGACAAGAGTGCTGACTTTCTAGCTTTATATTTCTGCATCTTTGGATGGGCTTCAATCCAGGGTTCCTTGTTATTTTTTTATTTTGTTTTGTTTTGTTTTACACTATTACATTCTTATTTTCCATATTATAGGTAAAGGTTCCCCTCGCACATACGTGCTAGTTGTTCCCGACTCTAGGGGGCGGTGCTCATCTCCGTTTCAAAGCCAAAGAGTCAGCAGTGTCCGAAAACGTCTTCGTGGCCATGTGGCCAGCATGACTCAATGCCAAAGGTGCACGGAATGCTGTTCCCTACCCACCAAAGGTGGTCCCTACTTTTCTACTTGAATTTTTTTTACGTGCTTTCGAACTGCTAGGTTGGCAGAAGCTGGGACAAGTCACGGGAGCTCACCCCATTATGTGGCACTAGGGATTTGAACCGCTGAACTGTCGACTTTTGAGCCACCGCGTCCTCCATATCATACTTCCAGATTAATTTGTGGCCTGTATGTGTGTGTGTTTTCATTGGTACACTATGTGCCATTAAGTCATCGTCAACTCTTATTGGCAACATAGATTTTCTCCATGAAAATCTTACCTCTAACCTGGTCCTTCAGGTCACCCAATGAAGCACTCATCACCCCTGTAACCAAGTCTGTCCATCTTCCTCTTGGTTGTCCTCCACTTCTCTTCCACTTTTCCCAGAATCGGAGCATTCTCCAGAGCAGGGGTCAGCAACTTGCAGCTCTGGAGCCGCATGTGGCTCTTTCACCCCTCTGCTGTGGCTCCCTGTCGCTCAAAATATGCGTCACCACCGGCAATGTGTGACACCCACCGGCACGCGGTTTATTGAGCTTTTCAATCCCTGGTAAGCCAACTATGGATAAATCCAAGAAAAGAAAAGTTTCAGAAGAAAACAGAACGTTTAATTCAACTATATATGCTAGTTTTGTGGCCGCTCAAGAAATAGTCAGGCACGGGAAGGGTTTTGTGGCTCCCAGTGTTTTCTTTTCTGTGGGAAATGGGTCCAAATGGCTCTTTGAGTGTTTAAGGTTGCAGACCCCTGCTCCAGAGAGATGAGTCCTTGCACTGATTGATTGATTTTGATTGATTGATGCACCATCAAGACAGTGACAGTGTCAATTCTTAGCAGCATAGACAGTTTTTCTCCATGATGGTCTGTCGCTAACCTGGTCCTTCAGATCCTCTTAACAGTGCAGCTATAAACAGTGTAACTGTTGCCATCCACCTTGCTGGTGGACCTTCTTGTCTTCTCTATCCTTCTTCCTTTCCTAGCAGAGTCTTCTCCAGAGAGCTTAGTTTTTCCATTGACTGAGGATGCTGGCTGAGGAATTCTAGGAGTTTTGAAGTCCACACATCTTCAAGTAGCCAAGGTTGACCACCCCTGGTTTACTCGGTGATTAGGTACCTTCAGGACAGGCTGACTCCGAGCAACCACATAAATAGAGGTTCTCCATGATGATCTGTCCCTCATCTGATCCTTCAGATCTTCCAACAAATCACCCACCATCATTATAACGAAACTCATCCATCCTTGCTGGTGGCCCTCTTCTTCTCTTTCTTTCCATCTTTCTCAGCATCAGCGTTTTCTCCGAAGAACTGGGTCTTGTCTTCTCATAATATGTCCAAAGAAGGATGTATAAAAATGAAATAGTCTATCTTTTTTTTTTCTTCTCTGCTTTTTTAAGTCAACAGAAAGTTGGCTGTCATCTTCCCAGTCTTAGTAGTTGGAACCATCTGCTGAGTGTTTGCATAACTGTTCACTCAAGCCTGAGAAGCATGACATTTCTATCTTCCCAGTTTCCATATAGAAACTTCTGCAAACCTGTTTGTAGAGGGATCCTCCACTCCAAAAAGGGGGGAAAAAAATCTTAAGCTTTAAAAAACCTGTTAAGGAAATGAGAAACTTTTTCTTCCTTCCTTGCATCCCACCAGAGTATCTCCAATTTTAGTCCAACAAACGTCTTCATATTCCCAAACAAGGAAAATCACAAATATTAAGAACCGAAAACATCCTGTGGACTGAATTCCCCTTTTCTTTCTGTCCCACCAAATGTTTTGACGGTTTTGCTTAGAATGAAACGTTGCCTTAGCTGCCCATGGAATTCAAGAGGGATCCTGCAAGCCACAGAACATTAATTTTGTCCAGGCCACAGTTTTGAAACAGATAGCTATGTTTCAAATGCTTGAAATTTTTTTTTTTTTTTTTTTAAAAAGGAGCTTTTTACCAGCTTGGATTCTTAACCACTTCTCTTGCCTTACCAGCGGTTGTTGCCAAGTATAATTGATTGATGCAAGAGAGCCAGATTTCATTTTGATCTATATTGTGTGTGTGTGTGTGTGTGTGTGTGTGTGTGTGTGTGTGTGTGTGTATGTTAGCGCTGCTTGATAACATCCTAATACTAGCTCTAAATCCATTTAACTGACAGCCCTGGAATGTGTGTGTATATTTATGTGTGTTTGTAGTTACTCCGACTTGTAATCCACTGTAATCTGCTAAAACCCCTTGGCAGTTAATAAACAACGATACAGAGCCTAAAACAGCCGCAATAATTCTAAATAAGAAATCCATAACTAAATAACCGGAGAATTATATTCAGCTGCTTGTGCAAGAGGGACTGATTGGGTATGTATGTATTTGTCTTTCCTCTTATTGATGGAAGCTGTAATTAGATGCAGCATTAAGTCAAGATGGGCTTTATCTATTGCTTGCTGAGCCAGAATTAATCTTTCCGATGAACAATGGTGACTGGTTCGGGGAAGTCCTGATTTGTCTTTCCAAATTACCAGAGGATGTTGCCCAAAATAAGGAATTGGCAAAGAATCTGGGTTTCGCCTCAAAACACACTAAGATTTTGTTGAATAATCCATTGTCGACCCCTGCCCTGCCCAAAAATGTTGATCAGAGAAAGCAAGAAACAAACAAAAAAACACATTATGGCTTAGAGTCATGTGTAAGCCTCTCGTGGAAGAAAGGTTGCACACTGCAAAGATCTGGCTTTACGTGATTTCCCTTGTAGATTGACCAGCTCTGCCGGAATGTGTGTTCTCTGTGCCCTTGTTCCAAATTGTGGGAAAAATTGGTATTCCTGATAGACAGAATGAGTTTAAGTTATTCACTTTTTATACATTTGCCAAATTTCTTATCTGCAAGTTTGTTTGCTATCCACCATCCCTCCCTCCCTCCCTCCCTCCCTCCAAACAATTCATAAAGCTACCCATCTTATAGGACCTGGTAGCTTTTTTTTTTTTTTAATTGTTAAGAGTTCTAATATGGACCAATACCACAGTATTTTTATTTTGGATTACTGTTTTTGGGGCAGTTAGTGAAACAGGCATTTCTTTTGGATAGAAGTTCTTTTTAGATTTTAACTGCATTTGTTTTCTCCGTGGCGCTTGAGGGCTCTGGGAGCAAAAAAGGAAGACTTTAAAAAATGAGTCATCTTCTGGTTTTAATCTAATATGTCAATGGGAGATGGGCCTTGAAGAACAATTTCTGGGACTTTCCTGTCATCTGCATGTAAGCTATTAAAGAGATCTGTGACTTTTATACATTTTATCTGCATATGCCTTCTCTAGATTCACCTTTCTCTCTTGATAGAAGAGAATACTTGTAGCTTAGAATTGAATTGTGGGCTCCTCGGTGCTCTCTGAGCTTGGTGATTTTCTTGCAAAAGTTTCATGACCCAACAAACTCATGATGTTAGAGTGGGGTTTGCTCTCTGTCCCACTCTCTTCTAGCACTGATGATGCTAACTAGTTTGGTAATGAAACATTTGCAAGAAAACTGCCAAGCTCAGAGAGCACAACAAGGACTCTTCCTCTCCCTTTAGTTGAGGAGAAATAATCATATTTATAAACTGGTGAAACAAGCTCAGAAAGAGAAATAAATTACCAGTGCCAGATATTCTCTTTGGTACTACATTAAGACCAACGCTCATGGGTGAATGCTCTACTGATCAATATTAATATAAATGGAAACTCTTTCGATTGTATCAGTTTAACCCAGCACGGAATCGGGTTCTAATCTAAAGGTTTTCCACCCAGGTTATTCACGGGAGAGCCCATTTTAAAAAAAGGGGGGGAAAGAGGCAGTGGTGAAATCCACTTACCTTCGCTACCAGTTCAGGAACGGTAGCGTGCGGGAGTGTACACACGCGCCTCTTCTGTGCATGCACAGGAGGGTAAAAAATGGGACGTAATGATGTCCCAGCGGGTAGGTGGAGTCTCCCGCCACCGGCGCTACAGGTTCGTGCGAGCCAGATAGATCCAGCCGGATTTCATTTGTCTCTCTCCACTTCCCAATTTGTAATATTTCATTTGAAACCTTACAAAAACAACATCCTCATCAGAGCTTTGGGCCTGGCTCTGATTGTGCCTTGATGATTTTAGATCCAGCACATGGGCTCGGCTGAGGCAGACTCCGAGTTCCAAGCAATTAAATCTCTCTTCCGAAAGTTCCTGAACTCATTCCAAAGCTCATTTCCTACTTTGTCAGGAAATTGTTTTGCTGCCTTATTGCTCGAGCTGCAAAATAATCCCAAAGAGAGGAGGAGGAGGAAGCTGGCTAAAAAGCTTTCTCCCGGCATCATTACAGCTGGCACAATGAGGAGGAGGAGGGTGTGTGTGTGTCGAGAACCGTAGTGAGATGCTTTGCTGCTTCTCGGGTGCCAACTACAGAAGGGAAATGGCTCACTCCAAAAACAGAATTTAAATTTCGGCAGGTGAGCTTCCAGAAGAACCATCTTCTGGTTAAAGGAGTTGGGACGAAGCTGCCACAGCTGAGGAAATTTAACGGCTCTCAAGATAACATCAGGAGGGTGTTTCCTGGAGATATCTGTGGTTGGTGGAGCATTCTTTCAAAAGAATGAGACAAACTTGGAGGGGTTACATCCAGGGATGGGCTGCTGGAGGTTCACAGGGGTTTGGGAGAACCTCTAGCTAAGATTCTGTGCAGTTCGGAGAACCCCCAAACCCAATTCCTGGCTGGTCCCACCTACCCTGCCCCACCATTCCCAGGAGTCCCCACACAGCCCATTTTAGATGCAGGTAAGTGCAGGGTGCACAGAGAGGCTCAGGGAGGGTGAAAAACGGGCCTACCAAAGTTTGGGAAAGCCAGAAATGGGGCCGTTTCCAGCCTCCAGAAGGCCTCATGAGCCTGGGGAAGCCATTTTTGGCCTCCTGGAGGCTCGAGAAAAGCCTCTGGAGCCCAGGGAGGGCAGAAATGCCCCCCCCTGCCATGGTGCAGGAGACCGATTAGGCACGCCCACCATAGCTACACCTTCCCAGAAACCGGACAGAGAACCCTGTGCTAAAATTTTTGAATCCCACTCCTAGTTAGAGCCATCGGTGGGTTTCACTTATTTCTCCCATCGGTTCACTGTGTGCGCATCTTCCGCCCATGCGCCTGATCCCAAAAATGTGGCTAAATAGGATGGTATACTGCCAGTGTGGGTATGCAGTTCCGTCCATAATCTCCGCTACCAGTTCAACCGAACTGATACGAATTGGCTTAATACCACCTCTGGTTACATCCCTCAACTCCCAACCAAGAGAATGCAAAATCACCCCCCTCCCCAAAAATATTTGTGACTGGCATAAGGCCGGAGTAGAGGAATTGTTTATATTTCTCAAGGTTGCATTTGGGAAGTAGGACTTTCCAGCAGCAGTAGAGCTTACTGTATGTTTATTTGTTGGTTTTCAAGTTGTCCCTTTGCATCTGAGATTAATGTTATTTTAATTTCATACCATAACTCAAGGCAGTAGATATATCTGACACACCTTCCTCCTCCTCCTATTTGCCCACAACAACAATCCTGTGAGGTGAGCTGAGCTGAAGAGAGAGGGATTGATCCAAAGTCACCCAGTTGGCTTTCGGGCCTAAGTCGAGACTAGAACTCACGGTTCCTGGTGATTGGCCCACACTCACCTAGCTGACTTTCATGCCTAAAATAGGACTAGTCTCCCAGTTTCTAGACAGATCCCTTAACCCAGTGGTGGAATTCATTTTTTTTTACTACCGGTTCTGTGGGCGCGGCTTGGTGGGCGTGGCAGGGGAAGGATACTGTATAATCTCCATTCCCTCCCCACTCCAGGGAAAGTTTACTGCAAAATCCCCATTTCTTCCCAATCAGCTAGGACTCGGGAGGCAGAGAATAGATGGGGGTGGGGCCAGTCAGAGGTGATATTTATCGGTTCTCTGAACTACTCAAAATTTCCGCTACCAGTTCTCCAGAACCTGCTGAATAGCACCCCTGCCTTAACCACTAGGACAAACTGGCTCTCCTTTTATTTGGCCCTCACCCATTTTTCACAAAACTGTTTATTTTCCCAGATCAGCGGCTGCAAAACGATGAGAATTTGTAAAGGAAACAGTGCCTATATTGAAGCACTCACCCCTTCTGAACGATGCATACTTAGCCAAACATGAAAAATTGCCCTGATCGCAATAAAAACACAGAGAGACTAATATAGAATAAACCAAAACCACTAAGAGCAGCTCCCAGGTTCTGTGGTTAGTGTCCGGAAATTTAGCTGGTGTTTACTTTGAGAAGTTCTGGATTAAGGACAGGAAAAGCCAAAACTCCTTTCACATTCTTTCTTTCTTCTCTTTGCCGATGGTTTGAATCCCTGCTTGCATTCAGCAGAATCCTTTTCTTTTCTTTCAATTACGCGTTGTAATTCCGGCACTATCGAAGCTGGGTTGGGTTTTCGTGCCGGTGGTTCTTTAAAACTACGGCAATATTCTTGAGAAGTAATTATGCAAGGGGAAAAAAAACAGAACTCTTGTGGTTCATGTTGGAAAGTTTCTGGGAGTATTACTTTAGAAAACGTAGCGTTGCATAGGTAAAACACCTATGTAGCTAGGCGTGGGAAATCCAGTTGGTTATTAGCAAAGGTTGCTAAATGAAAACCTGCAAACTATTGAGAGCTGGTTATGGACTAGCAATTAAAGCATCAGGCTAGAAAACAGGAGATGGTGAGTTCTAGTCTCGCCATAGGCATGAAAACCGGCTGGGTGACTTTGGGCCAATCACCAGGAGATGGTGAGTTCTAGTTCTGTCTTAGCCATGAAAGCCGGCTGGGTGATTTTGGGCCAATCACCAGGAGACAGTGAGCTCTAGTTCTGTCTTAGCCATGAAAGCTGGCTGGGTGATTTTGGGCCAATCATCCAGAGATGGTGAATTCTGTCCCCGCCTTGGGCATGAAAGTCAGCTAGGTTGGAAAGCTGATGAGAACATAAGTCCTTAAATAGACATATTGCTATTTAAAAAACAACAGTAACAACCTGTATCCAGAACTGAGCTTCACTCTGGAAAGATGACACGGTTTTATTCATTTCATGGATGTTGGCCGCCTAAGCTTGTCTGCTCTTGAAGTTGACATAAAACAAAGCCTCCCTTGAGTCCGGCTCATTTGCTGAAGGCGGCTTTTGACACGTGCCTCTGATTTTGTTGGCCACATGGCAGAAACAGTTCATCCTAGGCTCCTCGTGATGCCTTTGATGGCTTCCAGGCTAGCCTACAGCCCTGGAGTTCCCAGTAGATTCAAAACACCAATCGGGTCTAATTCTGCTTAGCTTGATGAGATCAGCCAAAGTCAATCCTAACCTGTCACCCAGGCAAGGGAGACCCCGACTCAAACTATTTGACCTCGGTCCCATTTCTCCTTCTGAACCCATCTTTCAAGGATATACCAAGAATAGAGGTATAGAGTATTGAATTAGAGGAAGAACAAGTAAAGGAACAACAATAGCTTGGGCAAAAAAAAAAATATTGGATATTCTGTTGACTTAGACAAATGGCAACAGTTATGGGAAAGGAATTACAAATTAACAATGTCCATTGCATATAAGGAGAATCAATATAAAATGTTTTATAGATGGCACATGCCTTCTGAGAAATTTGCAAAAATGTTTAAAGACAAATCAGCTAAATGTTGGAAATGCCACCAGTTACCAGGTTCATATTATCATATGTGGTGAACATGACCTGAAGCAAAGAACTATTGGAATAAAATTAAATTACAGTTGGAGGAAATGATACAACAACGTGTGGACTTAAAACCAGAGCTGTTCCTATTGGGTATCTTACCAGAGAAAATTAATAAAGACAATATATGTATATTTGATTATACATGTGATAACAGCTGCAAGGATTGTTTATGCACAAAATTGGAAAGCAGAGAATATACCATCGGAGGGAGAAGTAATTAAGAAAATTTTAGATTGTGCAGAAATGAATAGATTTAACTATGAAGATAAAAGAAAGAGAAGACTCAGAATATTTTAAGATATGGAATCAATTTTACTATTGGTTAGAAAAAAGATATAAATAAGCTTTAATAGAGATAGATAAAATACATTATAACTAGAATATTAGATTAGTGGGAAATTTTTGTAATGGACTTGACGAGAACGAAGATAGAAAAGATAATAGAAAAGAAGTTGTTTTTGGAGATAACACCGAGATGTCACATGGAAGAAATGAATGATGTACTAAATGTTTGTTTGTCTAAAAAGAAATAATAATAAAAAACTTTAAATAAATACATTTAAAAAAAGGATATACCAAGAATTATAAACAACAACACAATCCCTTGCCTGGATTCCCTAGACAATAGGTGGGGATTCACAGCTAAGAATGACACACTCTCAAGCCCAGGAGCTCTCGGATAATTGCTGGGTAAAATAACGTCTTTAAGGGGCTGCCCGCTAAATGCTCACAAATTTGGCCATATGTTTTTCATTGCCTCTGGCGGACGGTTCAAGAGGTCAGGCTTGACAACTACAATAAAATAGACACATCCATGCGGGTTTTCTTTTATAACAGTGTAGAAATGATTGGCTGTTACAGGTTCCGGCTCTATCTTTTGAGCCCCCCCTCCCCCCCCCCCCGACTCAGGGAGACTAAGGAAATAAATGGTGTATAGATTTCAATAAGGCCTCTTTAATGTTCCAGTCGGCAAGTTTTTAATCTTGGGGCTTTTTTTTTTTTTTTTTAATGGCTGGTTGTGAACCGCCTGGAATCATGATATCAAATAGGCAGCTCTATAAGCAGCGGTGGGCTTCAAAGATTTTAGCAAGGGGTTCTCTTCCTGGTTGCTGTTTGGGCATGGCCATGGTGGTAGTTGGTAGCCTAATCGGCTTCCTGAACCATGGGAGAGGGGCAGTTGCCCTCCCTGGGCTCCGGAGGCTTTTCTCAAGCCTCCGGGAGGGCGGAAACGGCCTCCCCAGGCTCTGGAGGCCAGAAACAGGCCCATTTCCGGTCTTCCCGAGCTTCTGGTAGGCTCGTTTTTCACCCTTCCTGAGCCTCCATACACACCCTGCACTTACCTGCATCCAAAATGGGCCGCATGGGGACTCCTGGGAGGGGCGGGATGGGGTGGGCGTGGCCAGCCAGGAGTGGGATTTGGGGGTTCTCCGAACTGCACAGAATCTTAGTTAGAGGTTCTCCCGAACCCCTGCGAACCCCCAGCAGCCCAACCCTGCATATAAGTCCTCTAAGTAAGTAAATCACTGAATTTTAAGAACTGTCATAGGAATGTTCCAAGCCCATGTACGGTAAGTTAAGTAAGGCAAAGTCTGGGTATTTTGTGATTCCCCACACCACCACCACTCAATTTGGGCTAAATTGCCATTTAATGAAATAAGGTATCATCTGAAGGATCCTTGGTAGTCTCGGGACTTGGTGATTTTCTTGTAGATGTTTCATTACCATACTAGATAACATACCAGCATTGATGATGCTACCCAGTTGGGTTATGAAATGACTACAAGAAAACCATCAAGTTCCGA
Source organism: Masticophis lateralis (assembly GCA_030761175.1). NCBI lineage: Eukaryota > Metazoa > Chordata > Lepidosauria > Squamata > Colubridae > Masticophis > Masticophis lateralis. Next base: position 7,232,401 of record JAUDYJ010000014.1, read on the forward strand.
GAGCACCAGGGACCCCACAGTTCAACCCTGAGCTACAAATATTATCCTTTACTGACAAGCTGTCACTTTCTGCTGTTCCTTCTATTTCTTTCCTAGCCTCCCCACCTCTGTCACCAGCCTAGAGTCCTGGGATTTTCTGCTAATCGCTCATTCAAAAAATATCCAGGTCTAATCCTACTTAGCTTGTTGGATGGACTTCGTTATCCAATGCAACCAGCATGCATGCAAAGGATA